>SJYA01002840.1:718897-795219 GCA_006410615.1 Neotragus moschatus
CTAAGTCGCTTCAGTCGTGTCTGACTCTATGCGACCCCAGAGACGGCAGCCCACCAGGCTCCCCCATCCCTGGGATTCTCCAGGCAAGAACACTGGAGTGGGTTGCCGTTTCCTTCTCCAATGCGTGAAAGTGAAAAGTCAAAGTGAAGTCGTTCAGTCGTGTCCGACTCTTCGCGACCCCATGGACTGCAGGCTACCAGGCTCCTCCGTCCATGGGATTTTCCAGGCAAGAGTACTGGAGTGGGGTACCATTGCCTTCTCCAAAGGAGCCATTTAAAGCTCCTCAAATATTCCCAGTTTTTTAAATTATAAGTATTATTTGTCTTGCTCTCTGCAGTTGGATATTATTTCCTAAATATGAATAATTTCCTTTGAAGTCCCTCAGTTCAATTATGGCCTGCTTGTTTATTAATATAAATAGTCCCAATTTACGATAGGATTCTTTTTGTCTTTACAGTGGTTCAAAAGTACATGCATTCAATAGAGACTGCACTGGAAATTTTGCACTCTGGTCTTTTCCTGGGTTAGTGATAGGAGGTAAAATTCTCTCTCCAGATGCTGGGCAGTGATGGGGAGCACGGTTTTGAAATAGCCACAGGCTCAGAAGAGTGAACAACTGATATACTTACTACGATTCTGTGCTCAGTCAGTCATTCTCTTTTTCCCAGTGGAAAATGTGTTTGATGGTTTTTGCCCAATTGTGGGCTCATGGAAGTGTTCTGAGTACACTGAAGGTAGAGCAGGCTAAGCTATAATGTTCGGTAGGTCAGTTGTATTAAATGCATTCTCAACCTATGGATATTTTCAACTTACAATGGGTTTATTGGGTTGTAACCCCATCATAAGTCAAGGAAGACCTGTAGTTCATCGTGAAACAGCCCTGAATGGTTAGATAAAGGCCAAGAAGATATATCTGCTTTGTGTTGAAATTGCAGATTCAGGATCTTTCAGCAGTAGAGAAGTACTCTGAGTATCTATCAGCTTACCAGTAATTTTTTTTCAGAAAATCAGCCTGCCAGTCATTCTAACACCTGGGACAAACAGTACCAAAGCATATGATAGTAAAAATGTGGGGCTCAAAGAATCATATACATTTTCTAATTCTAAATTTCTTTCCAGCAGTCTGGTTTATTTCAAATAATTCTGATTCTGAAAGCATAAGCTCCTGATTTATGGCATGGATAGGTATTTATGCCTTGTGATAAAAAACACTAATAAGATATACTCCCAAGCACTGTGGTTACTCTGAATGACTAGAACCCGAGCCTTTTGCTGCAATGTGATGCTTCCTGATACAGGTGCTTGTGGTAAGAGAAATTTGGGGGCCCAGGTATTTATGAATTTCATGTCCTCACTTTCATAACCTTCATAATATGGCACATATCCAATCATCCAGGGAAATGGCAAAAGGATAGAGATGCATGCATAATTAATAGACAACCGAATGGCTGAAAATAAACTGTTAAAGCT
This sequence comes from Neotragus moschatus, assembly GCA_006410615.1. Lineage (NCBI taxonomy): Eukaryota > Metazoa > Chordata > Mammalia > Artiodactyla > Bovidae > Neotragus > Neotragus moschatus. The sequence continues at coordinate 720,368 of SJYA01002840.1, forward strand.
CATGGTATAGGAAGGGCAGCCTGTGGCATGATGGTATTTGTGCTGCTTGCTTGCTAATTGGGAAGAACTCAGAGGGGCACAGTAATTTTATAATTAACACTTGATACACATTCCCTTTAATTACATAAGGCAGACTTGTTTGGAAGGATTTGTGTGTAAGTGGGAGCGTGTGCATGTATGTTTCCCTGCAGAATGAGTGTTAGCCTCTAAAGACAGAGTTTTCGCCCTTCTGATAGAGGGCTTGGCTGATCCAGTTCAAAGCTTCTGCTTGATGTGAAGGCAGGCAGAGTGGGAGAGAAAAATAAGATGCCCAGGAGACCAGTTAAACCAGAAGACATCTCAGGGTGCTCTTCAGGGAGAAATTATTTTATTGATAATGGACAGCAGAACTGATGCTACGCTGAACTCCTGCTAGAAAAGCATTCTGTCTGTTGTTGGACAAATGCTCTGACAAAGGGAATTCTCTGAAGGTGTTCAGATCCAGTAAGCAATCAGTAACCCTACATTCAGGCCAGTATTTGTTTTCACCCTGAGTATTTGTCTAGGTGGCAGTGTAGATGGCTAGAAATGATTTAATTTCTTGATTTATTTAGTTTATTTCTGTAATAATCTATAACCATGCGGGCTAGATGGAGACAATGAGTCTAAAGCAGAATTGTGTAGGAGCACTGTTCAGTTTCAGTGCCCATTCCTTCTCCTCCAGATCCCCATCATTTCTTGACATTTTCTGGCTCTCTAGCACTTCTCACTCAACCTCCCTTGGACCTGTCTGATTAAGACCTGTGCTTGCCTTGGTCAAAGCTTCCCTGGTGGCTCAGACGGTAAAGTGTCTGCCCACAATGCGGGAGACCCGGGCTCGATCCCTGGGTCGGAAAGATCCCCTGGAGAAGGAAATGGCGACCCACTCCAGTACTCTTGCCTGGAAAATCCCATGGATGGAGGAGCCTGGCAGGCTACAGTCCATGGTGTCCCAAAGAGTCAGACACGACTGAGTAACTTCACTCTGCTTTGGTCAAAAGCACATAAATCATAGCACTGGGAGTGGAATCGAGCTGATAGAAGTGTTTCTTTCACCCACAGTATGTTTTCTACAGTATTTTTGTTTTGGCTTGGTTTTTTAATCTTTTTATTTCCTCATCTTTAAAAAAACTGAATCAAGTACCAGCAATTGGCTCCACTAGAAAAGCCTGACTGACCAGCCACTTCTCACCTCCATTCTCACAGTGGGACCACACTTTTGAAGAAGGGCAAAAACTACCCTTTTCTAGATAAATTTACATATGAATGGGCTTTCCTGATAGCTCATTTGGTAAAGAATCCACCTGCAAAGCAGGAGACCTCAGCTGGATTCCTGAGTTGGAAAGATCTCCTGGAGGACGGATAGGCTGCTGCTGCTACTAAGTCGCTTCAGTCATGTCCGACTCTGTGCGACCCCACAGACGGCAGCCCACCAGGCTCCCCCGTCCCTGGGATTCTCCAGCCAAGAACACTGGAGTGGGTTGCCATTTCCTTCTCCAATGCATGAAAGTGAAAAGTGAAAGTGAAGTCGTTCAGTCGTGTCTGACCCTCAGCGATCCCATGGACCGCAGCCTTCCAGGCTCCTCCTTCCATGAGATTTTCCAGGCAAGAGTACTGGAGTGGGGTGCCACTGCCTTCTCCAAGGGATAGGCTACCCCTCCAGTATTCTTGCATTTCCTTGAGGCTCAGCTGATAAAGAATCTGCTTGCAATGTGGGAGACCTGGGTTGGGAAGATCCCCTGGAGAAGGGAATGGTTACCCCACTATAGTATTCTGGCTTGGAATCTACATGATGAATAAAAGCAAAAATTTCCACTACCTAAATATTCATTTTTAGTAAAATAATAAATATTGGTATATCCATATGATGGAATACTATGTTTGTATTAGTCACTCAGTTGTGTCCAACTCTGTGACCCAATGGACTGTAGCCCACCAGGCTCCTCTGTCCATGGGATTTCCCAGGCAAAGATACTTGAGTGGGTTGCCATTTCCTTCTCCTGGGGAACATCTGGACCCAGAGATTTTACCCACACCTGTGTCTCCTGCATTGGCAGGCAGATTCTTTATCACTGCACCATCTTTTTCAGTAAAGGGATAAATATTGGTATATCCATATGATGGAATACTACTCAGTAATAAAATTAGGGATTACAGTGAATTTGGGGATAAAGGGAACTTGTTATATGAAAGAAACAAAGGATGATTCTGGAGAACAACCTGATAATCTTCTGTTCCTTATGTTGTAGCCACTCATTCTGGGAAAGAAACTCACTCAGAAGGACGATGCAGATAGTGGAGTGTAGTTTATCACACCGTGGAGCCCAAGGCAGAGTCTCCTCTTCGCCAAGGACCCTGACCAGTTTTTGGGAAAACCTTATATATTATGACCTGGATAANAGTCCATGGGGTCGCAAAGAGTCGGACACGACTGAGCGACTTCACTTCACTTCACTTCAGAATCTATTCACTGTTAGACCTCTACACTGCAGACAACTGTCAGAGAGTGCCTGCTCTCCCCATGTGTTTGCAATAGGTGAAGACAGGTCATTGTGTGTGGCTGGAAGGGCCTGTCACACCTCCCTCTGAGAAACTTTTCAGAAAGTCCTCAAAAAACACTGTGATTGCTCTGATTCCTTCTGAGTTATATTTACACAAGTCGTCAGTGATGGGTACAGATGAAAATGTTTTGAGAAAAGGTAGAAGTTGCAATGATAGAAACTTGGCTTATCAAGAATCGAGAGTTCACTGGTTACCTGCATGTGCTCACTCTTTGAGAAGGAGAAGTCTAAAGCAGTTTCTCTTCCCATGGTCTTTTGTATCTAGTTGGAGAGATGAGTCTAAGCATATAAAAATAAAGGTCACACTGCTATACTTAAAATGGACAACGAACAAGATCCTATTGTATAGCACAGGCGCCTCCTCTGTTCATTGTTATGTAGCAGCCTGGATGGGAGAGGAGTTTGGGAGAGAATGGATGTGTGTATGTATGGCTGAGTCACTTTGCACTTCTCCTGAAACTATCACAACATTGCTAACTGACTATGTGCTAACTGTGTGCTAAGCCACCTCAGTTGTGTCGATTCTTTGCGATTGATCCTGTGGAGCCCGCCAGGCTTCTCTGTCCATGGGATTCTCCAGGCAAGAATACTGGAGTGGGTTGCTATGCCCTCCTCCAGGGGATCTTCCCAATCCAGGGATCAAACCCACATCTCTTATGTCTCCTGCATTGGCAGACGGGTTCTTTATCACTATTGCCACCTGGGTAGCCCTGTTAATTGGCTATACTCCAATACAAAATAAAAAGTCTTTTTAAAATGATAGTCAAACAATAACAGGTTACTGTATCACACGACACTGTCTCTAAACCCTAGAGGAGCTTCGAGAGAGAGATGAGCAGTTACAGCCTTCCTGAAGGAGGTCCAGTTTGGGGCCCCACATCCCCCAAACCTATATTCCTAAAGGGTTTGGGCTCCATAGTCACAAAAGGAAGGCCAGCATGCCTGAGATGGAGGCATAGGGACCAGCCCAAGGTAACCCGGAATCATATACACAAGGCGATTTCTGGAAGCCACGCCAAACTGGGGTAACTTCTTCCTAAGGGAAGGTTTCTTTTGATTTAGGATTCTTTAAAACAGAGCTCTCTATGCAGACTTAAGTAAAAAGAGAGATGAAGCTGTAAACTTCCTCCTTCTCTTTCTAGCCATGGCTCCTCCCCAAACCCCCTTTACATACTTCTGTGCTCTTAGCATTCTGTACACCTGAATACACATAGCCCCACTACACACTCAGCAACATGTTCAAATGCTTTCGTCCTTTGAGGCTAATTACCCTCAGATTCTATAAGGTGAAAGTAGCGGCAGCAGCCTTTACATCATTGAAGATACATCAAACACACTGATATAAATCTATGGAGCCGGGAAGCAAATACCTAGCTTTTCTGAATTAAATTGAGAATCTTCCTTGACATCTGAGGTTTGATATCTTTCAGCAGAGATGACAGCCCTGAAACTGCTCTCCAAGTGCCAGGCAGAATATAAAAACGATTCAGGGCATCATTTACATATCACACAAACACCTCAGGCTGGTAGGCTTGTTGCTTAGCAAAGAAAATACAAACGAAGCATGGCTTAGGCGATGGGCCCTGGGATGCTTGAGTTAGTGTGGTAAGTGTGGTCGGCTAATTAGGCAGTGTTATGCCTTGGAAGGGTTAAGGCAGAAGCACAGTTTAGTAAAGAGGTGTTTTCCTTCTCACTGTTCTCCACTTATCACCTCTCACCATGAGACAAGGCTCTGTGCAACCAGAAGCAATGATTGTGCAAATTATTTTCTTTCAAACATTGATGTGGTGTGTTGAGTTGAGGAGCAAGGTGGTAGGAAAAGAAACAAGATCAAAACACACAGATGTGTTTCTGTGATGCAAAAAAAATAAATAAATAAAAAATAGCTCTAACAGCTCTAAGTCAGGCTTCCCCAGTAATAGATTCTGAAATTGATCCTTATCTCTTTCCTATATCTTATTATGTAATATATTACCTTGTCTTCTTTAGGCCGCTATAACATTCCCTATTCCTAAATTAGTGTTTGACACATAGTAGACACTTAATAAACAATTACTATATAAAACATCAATTAGTTAAGTCCATACATAATAATCTGGATTTCAGAGTAAGGTTCATTATTTATTAACAAAAAGAAGGAACAATGAAATTCTGGAAAGACATTTATTAGAGTCATAAACACCTTAATTCAAATCCTGGTTGTGAACTTATAGTTTCCAGGGGGAGGGAGAGGGGAAAGGACAGTTAGAGAATTGGGGATGGACAAGTACACACTACTATAAATAGATATTTATAAATGCTATTCAAAATGGATAACCAACAAGGACCTACTGTATAGCGCATAGAATTCTGCTCAATGTTATATGGCAGCCTGGATGGGAGGGGAGTTTGGGAGAGAATGGATATGTGTATATGTTAGGAAAGACATATACTGGTTCTGTCAATGACTATATGATCTTCATCAAACTGAAACATGTAAGCTTTAAGTTCTTTATGTTAGAAAGAAAAGAAGGAAGAATCCTCAGAATAATAATGAATATTAATTGAGTGTTTGGTACACGCACTGTTCTGAAAATTTTGCATGCATTAGCTGACCTAATACTCAAAACAATTATCATCCCCATGAGAAAAATTGAGACAGAGTCGTTAAATAATTTTCCTAAGGTTACACTGGTGGAAAGTAGAAGAGATGGTATAGAAATCCAAGCAATGACCCAGGATACTGTTAACCATGCCCCTCAAACATATACGATGCTCCCTCTCACGAGACTATAATATACTACCTCTTAGACTGTGTTGGGGATGGAATAAAATGATACATCTTAAGGATATCATTTGCCAGTAAGTGTTTCATTCGTGTTATTTTGATGAAAATGCAGAATAGGCATTCTCATTCCACCTGGAGCATGAGCTAGCTCTGAGACCTACTCCATACCTCTCTCAACTTTGCAACCTTATTTGGAAGGCATGTCATCCCACCTTCATATTTGATCTTGTTGTGGAACAGAACTTCTTCAGTAATTTGACTTCAGGGTGTATGTATATACATGCCCTGTACTCATTTTCTGGCTTCGGATGTTTGAAGTTAGTTCTGCAGCTAACTGTCCGTAGACTTTTGTTGCTAGTGAATTTGTGCAGATACTTTGAATCCAGGATAGTTTGGCAGCTGTTGGGGAAATTTAAAACGTATGGATTATTGTTATTAACCTGGCCACAATGATCACGTGAAAAATCATGGCATAAGGGAATCATATATCTCCCAATATCTACCTCTTCTGTTCCTTTCTTCCCTGATTATGTAATGGACCAATGTTTTTCTCTTATTGCTCAAATATTCCTTCTACACTTTCTTCTAACTATGCCCAGTCAAAGAAACTGAACTTTATGTCCATGGGTCAATCTAGCTAAGCAAGTATTTGATTTGGTAAATCTGTTACATATGTGAATGCCTGATTACCACACACACTTTCGTAGGGTTTCATATGCTTTTATATACACTTTAATTTGCATAAAATCAATTATACCAGGGAAATTTCTCTAATATGTAGGGTTTAAGACACTATAGACAGTATAAAGCATTTGAAAAATCTGTATCTTTAGCGTGATCAGGGAATGTCTCCAATTACATTACTTGGACCACATTCTGCTTCTCATGAGTTGGGGGATATACTAGATGAATTCCAGTTTCACAAGGTCTTTAAGAAGAGACTGACTCTCTAAGAATCCTGATGAACTTAGATGGCTTTATTGAACAAAGCTAGTGGAGACGATGGAATTCCAGTTGAGCTATTTCAAATCCTAAAAGATGATGCTGTGAAAGTGCTACACTCAATATGCCAGCAAATTTGGAAAACTCAGCAGTGGCCACAGGGCTAGAAAAGTCAGTTTTCATTTCAATCTCAAAGAAAGGGAATGCTAAAGGATGTTCAAACTACCACACAATTGCACTCATCTCACACACTAGCAAAGTAATGCTCAAAATTCTCCAAGCCACGCCCCAACAGTACATGAACCATGAACTTCCAGATGTTTAAGCTGGATTTAGAAAAGGCAGAGGAACCAGAGATCAGATTGCCAATATCCATTGGATCATCAAAAAAGCAATAGAATTCCAGAAAAATAGCACTTCTTTTTTGACTACGCCAAAACATTTGACTGTGTGGATCACAACAAACTGTGGAAAATTCTGAAAGAGATGGGAATACCAGACCACCTGACCTGACTCCTGAGAAATCTGTATGCAGGTCAAGAAGCAACAGTTAGAACTGGAGATGGAAAAACAGACTGGTTCCAAATCGAGAAAGCAGTACCTTGAAGCTATGTATTGTCACTCTGCTTATTCACCTTATATGCAGAGTACATCATGCAAAATGCTGGGCTAGATGAAGCACAAGCTGGAATTAAGATTGCTGGGAGAAATATCAATAATCTCAGATATGTAGATGACATCGCCCAATGGAAGAAAGTGAATAAGAACTAAAGAGCCTCTTGATGAAAATGAAAGAGAAGAGTGAAAAAATTGTCTTAAAACTCAGTATTTAGAAAACTAAGATCATAGCATCTGGTCCCATGACTTCATGAGAAATAGATGGGGAAACAATGGAAACAGTGAGAGATTTTATTTTGGGGGAACCCAAAATCACCACAGATGATGCAACCAGGAAATGAAAAGATGCTTGCTTCTTGGAAGCAAACCTATGACCAACCTAGACAGCATATTAAAAAGCAGAGACATTACTTTGCCAACAAAGGTCTGTCTAGTCAAAGCTATGGTTTTTCCAGCAGTCATGTATGGATACGAGAGTTGCACTATAAAGAAAGCTGCATGCCAAATAATTGATGCTTTTGAACTGTGATGTTGGAGAAGACTCTTCAGATTTCCTTGGGCAGCAATCCTAAGGGAAATCCATCCTAAGGGAGATCAGTCCTGAACTGATGCTAAAACTGAAACTACAATAGTTTGGCCACCTGATGTGAAGAGCCGAGCCGACTCCATGGAAGAGACCCTGATGCTGGGAAAGATAGAGAGCAGGAGCAGAAGGAGACAACAGAGGGTGATGTGGTTGGATGGCATCACCAATTTGATGGACATCAGTTTGAGTAAGCTCTGGGAGTTGATGATAGACAGTGAAGCCTGGCATGCTGCAGTCCATGGGGTCACAAAGAGTCGGACACGACTGAGCTACTGAACTGAACTGATTGAGCTAAGTCTCATCGGATCTCCACAAAAAACCCTAGTGGCTGCTTCCAAAACAAGTCTTATTTTAGAATGTTCCTTAAGGGAAGTGATCCTGGATATAAAAGAATTCAACCTTCTAATCCCCTTGCACACTTGAAATCTAATTGACGGACTCCAGATGTTCCAGAACATTCTCCAGGGTGCTGCCATTACCAAACTGCTAATGCAGCAAACACTTCCTCAGCAGAGAAATAATACAAAGGGATACTTGGGAGCTGGGAAACAGAGTATAGCAGCAATGTTTACTTTCCAGTTACATTTCAGAAGCTGAGATTTCTTAAGAATCACTACTAATTAGATATTCAAATTAAGTTGGACTAAGACTAAGCAAAAGTCTCACTCAAGCAAATTAAAATAGGCAAAATTACTTTTCAGCATTTTTAATAATTTCTTTTCTAAGGAACAAAGGATCTCCTTCTTGTCAACATTGTTTATCCTTCTTAGCACTCTGGGTAGTTCTCTCAGCTCAACTGAGCTCTCCATCAACTCCTTATCAGACTCACTCTTTGTAATAACTCTAAGAGACTGTTAAATTCAATCACACAACAATATAATAACTAATAGACTTAAATACTACCCTATGTTGTCAGGATCTCAATTTTATAATCAAATAATATTAGATTTATTAGATTTTAAAGGGACCTCAAAGACTGTCTTGCTAATTTTCCCACCTAACTAAGGGATTTTATCTATAGGTTTTTCCTCCCCACAAACATAAAACAGCCCTTCCTTGACCCCTTCCAACTACTGGTTGCCCACTTTATCACAAAAAGAATTTCAATTGTCTAATGACTTTAATTACTAGAGTTATTTCAGAGGTTTAACTATATTTATTTGATGGCTTCATTTCTGTTATTTTTGTTCATCATGATTTCTGAATCTTTCACACTTTTTTACTCTCCTATGAACTTCATAAATAGTTATATGTATGCCAGGATATAAGGTAGGTGCTTTAAATTATATTAGAGTCCTTGTCACAGTCCTATAAGATAGTTCTTTCTAATGATAAAATAAGTTATTTCTTACCAAAGGATGGTTATTTCTAATGGTAAAGGAAGGAAGAAGGGCACAGAGTTAAGTGAATACACAAAGTCATGCATTCTTTAATTGACAGAATCACAAACTTGTCCTACTCCAAAGTCTGTGTACCTCTAATACATTAATATAAATTGCTTCTTACTCTTATATTCAGAAAAGTACTCATTATGGTATATTTTTGGGCTTCCCAGGTGGTACTAGTGGTAAAGAAACCACCTGCCAATGCAGGAGACATAAAAAACTTGGGTTCGATCCCTGGGTCTGGAAGATCCCCTGGAAAAGGGAATGGCTACCCACGCCAGTATTCTTGCCTGGAGAATACCATGGACAGAGGAGCCTGATGGGCTACACTCCACTGGGTCACAAAGAGTTGGACACAACTGAGCGACTTCACACACACATACACAATGTGTTTTTATTTTCTGTATTTCATATTTAATTCAGTTAATATTTAATATTATATGATAATGCAATTAATATATGTCATAAATGCAATTGCATATATTGTGTTATATATAATGCATTTATTAAATATACTCAACATTATTATATTAATATTTAATAAAGTTGATTTTGGAAACATCTAACAGTTTATATCTCAGCTTCTCTGTGAGGAATCAGGAAGGGTTTTGTTGTCCGTAAATGTGACAGAATCTTAAATTTGGAACAGAATATTCTTGAAGGTCTAAAACAGAGTTAGCAACAAGAATCAAAGTACTTACAGAGAGCTGAAACAAAGACAGGCAAACATCAGAGCCTAAACTGACTGTGGCTGGGTTCTTCTTCAGCCATGCCAAATGGATACACAATCCCATCACCTACTAACAACTGTAACATTAATATCAAACAAGCCTTAATCATCGGAAACCAAACCTTCACAAACCAGACTCCTTCTCTGGTTCATCACGGCCCTCAAACTTTAGAGGAAGATGGTTTAGATCAAAGACGGGCTGAGGGCTTTAGGGGCTCACAGTTCACTGTGCAACCAATGAGCAAAGCTGAAACCTCCACAGTGGCAGCTACTTAAAAATAGTTTGTAATATCAGTCACACTGTGAATTGGCCTTCATTCACAGACCCTGACTAAGTCAGAGAAAGCTGCTGCTAGGGATGTGGAGTACAGAGAAATGCAGGTTCACTTACTAGTGATGGAAGTAGAAAAGAGAATCTGGCTACAAACCAGGAAAATATGAGTTCAATCCCATTTCTGGAGTTCAATCCCATTTCTGGAGTTCAATCCCATTTCTGTAGTTTAATCCCAGTTCTGTAGTTCATTTTCTATAGTTGTTATTTATTCATTTATTTACTTATTTATATTTTGGGCTGCACTGTGGGGCATGTGGGATCTTACTTCCCTAACCAGGGACCGAACCCACACCTCCTGCGTTAGAAGTGTTGAGTCTTCACTGCTGGACCACTAGGGAACTCCCAGGAAAACCTGTTAGACATTCTGAGCCTGCATTGCCTTTCTTGTATTATAAAATAGAAATGGGATTATATGCCTAACCCACAAAGTTATCATAATAATGATACAAATATTTTATGATATGTTGAAGAGCTTTATAAGTTGACAAAGAAAATAAGAATCAGTGTGTTTTATCAGCAAGTAGTAATTTTACACCCGGTATTCTGTGGGAGGCACAGAACACTGCATAATTAGCTGCCTCGAATGAGTCCAGGTGTCCTACCTGTAGCCTTCTGAATGGAGCTCTCAATGGAGGGTCAACTGACTCAGGAGAGGTCACTCAAACTGACATAACAAGAACAGTCTAAAGACCGCTTCAGAAGTCCACATGGCAGCTGCCGGGGGCTCATACAACAGCAACTGAACTGAGGATAGAGAAAGGGACAGAGACTTGAACATTATTTTGGAGATGACAGTTATACAAATTAGCAATTATTGGTTTTGATGAAGTCGAGGAGAAAGTGAAAGAAGGGTGAGAAATTCAAATAAGTATGTGAATTCACCTCTCCTTCCATGATTTTTCAGTGGGTGTGTTTCCATCAGGATAGGAAATATAGAAACAAAGTTGTGGAGGAGTTTGGAGTATGAATAGCTGTGATTTGAGTTCCAGGAGCAGTACCCAGCAGTGAATTACATCTGAAGCTCAGGAGAGAATTCAAGGTGGAGGTTTGAAAGTTATCACATTATAAGTGATAATTGAATCCATAGGAAGAGTGTGTAAAATAAAAAAGGTGAGAAGAGACAAGTGAGATGAGAAGAGAGCCAAAGACAAAACCTTGGGGGAAAAGTGACACTTAAAAGTTAGGCAGTGAAAGAAGAATTACAAAGAGACAGTGAATAGCAACCATAGGTTGAAAGAAAACAGAGGGTGGTCCCATAGACATCAGGAGAGAAATATATTCAAAATGCTGCTGCTACTGCTGCTAAGTCGCTTCAGTCGTGTCCAACTCTGTGCGACCCCATAGGCGGCAGCCCATCAGGCTTCCCCATCCCTGGGATTCTCCAGGCAAGAACACTGGAGTGGGTTGCCACTTCTCCAATGCATGAAAGTGAAAAGTGAAAGTGAAGNGAATTAAGATTGCTGGGAGAAATATCAATAATCTCAGATATGTAGATGACATCGCCCAATGGAAGAAAGTGAATAAGAACTAAAGAGCCTCTTGATGAAAATGAAAGAGAAGAGTGAAAAAATTGTCTTAAAACTCAGTATTTAGAAAACTAAGATCATAGCATCTGGTCCCATGACTTCATGAGAAATAGATGGGGAAACAATGGAAACAGTGAGAGATTTTATTTTGGGGGAACCCAAAATCACCACAGATGATGCAACCAGGAAATGAAAAGATGCTTGCTTCTTGGAAGCAAACCTATGACCAACCTAGACAGCATATTAAAAAGCAGAGACATTACTTTGCCAACAAAGGTCTGTCTAGTCAAAGCTATGGTTTTTCCAGCAGTCATGTATGGATACGAGAGTTGCACTATAAAGAAAGCTGCATGCCAAATAATTGATGCTTTTGAACTGTGATGTTGGAGAAGACTCTTCAGATTTCCTTGGGCAGCAATCCTAAGGGAAATCCATCCTAAGGGAGATCAGTCCTGAACTGATGCTAAAACTGAAACTACAATAGTTTGGCCACCTGATGTGAAGAGCCGAGCCGACTCCATGGAAGAGACCCTGATGCTGGGAAAGATAGAGAGCAGGAGCAGAAGGAGACAACAGAGGGTGATGTGGTTGGATGGCATCACCAATTTGATGGACATCAGTTTGAGTAAGCTCTGGGAGTTGATGATAGACAGTGAAGCCTGGCATGCTGCAGTCCATGGGGTCACAAAGAGTCGGACACGACTGAGCTACTGAACTGAACTGATTGAGCTAAGTCTCATCGGATCTCCACAAAAAACCCTAGTGGCTGCTTCCAAAACAAGTCTTATTTTAGAATGTTCCTTAAGGGAAGTGATCCTGGATATAAAAGAATTCAACCTTCTAATCCCCTTGCACACTTGAAATCTAATTGACGGACTCCAGATGTTCCAGAACATTCTCCAGGGTGCTGCCATTACCAAACTGCTAATGCAGCAAACACTTCCTCAGCAGAGAAATAATACAAAGGGATACTTGGGAGCTGGGAAACAGAGTATAGCAGCAATGTTTACTTTCCAGTTACATTTCAGAAGCTGAGATTTCTTAAGAATCACTACTAATTAGATATTCAAATTAAGTTGGACTAAGACTAAGCAAAAGTCTCACTCAAGCAAATTAAAATAGGCAAAATTACTTTTCAGCATTTTTAATAATTTCTTTTCTAAGGAACAAAGGATCTCCTTCTTGTCAACATTGTTTATCCTTCTTAGCACTCTGGGTAGTTCTCTCAGCTCAACTGAGCTCTCCATCAACTCCTTATCAGACTCACTCTTTGTAATAACTCTAAGAGACTGTTAAATTCAATCACACAACAATATAATAACTAATAGACTTAAATACTACCTTATGTTGTCAGGATCTCAATTTTATAATCAAATAATATTAGATTTATTAGATTTTAAAGGGACCTCAAAGACTGTCTTGCTAATTTTCCCACCTAACTAAGGGATTTTATCTATAGGTTTTTCCTCCCCACAAACATAAAACAGCCCTTCCTTGACCCCTTCCAACTACTGGTTGCCCACTTTATCACAAAAAGAATTTCAATTGTCTAATGACTTTAATTACTAGAGTTATTTCAGAGGTTTAACTATATTTATTTGATGGCTTCATTTCTGTTATTTTTGTTCATCATGATTTCTGAATCTTTCACACTTTTTTACTCTCCTATGAACTTCATAAATAGTTATATGTATGCCAGGATATAAGGTAGGTGCTTTAAATTATATTAGAGTCCTTGTCACAGTCCTATAAGATAGTTCTTTCTAATGATAAAATAAGTTATTTCTTACCAAAGGATGGTTATTTCTAATGGTAAAGGAAGGAAGAAGGGCACAGAGTTAAGTGAATACACAAAGTCATGCATTCTTTAATTGACAGAATCACAAACTTGTCCTACTCCAAAGTCTGTGTACCTCTAATACATTAATATAAATTGCTTCTTACTCTTATATTCAGAAAAGTACTCATTATGGTATATTTTTGGGCTTCCCAGGTGGTACTAGTGGTAAAGAAACCACCTGCCAATGCAGGAGACATAAAAAACTTGGGTTCGATCCCTGGGTCTGGAAGATCCCCTGGAAAAGGGAATGGCTACCCACGCCAGTATTCTTGCCTGGAGAATACCATGGACAGAGGAGCCTGATGGGCTACACTCCACTGGGTCACAAAGAGTTGGACACAACTGAGCGACTTCACACACACATACACAATGTGTTTTTATTTTCTGTATTTCATATTTAATTCAGTTAATATTTAATATTATATGATAATGCAATTAATATATGTCATAAATGCAATTGCATATATTGTGTTATATATAATGCATTTATTAAATATACTCAACATTATTATATTAATATTTAATAAAGTTGATTTTGGAAACATCTAACAGTTTATATCTCAGCTTCTCTGTGAGGAATCAGGAAGGGTTTTGTTGTCCGTAAATGTGACAGAATCTTAAATTTGGAACAGAATATTCTTGAAGGTCTAAAACAGAGTTAGCAACAAGAATCAAAGTACTTACAGAGAGCTGAAACAAAGACAGGCAAACATCAGAGCCTAAACTGACTGTGGCTGGGTTCTTCTTCAGCCATGCCAAATGGATACACAATCCCATCACCTACTAACAACTGTAACATTAATATCAAACAAGCCTTAATCATCGGAAACCAAACCTTCACAAACCAGACTCCTTCTCTGGTTCATCACGGCCCTCAAACTTTAGAGGAAGATGGTTTAGATCAAAGACGGGCTGAGGGCTTTAGGGGCTCACAGTTCACTGTGCAACCAATGAGCAAAGCTGAAACCTCCACAGTGGCAGCTACTTAAAAATAGTTTGTAATATCAGTCACACTGTGAATTGGCCTTCATTCACAGACCCTGACTAAGTCAGAGAAAGCTGCTGCTAGGGATGTGGAGTACAGAGAAATGCAGGTTCACTTACTAGTGATGGAAGTAGAAAAGAGAATCTGGCTACAAACCAGGAAAATATGAGTTCAATCCCATTTCTGGAGTTCAATCCCATTTCTGGAGTTCAATCCCATTTCTGTAGTTTAATCCCAGTTCTGTAGTTCATTTTCTATAGTTGTTATTTATTCATTTATTTACTTATTTATATTTTGGGCTGCACTGTGGGGCATGTGGGATCTTACTTCCCTAACCAGGGACCGAACCCACACCTCCTGCGTTAGAAGTGTTGAGTCTTCACTGCTGGACCACTAGGGAACTCCCAGGAAAACCTGTTAGACATTCTGAGCCTGCATTGCCTTTCTTGTATTATAAAATAGAAATGGGATTATATGCCTAACCCACAAAGTTATCATAATAATGATACAAATATTTTATGATATGTTGAAGAGCTTTATAAGTTGACAAAGAAAATAAGAATCAGTGTGTTTTATCAGCAAGTAGTAATTTTACACCCGGTATTCTGTGGGAGGCACAGAACACTGCATAATTAGCTGCCTCGAATGAGTCCAGGTGTCCTACCTGTAGCCTTCTGAATGGAGCTCTCAATGGAGGGTCACCTGACTCAGGAGAGGTCACTCAAACTGACATAACAAGAACAGTCTAAAGACCGCTTCAGAAGTCCACATGGCAGCTGCCGGGGGCTCATACAACAGCAACTGAACTGAGGATAGAGAAAGGGACAGAGACTTGAACATTATTTTGGAGATGACAGTTATACAAATTAGCAATTATTGGTTTTGATGAAGTCGAGGAGAAAGTGAAAGAAGGGTGAGAAATTCAAATAAGTATGTGAATTCACCTCTCCTTCCATGATTTTTCAGTGGGTGTGTTTCCATCAGGATAGGAAATATAGAAACAAAGTTGTGGAGGAGTTTGGAGTATGAATAGCTGTGATTTGAGTTCCAGGAGCAGTACCCAGCAGTGAATTACATCTGAAGCTCAGGAGAGAATTCAAGGTGGAGGTTTGAAAGTTATCACATTATAAGTGATAATTGAATCCATAGGAAGAGTGTGTAAAATAAAAAAGGTGAGAAGAGACAAGTGAGATGAGAAGAGAGCCAAAGACAAAACCTTGGGGGAAAAGTGACACTTAAAAGTTAGGCAGTGAAAGAAGAATTACAAAGAGACAATGAATAGCAACCATAGGTTGAAAGAAAACAGAGGGTGGTCCCATAGACATCAGGAGAGAAATATATTCAAAATGCTGCTGCTACTGCTGCTAAGTCGCTTCAGTCGTGTCCAACTCTGTGCGACCCCATAGGCGGCAGCCCATCAGGCTTCCCCATCCCTGGGATTCTCCAGGCAAGAACACTGGAGTGGGTTGCCACTTCTCCAATGCATGAAAGTGAAAAGTGAAAGTGAAGTCCCTCAGTCGTGTCCCAGTCTTAGCGACCCCATGGACTGCAGCCCACCAGGCTCCTCTGTCCATGGGATTTTCCAGGCAAGAGTACTGGAGGGGGGTGCCATCCCCTTCTCCGATATTCAAACTGGAAGGGCTCAATTTTGTCAAAAACTAGGAAGACTTGTATCACAGCCATCAAGAACATCCTAGTGCAATGAGCCCCTCTTTGAATACTGGGCTTGCTGGTTATGGAGGGTGATTGACACAACCTCCTCAAGCTTCAGTTCCATCTTCTTATATTTGCAGGGAAAGCATGTGATCTCTTTTGAAAGGGTTAAATGCTTAACCCTGTACTGATTACATAGAGAGCACTCAACAGATATTACTACTGTTGAGTAATATTAAATAGATATTTAACTACTCTATATCCAGAGAACTGAAAAGTTAATTGTCAAATTTTGTAATTAGGATGTTACCTGTGTATCTTCAAGAGTAGATTTAGAGTGGTAAAGCTAGAAGTCTGACACTAACAGGTTGAAAACATTAAAGTGGACCAGATATAACCGTCATATGGAAATTACCCGGTGGTCAGCAATTTCATATCATTCACCTTAATAGGCAATTAATTCATTGTGGATATCCTGGCTGCACATTATTCTTTTAAAAGTCTTGAGATAGGTTTATGTTAATTAGTGGACATTTTCAGGGCTGAGGAGCTAGTTTTTATTCTGGTTTAGGACTGAGAGGTTTGAGTTCATTTCAAACAGAATGAGGAAGTGCAAAGAAAAAGCATAGAACTGTATAAGAGGATGTTTTTTACCGAAAGAAATTTGAGGAAGCATAGAATAATTTTCATAAGCACAGGCTTTCTCACACTATAGCTATTGACACTGAGGAAGTTTAACTTTTCTATTCTCCAGTTTCATCCATCTTTAAAAATAATAGCATTTGTGAGCTTTAATATTAAGAACTGTCATGGGCAGGGAGCTGTCTAAATAATAGCACATTACTTTTGTTATCACTATTACTGTTATAATCAACATGGTCAAAGCTCTAAAGATTAGTTTCTCATAATCCAACACAAACACGTCATCAGGGGAGGTTTTACAAGTCAATGAAAACATTTGTTCCCTCCACGCCTGAGGACCACAAAAAGAACCAGTGTAAATTCTGAAATTCTACCATGAGAGCATCCATCACCTTTGAACCTCAAAGGCTTTAAGTGGCCAAAAGAGTTCAATTAGAGTGAAAAGATGAGAGGGGATGTACTAGTTCCCTAGAGACCATGCAACAGATACTACACCCTTGAAGGCTTAAAACAGGAAAATTTATTTTCTCACAGTTCTGGAAGCCAGAAGTTCTAAATCAAGGTGTCAGCAGAGCTGCACCTCCTCCGAGGCTCCAGGGAAATATCCTTTCTTGACTCCTTCACCTGCTGGTGACTCCAGATTTCCCTTGGCACGTAGGTGTGTGTGTGCCCAGTAGTTTCAGTCGTGTCCGACTCTTTGTGACCCCAGGGACCGTAGCCTGACAGGCTCCTCTGTCCATGGGATTCTGCCAGCAAGAGTACTGGAGTGGGTTGCCATTTCCTGCTTCAGGGGATCTTTCCAGCCCAGAGATCGAACCTGCAGCCCCTGCATTGCCAGGCAGATTCTTCACCGATATAGCAGATATATCTTAAATCCTTTCATCATCTTCTTGTTACTCTAACAAACACTGGGTGAGCTGTAGATTTTGCTCCTTCCTAGATGCCATGAGATGGAGGAGCCTGGTTGGCTGCAGTCCATGGGGTCGCAAAGAGTTGGACACGACTGAACGACTTCACTTTTACTTTTCACTTTCATGCATTGGAGAAGGAACTGGCAACCCACTCCAGTGTTCTTGCCTGGAGAATTCCAGGGACAGAGAAGCTTGGTGGGCTGCTGTCTACGGCGTCACACAGAGTCGGACATGACTGAAGCGACTTAGCAGCAGCAGATGCCATGAACCAAACAAATTTGCCTCTGTTTAAATACCTTACCCAATAGTGTGCCTATTAGGTACATAGTAAATATTATTAAATAAGAATTTTTGAAATAAACAATATAGGGCTCTACTCTCAAGTAGGTCTTGCTATGCACAACATTTTAGAGTAATTGTCTTTTGATTTTATTTAATTCTACTACACACATGACCATAGCTTTTGGGAATAGTGAGAGAAGTGGTAAAAAAAAGAAGTCACAATTCAAAATGCCTACTTTGAAAAAATAAAATCACAAGATTTTACAGCATTTGCCACATATATATTTTCTAAAAAATGGTTTATTTATTCTTTGTTGTTATTGTTGTTTAGTCTGTAAGTCATGTCTGATCCTTGTGTCTCCATGCACTGTAGCCTACTAGGCAAGAATACTAGAGTGGGCTGCCACTTTCTTCTCCAAGGGATCTTCCCCGACCCAGGGATTGAACCCACTTCTGCTTCTTCTGCGTTGGCAGGCAGATTCCTTACCACTGAGCCGCCACGGAAGCCCTTGTTTTCTCTACTTTGTACTAATGATCTCCTTACTGAAAACATGAAGTTGAAATGATTTATGAATTTGCATTTTAATATTGACATTATAAAAGATATACATTCCATCACTATTATGATCCATAATAATCACACATATTATGTATTATTATGGCTTCATGAGGAATAGATTTGTATTATTTTCATAGACCCATCAAATCATGAATAGACAGAGTAATATATTTAAGTCAATACTTCCTTAAAATAGGACACTAGAGCTGAATTCTCAATTTTCTTACAGTTAAACACGCTTGGGGTTGTCACCCTCCGATAAACCTTGGTATCTCTAATGCATTAGATTTAAAGACATGAGATCTATTATGTAGTTATCGTATGCTTGCTTCTGCATATTATGTGCTGCACATTAAATGATTCTTCATTCAAAAATGATGTTTCTGGGAGGGCTTGAAGAGATGGTCTCTAATATCGCTTCTGGTTTTCACACTCATAAGTCTCCCAGCCTACTGTCAGCAGGTGTGTCTGAGTTCGTTTTCCTATCAGGAAATAGTGCCAACCCCTTTCCCTTCTGTCTCCAAACTGTTTCTGTGACACATGACAAATGTTTGCAAGATAAGTGATCCTGATCAGAGGTGCAATCTGTGTGGCTTTTGAGCAGAATGAAGCTAATTGCCCTGCAGGAAAATAGATCAGTGATCTTGGTAACAGAGCACTCTAAGCAAATGTCTCTATACAACACGTTACAGTGCATGTCCACACAGAACTAGATGGTACTGTAAAATGTAAGACTTGGGAGGTACAAAACAAATTTAGTCCCTTTTCACTTTCTAGAGCCACTAATCCCTTTAATCAAGGTAAAATGCTTTAGTTTACACAAATAAGCATTTCTATGGCCTTTCCTGGTGGTTCAGACAGTAAAGAATCTGCTTGCAGTGCAGGAGACCAGGGTTCCATTCCTGGGTCAGGAAGATCCCCTGGAGAAGGAAATAACTACCCACTCTTAGCTTTATTGCCAGGAGAATTCCATGACAGAAGAGCCTGGTGGGCTATAGTCCATGGGGTTGCAAAGAGTCAGACACTACTGAGCCACTAACACACTGACTAACACACATACTCATGTACATGGTAACAGGAGCATCTCAAACTCTGTGTTTACATTCACGGTATCTTTTTGGGGAAAAGATAATATTTTAACCAATGTGCATGTGTGACTATAATTAAATGTGAATATTCAGCAGGTTAAGTATTTATTATTCAAGTCAATGATAGTGTTAAAAAAACTCTTCTGTGATCAATAACATTTCCTTAAAATTGGATCACTGGTTTTCTCATTTAGTAGAAGGCGGACAAATGAGATATAGCCATGTGTTCATTAATTTTATGATGTCCATCTCAAGGATCCAACATGCTCTCTGATAAAGTTCTGAAATGACATTCCAATTTTCAAAGAGTCTGGCAAATATATTGCCTACTAAATTTCTATCTTCTATCCAAGTCCGGAGGCACCTCTGGAGCTCAGTAATCCAAACAACATGTCATTCCTAGAGGGCCAGAAATATTGCTATTTGAACACAAAAACAATCTGGAAAAAGATGCCTTTCTGCTACGATATATAATAAACCATGGGAACTTTTGTTGACAATATAAGACATAAAGGAACTTTCACTACCCCGAATGGAATCTTGCAACACCTACAGATTCATAAGAACAGGAGTCCTTTCCCTTAAATTTCAGCCGCAGACAGTTCTGTGGACATAGTCACACGGTCTTCCAGAAATCTATTGAGATATATGACATATATTTCATTTCTCTCAAGTGAGACTTGTTCTGTCCAAGCTTATTTCCATAATACATTGTGGCTTTCTCCTAATATTTAGGATATTATGCATCCTACTTATACAGAATCCTGTGGTCCCTAAATGTTTGCAGACTTTTGAAATTATCTTTTGCTTTCAGTCATTTCTGTTTTGATTTAGATTAAGTCCTAATTTTGATGCCATATTTTTCTGTGAGCTCATTTTGAAAAAAAGATCTTCCAGCTAAAGTAGGTGAATGAAAGCAGATAAAAGAGAAAGATTTCATTACCCGAAGGTCCCAAGATATGAAACAGAGGAAGAAAATGTTCATGGTGTCTGTTGTCTCAGTGCTGACCAGTCAGCCTTGTGTGAAGTGAGGGAAGATAGGTTTTCTGATCTAGAATATCACCAATGGGAAAAAACAAAAAGCACGCACACTCAATCATGTCTGACTCTTTGTGACCCCATGGACTATAGCCCGCCAGGTTCCTGCGTCCCTGGGGTTTCCCAGGCAAGGATACTCGAGTGGGTTTCCGTTTCCTTCTCCATCTTCCCAAGCCAGGGACTGAACATGTGTCTCTTGCGGTCTCCTGCATCCTGTGTCTAGAGGTAGATCCTTTACCACTGAGCCACCTGGGAAACTCTCAACAATGAAAGGACTATTCAAAGATGCGTTTAGCACTGAGTCACACTAGTTTCCTCTGCCTGCACTGAAATATTGTCTGACTTGCTCTCAGGACAGCAAGTGAAATGCTAGCTTCTCAGTGTGGCTATGTGCAAGGATATAGCATTGACTGATCCATACCACAGGACTCTGAGTCAGCTTGACCTCCTGACAGCTGGTGTCAGACAGCTGATCTCAGAAACCTTACTTCTTCCATCTCATCTGTGATAGGCCTCTTCCTTTACAGCCTATTGGTAAAATATCTTGTAGTATATTTCTGAGAGTTGGGGGGGAGGGTGTGTGTGTATGTGTGTGTGTATGGCCATAACATATATCAGAACTATTTAATTACTCAGAAATTCCCTTAGAAGTTTGACTGTTATAGTTCAAATTCAGCAGTATGTGAATTTCCAAGAAACATTAATCCCAGTGTTTTGAGATGTGATCATTTCAACAAGATCTAACAGACGCTTTGTACGTGCTACCTTACAGTTTGATGACGCTCCTTCCCATTCATTATCTGGGATTCTCACACTAATCCAGTGCTACAGACTGAATGTTACAAGCCCCACAAAAATTCACAGATTGAAATCTAATCCCCAATGTCACGATATTGGGAAGGAGACACTGGGATGGTAGGAGATTGTAAAGATGGATTAGGGCTTCACAATCTGGATTAGGGCCCTTATAATAAAGACCTTGAAGAACTCCCTGTCACTTTCTGCTCACAGACGTTGCAGCAAGAAGACCGCCATCTGTAAAAAAGGAGAGGCTCACCAAACACTGGAATGGTCAGCACCTGGATCTTGGACTTCAAGCCAACAGGAATAAATTTTTGTCGTTTACAAGCAGCTCGGTCTATGATATTCTGTTGTAGCAACCGGGACAGACCACAGCACCCAGGGAGAGAGCTGTTCTTGTTGTCAGGAGCCCAGGCTGAGAAACAGGCAAAGATGAAGGCCATGCACAGCCTGGTAGCCAAGTTGAGGCCGCTTTTGCAGAGCACGAGAAGACACACGGAACGAAGAAGTGGATGCAAGCTGTCTTTGTTTCCTACTCTTCATCCTCTTCCCCTTGGCTTCTTCACAGAGTACTACTCAGTGATTTCTCCCGCTTTAAAAAGTTCTGGCCAAAAAACATGTACATGTGAGGAACACAGTCGAGTCAGATTTTTAAAACCCATTCACAGAAACATCTTCAATAAGAAATATTTTGTCATTTTGCCATGTCTTTGTGGGAGGTCTATAAAAGCTGTGTGACATTGGCGCATTTACTATTCTCTTTAGGCAATGAGCCAGCGTCAAATGTTTTCTGGTGTTTATGTTTAGGTAACATTTAATTATCTAAATGATGAAATTTCAGCTGAGAATTCACCTCTTCATCCATTTGGCTCATATATCACTATTATCATTAGGTGAGAGCTTCTCTTTATTGTGCTAAATTCTACTTGATTTATTGCTTCTATCAGGGCCTGAAAGTAAGAGATAATCTGCCTGTACTTCACAAATATCTGTCAGTTCTGTTCCACTCTTACTTTTCCCAATCAGGTCTAAGCCTCACTCAATAAATTTTATAAAATTGACACTTCTCATCCTGGCAAAGCATCTTATTAGAGCTAATAAACAATTATACATCACAGTAAAACTAAGGAACAGAAGCTTAATTGGTACATATGCTATTGACTGTTCTCTGTTTATGAAGTTGAAACTTGATGTAGAATCATAGTCATCCAATAGGGAAATCATTTGCATACTTTGCAAAGGAACCGTGCTATGAATTTCATTAGTATTTATAAAATCTTTTGAAGGCCTCCCTGGAAAAGCTGTTTTGAGGATTGATTGTTGACTCTAAAGCATATATGGTAACACAAAAATGCTAACTAGTAACTCAAAAAGGTAGCATAGCAGTAAGAATAATGATGGGTTGATACTCTTTAACTCCACTGTATAAGGGCAGGAGATTGTGTAACTTCAGACTTCAAACACAATGAAATGATAGACATGAAATGATACCAAGAAATTAGAAGCCTTTATAATAGAAAACAAGAAAGTTTATGCATCTAAGTGAATGAATTGAAAATGTATAGAAAAAGAATGTTAGAACAGGATGGGATCTTGCCATGGAAAATTACCGAACTTTCTTTCTCAACCACTTTTTCGAAAAATTTGAAATGAGTTATTTATTGGTTTAGTAACTTATCTAGCATTTGTTGGAGTTACTGTTGTTGTCCCAAAGAGTCAGACACAACTGAATACAAACACTAACATACACACAGTTTTTGTTTAGTTATTAATACTAAGTCATGTCTGACTCTGTTGACGCCCCATGGTCTATAGTCCTGCAGGCGCGCCTCTGTCCATGAAATTTTCCAGGCAAGAATACTGGAGTGGTTGTCACTTCCTTCTCCAGGGGATTTTCCTGATGCAGGAATCGAACCTGCATCTCCTGCATTGCAGGTAGATTCTTTACCACTGAGCCACTTGGAAAGCCATCAGAGTTCCTAGTAACAGTTTTTAAGATTATCTGGTCCACCACCTATGTGAAGATAGGAACCTTTTTCATCAGCATCTCTGACTACTTTTGTTGCTTTAGTTCCCCCAGTGAATTATTTTTATGATAAGGTCATGATGTCTTAGGTTACCAGTTAGGGCAATCATATAAACTGGAAGTATTTGGAAAACTTTGGATCTCAACAAAACCAGGTTTTTTTCTTAGAACAGCAAAAATGCAATAGCAGAGACTCTCTTTGGTATCATATCACTTCAGGCTCCTTGTGTTGGTTATATTTACTTCATCTCTTTGACATCAAAGTAGTCTAGGAGTATCCATGATAAATTTGAAAGCCCTCTCCAGGTCATGAGATTTATGGAGCCAGTGTGGAAGCTCATGTTAAATGCCAGACTTTTGGAATCTTAATCCATGCTGCAAATAGGCTGCAGTCCCTGGGTGCTGGCTCTATGGACATGGGGGCGGGGGGCAGGGAGAAGAAAAACTCTACATTCTGCTTTCTTCATCTTACAGTTTTGTTTAAAGCTAATCGAAACTACCCTTGATATTGCCTTTCATGGAATTTAAATGTGAAATTAAAGCATGAGTACATGAAGAGAGAGAAAGAGAAAACAGGACATTTCCTTGCTTTATTTTATCCTTAGATTGAAATGTCACTTAAAATATTCATTTGGGGATTCATTCAACAAAGAGTCAGTGCCAGTTTTCACCAGGTACCACCTCGGCTTCAGCCACGAACCATCGAGCCTCATCTCATAGAGTTTACATTCTCCTGCTGCTGCTGCTGCTGCTGCTAAGTCGCTTCAGTCGTGTTCGACTCTGTGCTACCCCATAGACGGCAGCCCATCAGGCTCCTCTGCCCCTGGGATTCTCTAGGTAAGAACATTGGAGTGGGTTGCCATTTCTCTCTCCAATGCATGAAAGTGAAAACTGAAAGTGAAGTCACTCAGTCGTGCTGGACTCTTAGCGACCCCATGGACTGCAACCTTCCAGGCTCCTCCATCCGTGGGATTTTCCAGGCAAGAGTACTGGAGTGGGGGGGGGGGGGTAGGAAGAAATAATGAACCCATGGAAAAACAGTTTAAAAAGAAAAGTTTTTTAAAGCAGGGCAAGGTCACTGAGTGTCATGAGACTCCTTTGGAATGGGTGGTCTTAAGATTTCTCAGAGGAGGAAACATTTAAACCTGTGTAAAGAAAAGATCTCATCAAGTAAATATGCAAAAGGCATTTCAGCAATGGAAAGAACTAGGGCAAATTCCATGAAGGAGGAAAGAGACTGATGTGTGTGAGGGACATTAAGAAGGCAAGTATAGCTGGATAGTAAAAAAACGATGCCTGGTGCGGGATGAAGTCCAAGAGAGAGTCTAGGCCGGGATCCAGTAAAGCCTTGTAAGCCATGGAGAGGATTTGAATTAAATCCAAGGTGACGGGAAGCTGTGGAAGAATGTCAAGCAGGGGACTACTTTTTCATCATATCTTTTTCATTACTCCTACAGAACCAAGGGCACTAAAGATGTTTGGTCTGTAAATTGCCCCAAAAGTATCAACCCATCTTTAGTTTTTCTACCACAGATAGTTTGACTCTCAAGGTAGACTTTGTAAACTACACGATATTATACTGTGATCTGGGGTAAAGGAAATATCTCAGTGTATCAATTTCAAGTGCCTGAATATGAGAAGAAAACCTGATGTGCTCTAGCTGGAAAGATTACAGTACCTTTTGTAAATATTTTTCCAGTGTATAATTCCCTAGATGGATGAGATTTTACCTTGAATCAAACCTCAGTCCATTATAATGAAAGGAAGATGGAACACAGATTACAAATTCTTTAAAAAATAAAGGGAAAATGCTATTCTTCAGTAACTGCAGAAATCTGCACTCTATCATTCTTCCTTCATTCAGAGATCATTGTGGAATGACATCTTTGCTAACAGGGCATTTCTTGGTAAGACCATGGTCTGCTGAAATAGAGCTGTTAGGAAAACATGATTCTCTTTAGCATCTTGGCGTGAAGGGAGGTTTTATGCAGTTATATTATGCCGTGGCCTCCATTTATGTATAGGGACTCTTCTGAAGTGTTTTAAAGACAAACTGGTGGCAGAAGTTATCATTCACTTGCAGTATTAGAGATCAGCTAGAATCATCAACTATCACCTACCTCATAGTCGCATTTTTCAAGCATCAGTAACTGATATTTTGATGTATCTTTATTCATTGAATCATCTATCTCATTAAGTTTATTCTATCACTATTTGAATATACCTAGCATCCCACATTGGAGAAGGCAATGGCACCCCACTCCAGTACTCTTGCCTGGGAACTCCTGTGGATGGAGGAGTCTGGTAGGCTGTGGNGTAAAGGAAATATCTCAGTGTATCAATTTCAAGTGCCTGAATATGAGAAGAAAACCTGATGTGCTCTAGCTGGAAAGATTACAGTACCTTTTGTAAATATTTTTCCAGTGTATAATTCCCTAGATGGATGAGATTTTACCTTGAATCAAACCTCAGTCCATTATAATGAAAGGAAGATGGAACACAGATTACAAATTCTTTAAAAAATAAAGGGAAAATGCTATTCTTCAGTAACTGCAGAAATCTGCACTCTATCATTCTTCCTTCATTCAGAGATCATTGTGGAATGACATCTTTGCTAACAGGGCATTTCTTGGTAAGACCATGGTCTGCTGAAATAGAGCTGTTAGGAAAACATGATTCTCTTTAGCATCTTGGCGTGAAGGGAGGTTTTATGCAGTTATATTATGCCGTGGCCTCCATTTATGTATAGGGACTCTTCTGAAGTGTTTTAAAGACAAACTGGTGGCAGAAGTTATCATTCACTTGCAGTATTAGAGATCAGCTAGAATCATCAACTATCACCTACCTCATAGTCGCATTTTTCAAGCATCAGTAACTGATATTTTGATGTATCTTTATTCATTGAATCATCTATCTCATTAAGTTTATTCTATCACTATTTGAATATACCTAGCATCCCACATTGGAGAAGGCAATGGCACCCCACTCCAGTACTCTTGCCTGGGAACTCCTGTGGATGGAGGAGTCTGGTAGGCTGTGGTCCATGGGGTCGCTAAGAGTCGGACGCGACTGAGTGACTTCCCTTTCACTTTGCACTTTCATGCATTGGAGAAGGAAATGGCAACCCACTCCAGTGTTCTTGCCTGGAGAATCCCAGGGACGGGGCAGCCTGGTCGCTGCTGTCTATGGGGTCGCACAGAGTCGGACACGACTGAAGCGACTTAGCAGTAGCAGCATCCCACATTGGAGAAGGCAACGGCACCCCTCTCCAGTACTCTTGCCTGGGAACTCCCATGGATGGAGGAGCCTGGTGGGCTCCAGTCCATGGGGTCGCTAAGAGTCAGACACAACTGAGCGACTTCCCTTTCACTTTTCACTTTCATGCATTGGAGAAGGAACTGGCAACCCACTCCAGTGTTCTTGCCTGGAGAATCCCAGGGACAGGGGAGCCTGGTGGGCTGCTCTTTATGGGGTCGCACAGAGTTGGACACGATTGAAGTGACTTAGCAGCAGCAGCATCCCATAGACCTGTAATTCCGAGACTTTTATGTTTTAGATCACCATTACTCAGTAGACAAATGAGGTCCAGTATACACTCTAATAAAGGAAAAAATAATCTCTCAGGCTCTACTAAGATTTACTTTAAAATCATCACATGAGAATGACTATTTTTAAATGAAAGATATATTCAGAATGATCTGCCTTCATGACTGGGAAATTTTAGAGAGAAGGAGAGTAATTAGTTACGATAAAGGCTAGGATTTATGAAATGGACCAGAAATAATAGGGTGAACTGAAGCACACAGATTAGCTGTGACCAGCATACATTCTTTTTATTCACACCTTCAATCAAGGCCACATTTCAGGAGTGTGGAGAGGAGTAAGGGACAGATCAAGCTGTTCCTAGCATTTAATCCAAGTATGGTTGGTCTACACCCGTGAAGCTCTACATAGGATATTAGTAAACATTGCGTGGATGTGGCAGCTATTTATATTGGAAAACTATAAAAAAAATCAAGCAAACAAAAGCCATATTTTCTAATTCAGAAATTCTCATGATGGAGCTCAGGAGTATATTCTTCAGAACACTCTCCAGGTGATTTTACATCCATCTTTTTCCAGTCATATCTCCTTTAAAAACAAACTAAGAACCTACTGTATAGATATAAGGAACTCTGCTCAGTACTCTGCAATGACCTATATGGGGATAGAATCTAAAAAAAGAAAGGATATGTGTATATGTATAATTGATTCACTTTGCTCCATACTTGAAACTAACACAATATTGTAAACCTTGGTTTACAGCAATAAAAATTAAGAAACAAAGAAACACAATGCACCCTCAATGCATGCGTGTCAAACAGATTTTTATTCTTTTTCTGATATTTTGTTGTCATCAATGCTTTGTTCTTTGTATAAAATACTCTGTTTTAGATTTCCTAAAATCCAAGTCTTTTTGGTATTCCTATATTCTCAAGATTAATTTTTCTTCCAGTGGCAATTTCCTAGTGATGATTTTCCTCAGTCCCTTAGAGATAAAGCAAATTGAAAAATAAGGAAAATAATGGGAAACAAAAGCATATAGACTGTCAGCTATGAAATGTGCCCAGCCTTTTGCTTGCTGCTGTTTTGTCTTTATTTACATTTTGTGCCCAGAAGACTAAAATATATTTCCTAATCTAGACCCTAAAATTTAGTTGTAATGAAGGCAGACATTTTCTTCTTCTCTAAGCATTTCAAAACATAATAGCGTATGCTTCACTCAGCCCCCAAATTGCAGTATTCTTTTTTTGAAGATTTTGAAATGCTACTCTAGGCTAACTCACTGCTGGATAGGGTTGTAGCAATCTCACCACAAGCTTGTGGCAAGCCTTCACCCTTCTGCATGCTGGTGACCCGGAAACCTTCCAACTGGGTTCACTCAAACACAGCAACAC
Source organism: Neotragus moschatus (assembly GCA_006410615.1). NCBI lineage: Eukaryota > Metazoa > Chordata > Mammalia > Artiodactyla > Bovidae > Neotragus > Neotragus moschatus. The sequence continues at coordinate 748,597 of SJYA01002840.1, forward strand.
AACTAACCACACAATCCCATTTCCACTTGACAGCCAAAAATGCATACAATTTTGCACAGTTAATTTTAGAATGTAATTCATGGGGTTCTTTCCCAGACTCCTCAGCACAGCATCTGTTGGGAGTCGGTCCATATGACACAGTCTGACAGCTTTTATTGCTTTCCCCAAGAGGATCGCTTAATGATACCAACTCCTCACTTGTTTTTTGAACAGATAAGTGCTGTCTCTGATGTGAAACCTTGGACCTGCTGGGTCTGTATCACAAATATCTACCACTAATTACATGTTGTAAGACATCCATTCAACAAATGTTTACGTAGGGTCTAGCACTTACCTGGGGCTGTGTTCATGACTAAGAATCAAGAAATGGAAAAAAAAAAAAAAAAAAAAACCTGTAGTCTCTATCCCCAAGAAGCATCATAGGAGTGAAATCAGAATAGAAAAAAATGGAGGACGGGACCCTGAAGCTCCATCTCCATCTTTGGCTTCACACAAGAAGGACGCCTTCAGGTCCAAAGAGGTCTGGCACTCTCCTAAAGGTATACGGTAATCCAGGGACAGAAAAGAGATTAGAATCCATGCATTTTCATTTTCACAGTGGTGCACTTTCTGCTCTGCCACCAACAGTAAAATTTATTCAACTACCATTTAAAGTTTTTTTCTACTTTCATCCTTTATTTCAGACATCTTTCAACACCCAGAGACATGATACTTGCAAATAAAAAAAAAATGGGCATTTAAAAGGAGATATATACTTTTTTATGAGCCAGAAAGCTTAGCTACATAGAAGAAAATTGCAATCGCACCTGTCCTCCAAGGAGCTCACCATATTTTACAGACAGTGTTCAATTATTTCTGGCAATATTCCTATGATGCATCGTTATGAGATTACTTGTATTATGTACAGCACCTTTCCTCCTCGGACCTTGAAGGTGCCTTTTACAGAATCCGACATAAAAGAAGGTAATTCTCAAAGTGCTCCAGGGAGATGGAAAAAAATATATTAAAAACCATGGAAAGACCAAATTACTATTGGTGGCTAGGGAAATAAGAGTCACTGAGAGTTAAGGGGCTACACAAAAACTTTGGGGAGAGAAAATTCTTTGTTCTTGATTTTTAAAGCAACAGTTCCTCCTACCACATATATATGTACACCTGTATTCAGGGAACACAACAGAACATTCAAGGGAAGAAGTAGTTAAGTGAAAAGAGAAACCCGTATTGATCTTCAAGTGTCAGGTCAAATAGAGGAAGTGGGAATATTCTGTTGCTCTCACCTGTTCATTTATTAGTTCAGTCACCTTGTGAATACTTTTGGTGTATCCTGCTAGAAAAAGAAGACGTCAGCGACGGTTCTGGAAGGCCTTCATATCTGCAAGTCCATGTCCTTCAGTAACAGTGAAAGCCAAGACAGATCATGGGAGATCCTTAAAGGCACTGATGTTTATAGCCGTAGCCTCCGTGCCAGACACATTGGAAGCAACTCAAGAAATACTTTTGAATATGCAAGTGAATTCCCTAAAAAGGTTTCAAAGGACAGAAAGGTGAATCTAGGCTGTTAAAGGAGAAGGCAATGGCACCACACTCCAGTACTTCTGCCTGGAAAATCCCATGGAGGAGGAGCCTGGTAGGCTGCAGTCCATGGGGTCTCTAAGAGTCGGACATGACTGAGCGACTTCACTTTCACTTTTCACTTTCATGCATTGGAGAAGGAAATGTCAACCCACTCCAGTGTTCTTGCCTGGATAATCTCAGGGACAGGGGGGCCTGGTGGACTGCTGTCTATGGGGTCGCACAGAGTCAGCAGCAGGCTGTTAAAAGCTGTCTTGACTTTGCCCCAGTTTGACCAAGGGTTCAATTATTAACATTTTCAGTTTGTAGAAGCTGTAATCTGATTGAAAGCCACAACACTCACACACACACCTCTCCAGATACATGCACACACATGCACACACACACACACACACACATACACACACACACACACCATTTTGTGGATAGAAGAACTGATTTTAAAATACTATGCCCAAATTAACGTTGGAAGCAGGGGACTTACCGCAACCATGTGTTGACATCCCCCACACTCTAGAGATTTTTATACTAGAAGAGGCGACTACCAATTCAACATTCTTTTGTCCACTTGTACTTCTGCCCCTTCCAGAATGGTCAATAAAGCCATGTTTCTCAGTTATCAGAGGCCACAGAAGGGTGTTGCTGCAGCTATTGATACATGTAGCCCTGCTCTTCCGCAGGTACCCTGGCGTCCTCCAGGCCTGCAGAAACAGAATGAACCATCACAGTCCTCTTCCACTGAGCCAGCCTGATTAGTGTCTGAGGGATCGTGGTGATATTTTATGCACTTACACACTAAGAATTTTCATTTATTTGCCTGTATACCATCTCTTTCTTTTTAGTGTACACTTGTTAGAAACCATCTTTTCTTATTTTTTCAGGTATTTTCATAATACATACCTCTCTGATACCACCATGGGGATTTTCACAACACATCTCTTCCTCCTGAAAATGCTTTTACTTCTGCAAGGATAAATATTAACCTTCCCATTTCTGATGAAACACCATGTGACCCTCGTATCTGAGTTTCAAGATGTGTAATATCTGAAGATATTGCCAACCCTAAATATAAGGGAAAATATCCCTGATCACAGGAGCAGAAACAGTTGTCTGAGGATCTGTCAAAACCCTTGTTCAAAGAGTGCTTACAGTTTAAGGAAATGTCTAAGATTTATGTTTTGTATAACAGGCCCTTTTAATTTGCTTTAATTTTTGAGAAGCAGGAATAATCTGTGAGGGGAGAAAAGCAAGCAGATCATATGACCAGTCAAAAGTGATGTATCACCATGTTCATCTTAAGGCTAAGACAGCAGATATCCACATTGGACAACCTTTCTACATGTGTCTGTGGGAGTTTTTCCAGAAGAGCAAAGCACTGTGATTTGTCTATTTCTTTTGACAGTTCTCAGATTTTGACGCTCTGTTATTGTATGGATAAGGATTTTGAGTTATTATTTTTTAAAAGAAATTATTAAATGATTTTCTCTATCCCTTATAAAATCCTTTGCTCTGAATCGACTTTATCTGTGATTTAAGATAGCCACTCAGCTATCTTTTTTTAGTGTATGTTTTATTTAGTAGTTTCTCTATTTCTATCCTTTTAAACTATTTATGCCTTTATTAAAAAAACAAAAAGAGGATTTCTTTACAGTAGCATGTAGCTAGAAGTTGCTTGTTGCTTATGTAATCTGAGAAAGTCTGCAAGGTGTGGGAGTATTTAAACAATTTACATTTAATATAACTATGTATATGGTTGAATTTACATGTACCATCCTTAATATCTTGCTATTCGTTTTTCACTTGTCCTATTGATTCTTTATTCTCTTTTTATTCAGCCCTTCTTTGATTTAATGATATACTTGAACTATTTCTCCTTATAGTTCAACTATCAGTATAATTATTTTTATTTTTATTTTAATGGTTACTTTCCAGTTTACAATATACATTTTAAACTTATCACAGCCCAATTTCAAGTGATACTATACTGCAATTGTCCCCTAATATCCAGAGGGGACTGGTTCCAGGACCCTCCACATATACTAAAGTCCAAGAATGCTCAAGTTTGTTACAAAATATGGTGTAGTATTTCCATATAATGTGCACATATCCTACCATATAGTTTCAACTATTGCTGGATTAATTATAATACCTAATGCAATATAATAATGCAATAGATTTCTCTTGAGAAACCTATATGCAGATCAGGAAGCAACAGTTAGAAATGGACATGGAACAACAGACTGGTTCCAAATAGGAAAAGGAGTACGTCAAGGCTGTATATTATCACCTTGCTTATTTGACTTATATGCAGAGTACATCATAAGAAATGCTGGGCTGAAAGAAGCACAAGCTGGAATCAAGATTGCCAGGAGAAATATCAATAACCTCAGATATGCAGATGACACCACCCTAATGGCAGAAAATGAAGAGGAACTGAAAAACCTCTTGCTGAAAGTGAAACAAGAGAGTGAAAAAGTTGGCTTAAAGCTCAACATTCAGAAAACGAAGATCATGGCATCTGGTTCCATCACTTCATGGGAAATAGATGAGGAAACAGTGGAAACAGTGTCAGACTTTATTTTGGGCGGCTCCAAAATCACTGCAGATGGTGATTGCAGCCAAGAAATCAAAAGACGCTTACTCCTTGGAAGGAAAGTTATGACCAATCTAGATAGCATATTGAAAAACATAGATATTACTTTGTCAATAAAGGTCTGTCTACTCAAGGCTATAGTTTTTTTCCAGTGGTTATGTATGGATGTGAGAGTTGGACTGTGAAGAAAGCTGAGTGCTGAAGAATTGATGCTTTTGAACTGTGGTGTCAAAGACTCTTGAGAGTCCCTTGAACTTCAAAAAGATCCAATCAGTCCATCCTAAAGGAGATCAGTCCTGGGTGTTCATTGGAAGGACTGATGCTGACGTCGAAACTTTGGCCACCTCATGGGAAGAGTTGACTCACTGGAAAAGACCCTGATGCTGGGAGGGATTGGGGGCAGGAGGAGAAGGAGACGACAGAGGATGAGATGACTGGATGGCATCACTGACTCGATGGACATGAGTTTGAGTGAACTCCAGGAGTTGGTGATGGACAGGGAAGACTGTGCTGCTATTCATGGGGTTGCAAAGAGTCCAACACGACTGAGTGACTGAACTGAACTGAACTGAATGCAATACAAATGCTATATGAGTAGTTGTAAATACAATGAAAATGCTATTAAAGAGTTGTAGGCATCTGATATATTCAAGTTTTCTTTTTGGAACTTCCCAGAATTATTTTTCCAAAATATTTTTGAATTATGGTGATTGAATCCTCAGATACATAACTCCCAATTACACTTTGTGTATAGTGTAATGTATAACAATGCAATCCCATTTCTTCCCTCCTGGCCTTCGTGCTTTTGGGGTCATACATTTTCCTCTTACGTATGATAGCTAGACATAGTTTTAAGAGCTATAGGAAAATATTTTAATATTTATCCATTTAGTTACAATTTCATTAACTTCCATTCCTTCATGTGTATCTAGATTTCTGTCTTGTTATCAGTTTCCTTTTGTTTGAAGGACATTTTCTAAAAATTCAGAGTGAGATTAATTAATTCAACTGTTGAGTGTCTGAAAAACAAAAAAAACACAAACATTTATTTCACCTCCATTTTTAAAAAAGATTTTCGCTGAATACTCAGTTCTGGATTAGCAGGAATTTTTGTTTCGCTTTTGTTACCTAAAGGTGTTGGTACACTGTCTCCTCACCGGCATTGTTTCCAATGAGAAACTTCTATCAGTCATGTCTTTGTTTCCCTGGTATTGATTGTTCTCCCGGCCCTCCAGCTGCTTTTAAAATGCTCTCTTTTTCTCTGGTTTTAACCAATTTGATTATAATTGGGCATGGATTAGTGGGTTTTAATTTTACTCAGATGTGGAAAATTTCAGATGCTGTTTACTTAATTTTCCTTCCCCTCCTATTTTGGGAAGTCCAGTTGCACATATATGTGGTCTCTTAAATCTCTATCTGTTGATTGACTCTTGTTAATTACTTTAGTCTGCTTCTCCACATATTTTCACTTTAGATGGTGTCTGTTACCCCTTAAAAGTTCACTTCTCTTTTGGCGCCTATTCTGATATATCCACCGTTAATGCTGTCTGTGTGGTTTTTATCTTTGACATTTCAGTTTTCATCTCTAGAAAAATCTATTTGGGTGTTTTAAAAACTATCCACATCTCTTGTTAACACGTTCAGTCTTTCCTCTAGCTTCTTGAACATATGAAATACATTCATAATTACTGTTTACATGTTCTTGTTCTATCATGGGTCATCTCTGGGCCAGTTTTGATTGATGGTTTTTCTCTTCATTAGAGTTAGTGTTTTTCTGCCTCCTTGCATCTGAGTAATTTGCAAGACTTTGTAAATTTTACTAGGTTGGGGGCTTAAATATTTTTGTATTTCTGGAAGCTTTTCTGTACTTTCTTTGTGACATGATTAAGTCACTTGGAAATAATTTGATCTTTTCAGGTCTTGCTCTTAAGATTTGGTAGGTGGGAATCAAAGCAACATTTGTTCTAGGGTTAAATTACCCATTACTGAGACAAGACACTTTTCAGTAGTTTACATAATATCCCTTCCATTTTGAGGTTTTTAGTCTGGCCGTTGAGAATAAGCACTGGGTGGGTGCCCTCTCCCTACCCTGCAATCTAGAATCATCCTGAGCAGTATGCTGGATCAGAGGACTCACCTTATCTGTTTCTCTCAAGGATCAATCACTGTCATTTTTTGCCCAATATCCTATTTCTTGAAAGCCATCAATTCATATATTTTTACCTTGTATATTGTTTTGAGTAGTAAAATAAATCTGTTCTCTCTTACTCCACCTTGACCAGAACCAGAAACCTGAGACCCAGACTTTTAAATTTTATTTCACTTCATTGATTTTTTTCCAAGAAAATTATTTATAAGCTTTGGCATTTTTGTTTCTATTTGTAAGATGTCCTTCATCATGAACCATGCCACACCATTGTGTCATGATGTCATGTGCCAAGGGAACATAAAGCATGTACTGAACAGATTATATCCTTCTGGGAGAAGACACTTGGAGATGTCGGAAGTGTCTCAATGCAAATATAGTTTCCTACATTAACATTCTAAGATTGAAGACACAATTCCAAAAGAATGAGCTATAATTTGTTGGAGGACTAAGAATCTTAAAGGGGAAGGATGGACACTTCATCACCTAAGGAAGGTTTTGAAGAGGAGCAGAAACAGGATAAGATGGTTGGACAGCATCACCGACTCGATGGACATGAGTTTGAGCAAACTCCAGGAGTTACTGATGGACAGGGAGGCCTGGCGTGCTGCAGTCCACAGAGTTGCAAAGAACTGGACTGAGTGACTGAACTGACTGAGAAACTAAAATGAGCCATGTCGTCTGGCAATTTCAAAAAGTTGTCATACCAACCCTCAGTTGCCTCTTTCCAGAATTCATTTATGAAATAACAGTTATTTTACTGTTATTTTCATTTTTCTTTTCAGGCAATTGAACATATTCATGAATGATTCCGAGTACAATGTAAGAAAATGTCAAGGGTCAAAATGCTGTAAAAAGAACACACTGTATGTGTATCTGTGTATGTGTGTGTTAGTTGCTCAGTCCTGTCTGAGTCTTTGCAACCCACAGAGTGTAGCCTACCAGGCTCCTCTGTCCATGGAATTCTCCAGGCAAGAATTCTGAAGTGGGTTGCCATTCCCTTCTTCCTGACCCAGGATCTTCCCGACCCAGGAACTGAACCTGGGTCTCCCATGCTGCAGGCAGATTCTTTACCATCTGAGCTACTTAGGAAGCCTATCCTGTATACCAGAACCCAGTTGAGGGTGTCAGAGCAAAGCAGGGTATGGCCAGGTTTCCACACGATGGTGAAGAGATACCGAAGTCTGGGCAGGTCCAGGATCTGAGTTTCTGTTCCTGGAACAGTCTAGAATCAATGGTATAGTTGGGGAGGACCATGAAAAGAGGGCAGGAAGCATCTTTGTGACCTGGCCATTCAGGACAAAAGTTCACGAATATTAGTAACAGCCCTGCACCCTCTCTGTAGATGTACAGTTCTGCCTTTATGTCACACTTTAATCTGCTTTATAGATCTTGATTTTCTGAACCCAAAATCTGAAACTCTCATTTTACATAAAAAAGAAAAGTAATAAAAGATAACTCCCTTAAAACCACAGTATTCATAGTGAATAAACAAATGATAAAGGGAAATGGAAAGTTATATGAGGTAAAGTAAATTCATGTCTATATTTCTAGATGTAAATAAATGAAATTGCAAGTATACTGACGTGTGTGTGTGTGTGTGTGTGTGTGTGTTTGATAGTCAAAGTGCTGTCAGAGGCATTAAGGAATGGTCAGAAGGGTTAGAAAATAGAAAAGAAAAATGAGCAAAACCTCCATGGGAATTGATGCTTTCAAACTCTGGTGCTGGAGAAGACTCTTGAGAGTCCCTTGGACAGCAAGGAGATCAAAGCAGTCCATCCTAAAGGGAATCAGTCCTGAATGTTCTTTGGGAGAAATGATGCTTAAGCTGAAGCTCTAATACTTTGGCCACCTGAAGAGTCAACTCATTGGAAAAGACCCTGATGCTGGGAAAAACTGAGGGCATGGGAACGGGGTAACACAGGATGTGGTGGTTAGATGGCATCATCAACTCAATGGGCATGAATTAGGGCAAACTCAGGGAGATGGTGAAGGACAGGGAGGCCTAGCATGCTGCAGTCCATGGGGTCTCGAAGAATCGACACGACTGAGCGACTGAACAACAACAAGGCCAAGCCCAGGCAGTAATAAGGTAGCTCATTAGCTAACCTGAAACAGAGGAGTAGAAGGTAGATATGGAAGGGAGTGAAACATCAGTCAAGGAGAATGGTGAGCTGAAAGCATCACCTCAGAAAGGTGGTAATGGGAGTAAAGATATGATTGATGGAAGGAATGGCCTCATTTAGTGTTCCATTTAGATGGTCTTTTTCAAGGTATAGCATCCTTTTATTTCCAGGTCATCCTTACTGTCCAGCAGCTGGAGGAAGCACCACTGAGTGTTTACCTGCCCTTTCTGTGTGCTCAGCCGGAGAAGTGGGCATCACAGGACCAGAGATGGCGCCTTCATCCTCAGAAGGTGGGGCTCTGTATCCTCCAGGGCTCAGATACACCATAAATATGCCTTGTGATTTTTGTTTGCTTCTCCATTATAACCCCTTGAAAACCGATTCAAGGAAAGTAAGTGGCAGGGACATATTATTTTTTAATATAAAAGAAGAGACACAATTTTTTATGGTTTTGTTTTTCTGGAGTTCTTCAACATCATATCCTTTAATTCTATACCCTTAGAACTTTTAATAGGTAAGGAAACAGCAGAGGCAAAGCTAACTGAGGTGAGACAGGAAACAAGCAAAATATACTGATCACAGAGATCACGCTTCATTTTGCATATTTTCTGCAGCTAATTGAACATCTTAAGCTTGAAAAAGTGGCAACTAAATATGCTGGAGGGAGAAGAGAATGAAAGAGACGGTTGGAGTGACAGTGAGTGCAAGTGAAAGAGAAGAGAAAGTAAGACAGCTTACTCTACAAGGAAAGCACTCAGCAAATCCAACTTTATCAAATTAAAAGGCAAAAGAGAAGGCTGGTCAAGCATTCATTCAGTGCACTTTGATACATTCATGACACAACTAGACATTCAGATGATTGAGATGGTTAATAAGAGAAAAGAAGTCACAGAAATGTAAACAATAATTTAAAATGCGAGCTCCAAATTATCAGTAAAATGGAAAAGAATTTATAGAGTTTAATCTGAAAAAATGGAATATTTAATTGATATGAATTTTTCATGAACTTATGATAATACAACTGATAATTATAATGTATATATTATATGAATTATTGCCTCTACTGACTAATATAAATAGAATATTCAGAAAGTCTAGAAGTAGAACTGAGGAATATAAGCCCTAATGTTTTAAACTTTTCTGGGTCTATAGAAGTTAAACAAAGAAAGAAATTCCCATAATAACCCATAGTTAAAACTTTTTTGGTAGATAAAAATTATTGCCCTGGGCAACGAAAGCTAGGTTTCATATAATAGAATAGATTAGCTGTGGAAATATAGGAGAATACCATATTTTTCCCTTGTAGTGAGTTCTACTTTTCACTGATATAATAGAAGAGAAACAAGATTCAAGAAACCAAAAGCCGTATGATTACTGTAAATTATTAGCCAAGTGCTAGTCTCGTATGTTAATTAAAACATTTACATTTACTTTACTATGAGAATTCACTTTCACTCCTAAAGGTGCAAATGATGTCTTTTTTAAAAACATAAGAATAAAAGAGCTTAGAATTACATTTAAAAGATTCTATCTTCATAAAACGTATCACTTTGTAGATTAAAGGTGAATTGGAGAAAATTTTGCCTAACATAAAACCACTTTTGCTAATGTTCTTGTTCTATATCTCTTAATAAAACCAGGGATGATATTCTATGGTCCTTCTATACAAGTCTCCTCCTGTGGAAAGCTGGATAAAGCATTAGTTAGATAGTTAGTTTACTTGCTAAGTCATGTCTTCATGTCTGACTCTTGCGACTCTATGGACCGTAGCCCACCAGGCTCCTCTGTCCATGGGATTTCCCAGGCTGGAATACTGGAGTGGATTGCCATTTCTTTCTCAGGTTAAAGCATTAAGTTAATTTATTTCAAAGGATTAAAAGTGTATTTGAATTACTACCTTCTACTTCCTTAAAATAGTAAATAACAACCAGGCATTGAAGTCAACCAGGAAAAAAAGTCAGGCTTGCCAATGTTCCCATATTAAAGTATCATTATTAGCAGTCTATGGAACAAAACCTGGGTAAGATAAAAGGTGCTACATAATGTTCTTTCTTTTTCTTGATGAAGGCACGAATTTTATGAGCTCTGTACTCCCCCTTTCACCCTGGAGCTCATATGATTTGGAGTTCTCTGTGACATTAGCAAGATCAGTGTTGTGTTCTGCTGAAAGTGGAAGATTTCATAGCTGGATAAGAGCCAAGAAATTAAAACGTGAGTGAAAAAGGCACCTGAAGATAACTTGAGGGAGCATCTCACTAAAAAAGCCAGGTGAAGAGAAAGTATCTGCAAGAAATAATTGAGCAACAGACCATGCTGCAAATATCCTGACTGGATCTGACCCTGCAAGACCTGGAGTCTCCCTCTTGATGTTCCACTTCCAGCATAGCTTCACTGGGAGCCAGGAAAGTGAAAGTATTCTTTGCTCAGTTGTGTTGGATTCTCTGTAACCCCATGGACTGTGGCCCACTAGGCTCCTCTGCCCAAGACATTCTCCAGCCAAGAATTCTGGAGTGGCTAACCACTGCCTTCTCCAGAAAAATCTACCTGACCCAGGAATCAAACTCAGGTCTCCTGCATTGCAGGCAGATTCTTTACCTTTTAAGCCAGCAGGAACAATCTCTTTCCTTAACTTGACTCCTTCCCAACCTTCCACTTTCTGTGTAAAAAGGAAGTTAGAGGAAGGTTCCTTGCTCTACCTCCTTGCGTAAGACACCTGAATATCCAAATAACACCCTCTTTATCCTCCATGCTGAGTATTAATATGTGCACGCCGAGAGTTACATGATCTTCAGTACCGTACTCTTGGGACAAAACTGACATGAGTCAGAAGTGATAAGCCCAGAATTGTAGCATCCTCTTCAGAGTCATCAATGTCTCAAACACCCACACGGTCTCCATAAATCTCCCCAGTGTGCTTTGCTTACTGCTATACATGAAGTTGGACGCCAGCCTCACCTTTATTCTCTTTAAAGTCCACAAACATATGTTTGTATTTGGTCAGTGGAAGTCATCATCTAAGTTTTCAAAAGCACATACTTAGATTGTCTTAAATTTTCATGTGTGTGGTTATTACTTTGTCTGCCTAAGTCTTCATATTTGCAAACATATCACATCAGATGCAAACACTGAGGATGACCTGAATTGTGTTCCTGGGTTAGGAAGATCCCCCTGGAAGAGGGAATGGTAACCCACTCTAGTATTCTTGCTTGGAGAACCCCTGTAGGTAGAGGAGCCTGGTGGGCTACAGTCCACAGGGTCCCAAAGAGTTGTGTTAAAAAGAGGTAGACATGACTGAAGCAACTTAGTACACACGTAGGCAATGATATTGATACAGCAGCTTTACAGGAGCTGTACTGAGGCTTTATAAAAATATTTTCAAGAATTAAAGAAAGTGTTTATTTTGTAATTGATATAGCCTCTTTCCCTCTTTTCTATGTTTTTTATATAAACAGAATCCAATAATAAAGCAAAGCTACTCTACTGATTTTAGCAAACAACCAAATTTTCAGTATATTTAAGCATTCATTTGAAGCTATATATCTTTTGATTTATTTAACCTAATCATATGGATTTTATGCACATTTATTGCAAGATTAAATTCACGAGTTGGATATTTTTGTTTAGTTATAAAAAGACATTGTTAGAACTTAAGCATTTACCATTTTCAAAGATAGACGTCAATCCCAAAGCCATCTAAACTAACTCATTGTCTTAACCTAGAGCTCTGAAGTGTACTTTTACATGTAAATCATAATATATGCTGGAAGACATGTTTAAAAGTCCCTAAATTCAAGGAATAGTGTATATTTTTAAAAGGTTTAGTGTTATGCAAATGAAAGACCTTCTAAGTGGCTGTTGGGTAGTTATCTCACATTTTCTGTTCTCTTCCTCAGATCTAGCTCTGCAGATATTTACTATCTTATTGAGAAGCACTTTAATCTCCCTGACCTGTTCATTCTTTGTTTGAGGACAACTAGGGGGTGGAAATTGTTTTGATTTCTTTTCTCAAAAAGAAATCTCTGTCCCTGAAGACCTTGATACATCAAATCACATCATTTCTAGACCCAGTTCACATTTGAAGGACTATGTGGGCACAGTACAGCATCAACAGAAATAAGCTGAAGTCCCCCTAAATCCTAGTCACTGTAACTCTGGGTGACAGATTCACGCTGCTACTAATCAATTTCACACCAGGGAGAGGCACATGGTGGAAACATGCAGATTGAGAACAGCAGAGAAGTCGCTTGGAAAATGTCTGAAAACCAGAGCTTTCCAGCCTCACTTCTGTGTGCCAAAATGCAAAAACATATGCTTGCCCCTTATTTTTTGCTTTTTTTTTTTTTTTTAAGTAGAGAAATTAGCTCCTGTCAGACTGTTGCCTGCTCCAAAAGCTACATCACTAGTAATGGTAAAAAAAAGCTTTGCCATTTCTAAGGAAAATTGGTGGGGGGGAGGGCAGAAATCAGTCTATTTGCCTATTACCAAAGCAAATTAGAAACTGTTATCCACTCAGTTTCCTTTCCTTCTATATTTTTTTTAAATTCAGTTGTCAGGGTCAAAATCAGTTTTCTGAATTACTGCTATTACTGGCATAATCTGATGTTGCTATTTTCAGTTCCTGATAAAGAGATTCAGGAAAGAGGTAAAATCTTATATCTCAACTAATTAGGAAATCTGGAACTTCGGAATCAGTTTAGGTAAGGGAAGAATCGAGTTTCTTTGTTACATTCATTTACATTGGACAAACACTAAGATCTTTGTCAGAAATTAAAGATAGTATTTGATATGAGCTTAAAATTTTGTTAATTGATCTAATGAGAAGTTTAAGGACATGAGAATCAGTATTTTTCAGGTGACTTCAGTGGCATGGATGAGTGTAGTTGATCAGATTTACTTCTGCACCTAACGCTGTCTGAAGCTTTATTTTTCAGGGTAAGAGAAGGTGAAAAACGAAATTAACTGAATAAACCTCTCGAAAACAAGGAGAAAAGATTGAAATAACCACAGCCCAATATTTGTATCCAGATGCAACAATAGAACAGGAAATGTGTGTTCAAGTATCAGTTCAGTTTAGTCGCTCAGTCGTGTCTGACTCTTTGCGACCCCATGAATCACAACACGACAGGCCTCCCTGTCCATCATCATTTCCCGGAATTCACTCAAACTCACATCCGTTGAATTGGTGATGCCATCCAGCCATCTCATCCTCTGTCATCCCCTTTTCCTCCTGCTCCCAATCCCTCTCAGCATCAGGGTCTTTTCCAATGAGTCAACTCTTCTCATGAGGTGGCCAAAGTACTGGAGTATCACCTTTAGCATCATTCCTTCCAAAGAAATCCAGGGCTGATCTCCTTCAGAATGGACTGGTTGGACCTCCTTGCAGTCCAAGGGACTCTCAAGAGTCTTCTCCATGAATTCTTCAGTGCTTGGCTTTCTTCACAGTCCAACTCTCACATACATACACGACCACTGGAAAAACCATAGCCTTGACTAGAAGGACCTTTGTTGGCAAAGTAATGTCTCTTGCTTTTGAATATGCTTTCTAGATTGGTCACAAATTTTCTTCCAAGGAGTAAGTGTCTTTTAATTTCATGGCTGCAGTCACCATCTGCAGTGATTTTGGAGCCCCCTCCAAAATTTTGGAGCTACACCACGTCCGAGGTCAGGGGCAGTGGCCAAGAGTGCCAGGCTGAGACAGCGCAGAAGCAGCTGAGAGGAGCTACCCCCCTGCCCGAGGCCAGGGGCAGTGGCCGGGAAGAGCAACCCCACGTCCAAGGAGTGGTGGCTGTACAGGCGCAGGAGGGCCTAGAGGAGCTGATCCACATTCGAGGTCAGGAGGGGCAGTGGTGAGAAGATACCCCATGTCCAAGGTAAGAGAAACCCAAATAAGATGGGAGGTGTTGCAAGAGGGCATCAGAGGGCAAACACACTGAAATCATAATCACAGAAAACTAGTCAATTTAATCACACTTGGACCACAGCATTGTCTAACTCAATGAAACTAAGCCATGCCTTGTGAAGCCACCCAAGATAGGCGGGTCATGGTGGAGATGTCTGACAGAGTGTGTTACACTGGAGAAGGGAGTGGCAAACCACTTCAGTATTCTTGCCTTGAGAACCCCATGAACAGTATGAAAAGGCAAAATGATAGGGTACTGAAAGAGGAACTCCCCAGGTCAGTAGGTGCCCAATATGCTACTGGAGATCAGTGGAGAAATAACTCCAGAAAGAATGAAGGGATGGAGCCAAAGCAAAAACAATACCCAGCTGTGGATGTGCCTGGTGATAGAAGCAAGGTCTGATGCTATAAAGAGCAATATTGCATAGGAACCTGGAATGTCAGGTCCATGAATCAAGGCAAATTGGAAGTGGCTAAACAGGAGATGGCAAGTGTGAATGTCGACATTCTAGGAGTCAGCGAACTAAAATGGACTGGAATGGGTGAATTTAACTCAGATGACTATTATATCTATGACTGCAGGCAAGAATCCCTTAGAAGAAATGGAGTAGCCATCATGGTCACAAAAAGTCCAAAATGCAGTACTTGGATGCAGTCTCAAAAACGACAGAATGATCTCTGTTGGTTTCCAAGGCAAACCATTCAATATCACAGTAATCCAAGTCTATGCCCCAACCAGTAATGCTGAAGAAACTGAAGTTGAATGGTTCTATGAAGACCTACAAGACCTTTTAGAACTAAGACCCCAAAACAATGTCTTTTTCATTATAGGGGACTGGAATGCAAAAGTAGGAAATCAAGAAACTCAAGTATCAGTTATAATCAAAATCATCTGGCTAAGTTGTCTCACTTTAAAAAGTTATGAAATAATAGTTAAAACTCAACTATTGGGTTTGATTTTCTTGGACTGACTGTCTCCATCAAATAAATCAACAAAAATTTAACTACCCAACCTGGGAGAGCATAACAAACGTGTACAGACTACTGACAGTGGTCTGATTAAGAAATATTTTCATATATTTGTTAAGGAACTACTAGGGACTCAACCACATAAACTAACAAAGGAGAGATCAATTTCTCCAGCCCTCCATCACACACTATGCATGAGAATGTACACGTGACCTGATACTAAACTAACAGACAGGCTTTGATAGAAGGTGGTAGGAGTATGTGGGAACATAACTACCTTTCTTCTTTCCTTGTATCTTGGCTTGAGATTACACTCAACATTTATGTTATGAAGATTTTATCAGCTATTTTGTGAATCACGTCAATTAACTGAGAGATACATCCTTTTCCCTAGCACTCCCTGAGCCACCTTTATCAGAACACGTGAGACCACGTTCCTCTATTGCCTGCCTCTGCCTCTCTTTTCGAGGCCCATGCAGTGCTCTAGCTCTACAAATTCCTGATTTTTTCATATTTTAAAGTCACTTACCCTTCATTGCAGTGTCTTATCTCATTCATCTGATCAGTGGTGTCTCCAAGTGCATCTCTCACAGCTATCGTGCTGAGTTCTTTGTGCTGAAGACCAGAGAGTGTTGGACATTTAGGAAATGTTGTATTTCCTGACATCAAGAGAATACTCCTTTGATTTTACCGGAGCATCTGGGGTTGGATACTACAAGATAAAGGGATTCCCCAGTGACTGGTAAAGGATCTACCTTCAGTGCAAGAGATGCGGGTTCGATCCCTGGGTAGGGAAGATCCCCTGGAGGAGGGCATGGTTGCACTGGCAACCTAGTGCAGTATTCTTGCCTGGGGAATCCTATGAACAGAGGAGCCTGGCGGGGTACAGTTCATGGGCTCACAAAGAGTTGAACACCACTGAAGTGACTTAGCACACACACACTGAGATAAATACTCTTTCTATAACAGTAGAAATCACTGGTTTTAATAATTTTTGGCATTGAATCTAAGGTAGAAGTCAGTTTGCTTTTGTTTTGTATCAACTTAAAATAATGAATCTTTGAGATCAAAAATGGTCTTGGCACACAGACTATGAAACAATTTACTTTCACAGAAAAAGTAGTATATCTTAAATTCTATTTTAAAAAAATGTTTTGAGACATTTAATTCAGAAAGCAATATCAGTACATCACCACATTGAGCATTATATTTCTTACTTAATACAAAAGCAGTCGCATTTCACTTTAATAATTTTGTAAATGCACAAGATGGGACTGCTATTGTATGCAAAAGACACATACAGATGAATAAGATTTGAGGGCTACTGCTGATTTACAGTATATCTGCAAAAATATGAATGAGCAAATAAAGGAGTTCCTTTTATTCAGTTAATATTGTTTATTTAAAAATATTTATTTATTTGGCTGCACAGAATCTTAGCTGCAGCATGCAGGCTTCTCTCTAGTTGTGCTCCACGGGCTCAGTGAATGTGTATTTTTAAACTTAAAAAGAAAATTTATTGAACTATAGTTGATTCACAATGTTGTATTAATTTCAGGAATTCAAGAAAGTGATTTAGTTATATATATATATATATATATGTATATGCATGTATATACAGACAAATAAACCTGTGTGTACGTGTGTATATATATATATATATATATACCTGTGTGTATGTGTGTGTATATATATATATGTGCACACATATACCTGTGTCTGTGTGTATGTATTTTTTTTTAGATTTCTTTCCATTATGGGTTGTTATAAGATATTGAGTATAGTTCCCTGTACATTGTTGAAAGCCAGAATTTTAAAACAAGATCCTAGTTCTGGCTTAGTTTTGCTTTGTTCAAAAACGTTGTGGGTGACACGGAGGAGCCGACTGTCCTGCTCTCCTTCTGAATTCTTCTGACTGCCAATTACAGGGAATGAGGCATTTTGATAGGTGAAAAATCAAGTCTATTATGTACACAAAGGGAATCCCCATAACCACGAAGACTCCCTCAGACAGCAAGGCAAAATGTTGTTTTAATTTGTTTAGTCGCTCAATTGTGTCTGACTCCATTGTGACTCCATGGACCGTACCCTGCCAGGCTCCTCTGTCCATGGGATTTCCCAGGCAAGAATACTGGAGTGGGTTGCTTTTCCTTCTCCAAAGGATCTTCCCAACCCAGGGGTCGAACTCTAGCCTCTTTCATTGCAGGCAGTTTCTTTACCACTGAGCCACGATGGTAATATATATATATTATTCTGCACTAAGGAGAAGGAGGTAGGGGCCTGAGACTTCAAAGAGAAGTAAGAGAATCCACAGAAAGATAAACAGAGCTAATGTTTGGTGAACAAATGATTTCTGGGCCATCCAAAGACAATGGGACACAGAGAGTACTTTGATCAAACTGAGACAGATTCTTCTCTGTCTACCTACCACGCCTAGTTGGTACTTTACTCTGGTCATCTGTGGTGATAGCACCCTAGCTCCTTTCTGGGATAAGCCTCCTCAGTTAAACTATTTTAGATGGAAGCACAAAGTTTAATCCTGGGTCTTGGGAGCCTTGCTTACTTTCAGCTCAAACTAATCGATGTGCCTCAGGGTACATTTTTGATAAATAACAGGCCTGCCAATGCAGGAGATGTAAGAGACACGCATTCGATCCCTGAGTCAGGAAGATCCCCTGGAGGAGGGCATGGCAACCCACTTCAATATTCTTGTCTGGAGAATCCCCATGGACAGAGGAGCCTGGTGGGCTACAGTCCATAAGGTCACAAAGAGTCAGACACATCTGAAGCGATTTAGCATGCACAGCACACATGCCCTGAATCCCACTAGCTGGAAGAAAGATTAGACTGATGGATGAAGTGACTAAAAATTGTTCCTGTGTTCAGTTCAGTTCAGTCGCTCAGTCGTGTCCCACTCTTTACGACCCCATGAAACGCAGCATGCCAGGCCTCCTTGTCCACCAACTCCAGGAGTTCACTCAAACTCATGTCCATTGAGTCAGTGATGCCTTCTAGCCATCTCATCCTCTGTCATTCCCTTTTCCTGCCCCCAATCCTTCCCAACATAAGAGTCTTTTCCAATGAGTCAACTATTAGCACGAGATGGCCAAAATATAGGAGTTTTGGCTTTAGCATCATTCCTTCCAATGAACACCCAGGACTGATCTCCTTTAGAGTGGACTGGTTGGATCTCCTTGCAGTCCAAGGGACTCTCAAGAGTCTTCTCCAACACCACAGCTCAAAAGGGTCAATTCTTTGGCGCTCAGCTTTCTTCACAGTCCAACTCTCACATCCATACATGACCACTGGAAAAACCATAGCCATAACTAGATGGACCTTTGTTGGCAAAGTAATGTCTCTGCTTTTGAATATGCTCTCTCATAACTTTCCTTCCAAGGAGTAAGAGTCTTTTCATTTTATGGCTGCAGTCACCATATGCAGTGATTTTGGAGCCCCCCAAAATAAAGTCTGACACTGTTTCCACTGTTTCCCCATCTATTTGCCATGAAGTGATGGGACCAGATGCCATGATCTTAGTGTACACTTTAATTCTCCAAATTATCTGTGAATTCTGCGAGCACTGACTAGTAGTTAAAGGAACTGCATCCTGGCCTCTTGAAAGATCTATATTTTAATTGATTTTGTTTCATTTTATTACTTTGTTCTACTTTATTTCTTTAGGTGTGTCACACTGTCATCTCCAGTTACTCACTGGGAGTTTCTAATAATAAATTATCTGAACATTTATTTATCTAATTTTCACTCCAAGTTGTGTGATAGGCAGTTTGATTAAGAAAAGCATTGTGGCTATAAAGTGTTAAAACACACAACAAACTTTTGACTTGGGAATGGTATGTTTACGGACATTGATCTTAAGTACTATTAATGGAAGTACTATCTAAATCTCATTCGTGTAATGAAAATTTCTCCAGCTGTTAAACCACTGAATCTTCTGTCACTTTGATATAGAGGGGAGACAACAAAATGGATTGCCTTGTCCATCAAAATGTTAGAAAAGAATATCCTAGTTCACATTTAGGGGAGGAATGACACTGAAATATGGGGTAAAGGTCAAAAGGAACTTGAGAAATTCAGGAAAATACTGATCACTTGTAAAGGGGAGAGAAAAAGGGATATTTGATACTAACAGTGCTGTTAGAAATTTTAAAAGAGAATTAATGCAATGCCAAGTTTCAGCATACTCACTCCAACATGATTTGTTGAATAAAAGATAGTAACTATAAATTCTTTGGGGTTTCTTTTTCAATATGCATTTAGAAACAATCAAAGAGTCTAAATTCAGAAACAGATCTGCCTATTTTCCATCGTGGATGCCTGTGAGCTTTATTTGAACTCCTGTTTTATTATCATTTTGGATTTCAGCTTCATCATCTAATTCTTGCCAGAGTTTTATCCTCATGACTGCAAAAAATTGAAAGCAAAAATTTAAAGGACACTCTTCCTTATAAACAGACTTCCTGGAGGGATCAGTGGTAAAGAATCCACCAGCAACGCAGGATAAGAAAGATCCCCTGGAGAAGGAAATGGCAACCCACTCCAGTATTCTTGCCTGGAAAATCCCATGGACAGAGGAGCATGGTGGGCTACAGTCCCTGAGATGGCAAAAGAGCCCAGCAGGACTTAGCAACTAAACAACAGGGTCCTTATAAACATGTAGCTCAGTGTTCCAGGAAACCAAAGGCAGCACTGGAGAGGATCTATTTGTTTATTCTTAATTTTTTGTGAAATATAATTTTCTCTACATGCTAGAGGCTAAAATTGTATGTGGATAGCACTGGTGAGATGCATTTTGGAGCCACAGAATATTAAAATAATTCATGAGATCTAGTTCAACTGCTTTTTCTTTTTTTAGTTTAGACAATGTAGTTTCAGAATGAAGTAGGAACTTACCAAACTTACTTAAATAGTAGCACCTATTTAAAGTATTCAAAAAGTAACCAAAAGCTCCCCATTTTGTGTTATCATAAAAATACAAATTGAAACCACATGATATTATTACACATCTATCAAAATGACCAATATCCAAAACCCGGACAACACCAAATGCTGACAAGTCTGTGGAGAAGCAGGACCTCTCATAATTGCCAGGGGAAATGCAATACGGTACATCCACTTTGGAAGATAGTTTAGCCATTTCTAACAAAACTAAACATATAATATGATCTAGCAATCAGTCTTTGATATTCACTCTAACTAGTTGAAAACCTGTATTCACATAAAAACCTTCAAATGAAAGCTTGTAGCAGCTTTATTCATAATTACCAAAACTTGGAGGCAGCCAAGATGCCCTTCAGGTGAATGCAGAACTAAAGTTTGATATATCCAGACAGTGGAATATTATTCAGTGGTACAGAGAAATGAGGTATAAAACCACAAAAAGACATGAAGGAATCCTAAATGCACATTACTAAGTGAAAGAAGCCAATACCTGCATGCATGTCAGATTGCTTCAATCATATCTTACTCTTTTGACCCTATGGACTATAGCCTGCTAGGCTCCTCTGTCTATGGAATTCTCCAGGCAAGAATATTGGAGTGGGTTGCCATGCCCTCCAGGGGATCTTCCCGACCCAGGGATCAAACCCATATCTGTTATGTCTCCAGCATTGGCAGGCGGGTTATCACTGGCACCACCTGGGAAACCTGCTTGGTGTCTGTTCCTTACCCAGAATGTTAATTATCATGATCATAATGTTTAGGATCTATCCATCCAGGTCCACTAGATCAGGATTTACAATTCTCACATCCCTGGTGGTGCTGTGTCAGGGTCTTTGTGGCAAACATGGAAATGCCAAGTCAGATCTTCTTTTGAAAAAGGGCTCGTTCCCAGCCTCAGGTTACAGCTGACAGCCTACAGCCCTCCAGGACCCTCCAGGACCAGCACCCTCCAGACCTGCTGAAATCCACCTTGCCCAGAGCACACACCTTCTCACGACTGCCCACGTGTGGTAAAAGCAGAAGTGAACAGGTCAGGCCATCTCAAATGATACAAACACTTCATGTTGGTCCAGAAACCTTGCTGGGTTGGTGAAGACTGTCAAGCTGGCATGACGTTCCCCTTCTTCTCTCCAATCCTTCTTTCTTTTTCATTACACACACTCATCCCCAATAAATATTCCTCATTCCAACTCCATCTCCATCTCTGACTTTGGAGCCTCCAACCTGGGCCAGTTTTCCATTCTTTCATCTCAACAAAGGACATCTTATGCAGATTGCTCCAACTCTTCTTTAGAATTGTAAATAGAAATGATCATTGTCTGGGGACTCCTTAACTCTCAAAGAACTGCATTTTTATCTTCCCTCTGGAAACCCACCAGGTGTGTCTAAGAGAAGAAATTCAAGTGACTCTCCTCTGAACATGGTGTGTGTGTGTTCCAAATGACCTAGTGTTCAGCTGTGAAGAAAGTAGCTGTCGTATTTCATTTAATTCTGTGTCATCAGATACATCACTAAAAATAAAATGAGTTCACTCAATGTTGATGGGCAACCATATCACCCCCCCCAAAATATATATATATAGCTTAAAATATACTGCCAAAGAAGTAGATATTCTAACCTAGTCCTCAAAACAAGTGCAGATAAAAATAACTAATTAAAAAAATTATTTTTAAATTTATTTATGTATTTATTTGTGGCTGTGCTGGGTCTCTGTTGCTTTGGACGGGCTTCCTCTAGTTTTGCGAGCAGGGGCTACTCTCTAGTTGTGGTGCTAGGACTTTTCATTCCTGGGCTCAGTAGTTGTGATTCACAGATTTTGTTGTCCTGAGGCATGTGGGATCTTCCCGCACCAGGGATCAAACTCATGACCCCTGCATTGAGAGGTGGATTCTTAACCACTGGACCACGAGGGAAGTCCATAATCCTTAAAAATAATTAATTTTTAATGAGTGCTTACTGTGTGACACGTTGTTGTTGTTTTTCAGTCACTCAGTTGTGTCCAACTCTTTGCAACCCCATGAACTGTAGTGTGCCGGGCTTCACTGTCCTTCGCTATCTCCCAGAGTTTGCTCAGATCCATGTCTTTTGAGTCAATGATGCTATCTCATCATCTCAATCTCTACTGTCCCCTTCTCCTCTTGCGTTCAATCTTGCCGAGCATCAGGGTCTTTTCCAATGACTCAGCTCATCATATCAGGTGGCCAAAGTATTGGAGCTTTAGCATCAGTCCTTCCAGTGAGTATTCAGGGTTGATTTCCTTTAGGATTGACTAGTTTGATCTCCTGCTGTCCAAGGGACTCTCAAAAGTCTTTTCCAGCATCACAGTTCCCAAGTATCAATTGTTCGGTACTCAGCCTTTATCTGTATTGTGACCTCTATTTCTAAAGCAAGCCTACAGAAGTGAAGAGACCACCTGTTCAGCTAACAGCCCAGCTGGACTTAGTACCTTGGTCTGGCTGAATCCAAAGTTGAATCCCTTAGCCACTTGTCTCTCAGGTTCCTGAAACTGTTACCAGTTTCCTTTTTCTTCTGCCTTTCCTTCCCCTCTCCCTTGGGATCTTTAAAATCAATGACATAACAGCAAGAAGGAAATAAAGGAAAACAAAAAGAGCCCAGACATAAGGAAAATCAGCACACTGCAAAAGTATTGTGTTTGGGTAACTAACAGAAATATTTATATTCTTTAAACACAAACATACCTTCTGTCTCAGAGTAAAGCTCACTAACCAGACAGTCCTCTTTTTATATTCTTCTTTTGTCCTGCTTGGAATTTTTTTCCTAAAATGTTATACTGAACCATAAAAGGGCCCCTTTACCATGCTGTCAATCCAGTGTACTTCAAAAAAGACTTTCTCAAAGACAAGTTGTTTGGCTTGAATTAAAGGGTGTCACAGTGGCCAGATGGAGAGCTCAATTTACATTTAATTTTGTTTTCACTGATTTATCAACTATTCCATTGACAAAGAGAGGTGTGACTTCATGGAGTGAGAAAATGCTATTTTCTGCTCATGATTACATTAAAAAATCAAACTGCAGCATGTTCAAAGTTAGCATTTGACAAAGCTTTTTAATCATAGTTGCCTATCTTCTGAGCATCCCCAACCCCAACACTCAGTTCCAGCATTTCACAGAAGTTGAATTCTGCTTGTAATACATTATGTGACAATCTGCATGAGGAAGGGAAAAAAAAGAAAAAGAAACAAAACCTCGCTCTAGATTTGCTC
The DNA here is from genome assembly GCA_006410615.1 of Neotragus moschatus. Taxonomy (NCBI): domain Eukaryota; kingdom Metazoa; phylum Chordata; class Mammalia; order Artiodactyla; family Bovidae; genus Neotragus; species Neotragus moschatus. The sequence continues at coordinate 772,085 of SJYA01002840.1, forward strand.
AGCACAGTGGAAAGACACAGTTTTAAACTGTGCTTAAATCTATTTAATTGCTTTTCGAATTCTGCATTTTTAGTCTCCCTTCCCCATATTTTCCTAAATTAAGTAGGTTGGAGCAAATCAAAACATATACCATGGGGAGAAAAGGGGGAAATAACTCTAGATAATAGAAAGCAAATAATTCTTTAGGAGAAAGCATATAATTTGTTACATATCTGAATTGGGTACCTGTGTACATTTCATTCAATTGAATACATAAATAAATAAGAAGAGTCCTTAAAAGTTTTTCTCTTTAAAGAGTGTTGGAGATTCTCTGACCGTAGAAGGAAGCTAAAATGTATTCAAAATGTGCTGTGTACTAAAAGACAGGCATAGTTGTGTATATTTCACAAATAAGGAAATCTGAACTTAATTTTAAGACATAAAAGGAGGACATGCAAGAATTGCTGCAAACAATCCACAAAAGTTTTTACTGGGTGAAGCAGAAACATATGTACTGAGGTAATACGGTATAATGGAAAGAGTGTCGATTTTGAAAGCAAAGAAGGTGAAGTTCATATCCTTATTCTACTATTAAATGTGACCTCATGGACTGTAGCTTGCAAGGCTCCTCTGTCCATGGAATTTTCCAGGCAAGAATACTGGAGTGGAATAGCCGTTTCCACTCCTGGGATCAAACTCAGGTCTCTTGCATTGTAGGTGGATTCTTTACTGTCTGAGCTACCAGGGAAGACCCTCAAGTAATTCCTACTTTATTTAATAATGGCCATCAAAGGCAAGAGTAATGATTTTGGCAATTTGGATTTGACAAAGAAAAGCCATAAAGTGCTTCCTTTAAGTGAGAAGGTGGAACTTCTTGGACGTAAGAAGGAAAGAGAAAAATCATAAAATGAAGTTGCTAAGTAACAAATTTTCTGACAATGAAAACTGTGAAGAAGAAAAAAGACATTTGTGCCCGGTTTGATGTTGCACGCTGCTGCTGCAGCTGCTAAGTTGCTTCAGTAGTGTCCGACTCTGTGCGACGCCATAGGTGGCAGTCCACCAGGCTCCCCCATCCCTGGGATTCTCTGGGCAAGAACACTGACGTGGGTGGCCATTTCAAGCTGCAAAAGTTTATGATAAGTGTTTGGTTACAATGGAAAGGTCATCCTATTTGTAGAATTAGACATTTTGAAAGAGAAAGAGACCACATTCACTGACCTTTTCATTACAGTATATTGTTATAATTGTTCAATTTTCTTATTAATCTCTTACTGTGGTTACTTTTGGAGAGAGGGAAAGTGGTATCTGAAGCAAGTGGTAAGCAAGGTTCTATTTTTTGACCTGGATGGTGGTTACAAAATTGTTTTTGTACAGTTTCACTCAGCTATGAATTTGTTATTGTGCTTTTCTGTAACTGTGTTTTATGTTAGTAAAAAGATTTATAAAAGAAACAAAAAATGAAGGTTTTAGAGTAAAAGAAATCTGAGTTCAAATCCTGACCTACTATTTATCATCTGTGAGACTGCCAAGTTCATATCTGAGCCTTAGTTTCCCCCTCAATAAAATATGAACAAAAATAAGTACACCTACCATTTAGGGCTGTCTAAGAATGAGAGGCAATGATTTATACTGAGAGTCTGGCCCAGAGTGGGCAGTTCTGCTGGTATGATCCTTTCCTTCTTTCCCTCTCTACTTCGTATTTCCTTTTGACATTGTTTTTCTCTACCAAATAGTTTCCCAGATGGCTCAGTGGTAAAGAATCTGCCTGCCAATGCAGGAGCCTCAGGAGACATGGGTTTCATCCTTGGGTAGAGAAGATCCCCTGGAGAAGGAAACGGCAGCCCACTCTAGTATGCTTGCCTGAAAAATCTGATGAACAGAAGAGCCTGGTGGGGTACAGTCACAAAGAGTCAGACATGACTGAGCAACTGAGCCACTGACTCACTTTCTCTAAAATATTGCTGATACTTTTGTTTAATTGAATAATAATTTCAGGTATTGGAATATATGGCATGTTTTGAAGGCCTGACCTAAGTATCATACTATGTCCTTCCGAACTGCAGGTGAATCCCAGCAGCAATGACTCATGCTCTTTCCAAAGGGGTGATTTTTACTCACATCTCTAAGTCCCAGAGCAAGTCGTTCCACAACAACGCCTCTTATTTCTGGTTAAAAATAATAATGATGATTAATATTTTTCAGGGCAATAGGTAATAATTAAGTTTTTAATGATGACATGTCATTTATAATAAAATGCATGTTCTTTTCATGGAATAGGTACTCAATACATTTTTAAATGATTGATTGGGCAGGGTTCACTTTAAAGCCTCTCTTGCACGCATGCTCAGTCATTTTCAGCTCAATTCAGTTCAGTCGCTCAGTCGTATCCGATTCTTTAGGCATGTCCCCCCGTGGACTGTACCCCATCTCTCCATGGGATTTTTCCAGGCAAGAATATTTGAGTGGGTTGCCATTTCCTCCTCCAGAGGATCTTCCCCACCCAGGGATCGAACCCATATCTCCTGGGTCACAGGTAGATTCTTTGCTGCTGAGTCATCAGAGAAGCAGTTGCTTCTCAATAATGGTGGAAACAAGCTTATATAGAAAGTGATGCCAGTAAACTGGAGGAAGTTTTCTGACATAGCTGATTTCAAGTGGGAATGTATAAGAGGATGGTAGAGCTCTTTGGTGGGAGCCCCAGTCTGCATTCAGGAAACCCAGTTATAGCCTGAGATTTATGTCCAGTAACAGCTGTTGTGGGCTAAGTGTTTCCCATGTACTGAGCTGAGTAGTTTCCATGTATTAATTATTTAAATCTCACAGTAGCTCTGTGGTTAGCTGTCTCCATTTTACAGGTGGAGAAACTGTCTCAGATGTCCAGTACCTACAGTGGAACTGAGCATTCATTTCCAATTTGACCTGACTCTAAAATGTTTACATTTAACTAGGTGATCTCTATTATCCCTTACAATGCTTCTGTGATTTATGAAATCACTTCTGTGATTTATGAATTTATATAATTGCATATAATTTCATCTGAATGTATAAATTAATATAACTTTATAAATGTACATAATGTATACAATAATTTCTATAACTTTTATATAATGTTCATAAATCTATATACTTACAAATATCAATAAATCTTCTGTGATTTATTAAATCTCTTCTCAAAATAAATTTCCAATGATCTATTAACCCAGCCATCCCTTTCAGTGACACATACCTTCTTGGTTTGCTTTTTGTCCTTCAGTGACATTAGGATGAGAAAGCCATACTCGATCTCAGAACAGACCAGGCACAAGGTCTCACCCATGACAGCATGACGCATTCATGGGGTGTGCGAATTTGAGGATCGCATTGAGCTTCCAGCTAAGGCTCTTTCTTAAGCTCTTTTTGATTTCTAAGAATCAGGTTCCTGATATTGAACTTGACTGTAATTCTTTATACTGTTTGCTTTAAGGAAATGGAACACAAACTATGTCTGAGGAAGATAGGACAACAATTACATTTTAAATTAGTCATAGGCTTATCAGCTCCTGCAACTTCTTATAATGGAAAAAAATAACCCAGAGGACACTGTCATGTAATATTAGGATAACAGGCTTTGAGAGGAGTGACATGTTTACATGGCATGACAGAACTGTTTGATTGCCTTCATTATTTTCTGCTTGGTATTTTTGAACTTACCTAGAATTATTCTCCCTGGTTTACCAGAAGGTCTCTAGTTTCTGCCTCCTTCTAGCTAATAAAAATGACTTACTTCCCAGGGTCAGGTCCTTATGACCACTTGCCTGACCTTTTAAAATCTCCTAGCTAAAAACCCTCCTTCCTATCTATTTTCTCCCTGAATCATCCTGCTCATTAACTGTTAAATTTATCTTCCTGAGGAATGACTCTAATTAAGTCACTTGCCTATGTAAAATCATACAGAGTATCTTCTACTTATTAATAAAAATCACCATTATTAGTAGGACCTTCAGATATATCTTATCCAGCTTCAGACTGTTTTTCAACCTGGTCTTCAACTGATCATTTAAAAACAGTTTTTAAAAAAAAAAATTATATTGGAGTATAACTGATTAACAAGGTTGTGATAGTTTCAGGTGGACAAGGAAGGGATATTGCCATACATATATCTCCATTCTCCCCCAGACTCTTCTCTCATCCAGGCTGCCCCATAACATGGGGCAGAGTTTCCTGTGCTATACAGTAGATATAGAAGGTCCTCCTCGGTTATTCATTTAAAATATAGCAGTATGTGCATGTCCATCCCAGACTCCCTAACCATCTCTTCCCCTCATCTAAACACAATATGTGCCAAGTTGACTCTCTATTTTAAAATATAATGCAGACAGCTGCTATGCTATGCAGACCTTTGCGCTGGTATTGGTCTTCAAAAGCCAAAACAATATCCATCTCTCACCTATTCAGTGGTTCCCAAAGAGCTATGTGTAACAGACCCTTGGAGATCTTATTTGACACAGGGCCCAGAAATAAGGACAGGTAAGAATCATGGGATCAGAAATATATGAAACAGTAGCCAATAAGCAATTTATGGCATACGGTCAGCACACAATGCAGACTAGTCAAGGTAGGGAAGAGCGAGTGAGGTCTACTCCAAGAAATCTGGAAAGGAGGCGTCTGGGCACACAGGCTCCAGTCCAGCAATGAGTCTGGCAACAAGTGTGAGAGAAACTCGCCTTCTGCTCCAACAGGGCCTCTAGCAGCATCTTTCTGCTGCATGGATGCAGGTCCTCCAGCGAAGAGACTTTAAGTCACTCAGCTTCATGGTCTCTTTTTAAGGAAGCAGCAGTCACCCCAGGGGAGGGAGTTTTGACTTCATCAGTTGCTCCTTCTGTTCCAATGATGTACATTAGGCATCAAACACACTTGTGTCAAGTAATATTCTGAGTTTGTCACTCTAAGGCACTCACAGACCCACAACAGCCCTTCTGAAATAGCTGATATGGAAGTTATTGATTGGCCACTGTGACTTCATTTTAAAGGACTCAGTGTGACTTAACATAGCTTATAAGTTTCACACAAGATAAGTGGGAATCATAGCACAAAAGAAATCACACCATGATGAATCTTCACCAAAAATAATCTTTGCACCTTAACCCACCACCACATATGGTAAGGTCCTAAGCCTCTCATATTTAGAAACACTCTGACTTTGGTAAATTGATGCCAGACTTCATCCTGGAAGACCTGGGAATAGTCATGGGCCACAAGAAGGAGGCGCAGAGTTAATTAGGCCACGAACCTAAAGAGGGCTGATTGCCAGTTCACAGCATAGGAGATCGTAGTTCCCAGACCAGGGACTGAACCCATGCCCCCCGCCATGGAAGCCTCGAGTCTTAACTCCTGGACTGCCAGGGAAATCCCTGCCAACTTACTCTTGATTGTAACTAGGAAAGTCCACTGACTTCCCTCGTAACTCAGTAAGTAAGGAATCTGTCTGCAATGTAGGAGACCCGGGTTCGATTCCTAGGTCAGGAAGATCCTCTGGAGAAGGGAATGGCAACTCACTCCACTACTGTTGCCTGGAGAATCCCATGAACAGAGGAGCCTGACAGGTTTCAGTCCCCAGTGTTGCAAGAGTCAGACACAACTTATTGACTAAAACACCAGGAGAGTCCATGTACAGCAGACAAACTCACTGGAAATTATTTCTGTCAACCAACCCTCTTGCCTTAGCCTAGAAAGAAACAAAAAATGACTGGAAACCTGAGAATAACAGACCTTCGATGGAGCATAAACAAGAAAATAAAAAATATAATGTGGCTCCTTAAAGCCAGTCAGCAAGTGACTTACAGAATAATAGTAACATTTGAACATTTTTAGATCCAGGGCCCTTGTGTAAATGATCCTTCTAAACTCAGTTTTGAGAAAAACAACTCTCATTTTTTCATGTGCTACAGTTCATTTAAAAAAAAATTTTTCCCTAAGCTTCACTGAACACTTGAGAAAACTTGGTGAAAGAAGCATATCCACCAACAAAGCTTTAGGTAACCGTGGCTGCTTCCTGTGTAAGCAGTGAAGAACAATATAGAAGGGAGATTCTGCGTGCATCCTTAGAACTCTTTGAGTATTATTCGGAGCTGGAAGGGAAAGAATAGTAGTCAGAAGCCCCAAGCACTTTGCATCTTGAACCTGACATAGCTTTAATAATGTATTACAAAAACATGGTATCAGCCCAGGACGAGCTGCAGGGGCATTTTATTAAATAAGAAAAGAAGATTTATAGATAAGTCACTAAAAAAGAATTATGGCAAATCATGCGTTTGCTAACAAAAGGTGTCAAGAACAATACTTTTTTCTCTGCTTTGTTAACATCTAATGCCCGTTTATCTCTGTTACAGGATTTATACATAGTCACATCACTCTATAAATTCATCACCAAGGATTGTAAAGCATAAGACAAGGTCACAAAGTACACAAATGCATCAGTAATCTGTCCCATGGGGGTTGAGAAATGTTTACGGTGGTACTCTGGTACACAGGGACCCAGTCTCCATTACAAAAAGGACTGACCATCAGTCATCAGCTTTCCCAGGTGGCACAGTGGTAAAGAATCTGCCTGCCACCGCTGGAGAGGCAAGAGACATGGGTCCCATCCCTGGGTTGGGAAGATCCCCTGGAGAAGGAAATGGCGACCCACTCTAGTATTCTTGCCTGGAAAACTCCATGGACAGAGGAGCCAGGTGGGCTATAGTCCATGGGGTTGCAAACAGCTGGACAAGATTGAGCATCTGAACATGCACGCATACCATGCACTGATCATCTCAGTGGGTCATTCTGAGAAATGCCATGAGCCTGGGATTGCTAGAAAAAAACAATGCACAGATCAAGGCTGCCATGTGACGACACAGATGCATCTGAAACTCTTTGGCTAGTGTGAGTGAGTTCCTATAAGAATCCTTAGACATATTGCCAAGAGAACAGAGGCACCAGGGGCATCAAATCGGGAGTACCTGTGTACCATGACAGCACTTAAGAGTGAGGAGCACTTGTTGTTGTTTTCTGTAACTGGTATTAAAACTTTGAGACATAGTTCCATGCTTATACATGTTGTCCAAAAGCATTGTATAACCATCTTCCTTTTCAATTCATTCTGCAAATTCAGCAAAAACCATTTCAGCACAGGATTTACTTTTAGCTTCCATTTACAAATAGAGTAACTTCAAAACCCATCCCACATTTAGTTCTAAAAATGTATCTTTTCTCTAATTTTTCTTTGGATTTGGATATTAGGGATAGTGTATATTTTATATATTTTATAATCTGCTCATCACTTGTCAATCTTCAACTTCAGGCTTTACTTCCATCACCTCTGAGTATATCGCACAAGCTCCTCTTTTTCTCTCAGTTCTCACATTGCTCCAAATCCTGTCTTGGTCCTCCTGTCTTCATTCTAGACAGAGATAATATGGGGCTTGCTCTGATTTTTAATTGTTATGTATATTTAAAAAAAAAGCTTTACTGAAGTCTGAGACTGAAGAGGTGATGAAGAGAAAGGACTTAGTAACAAAGGAGACTGCACTCAGCATAAGGATCGAATGTTAGCCATCGCTTTTCCCAGAGTTCCTCATTTCCCTAGTGCCTCAGAAAGTCCCTTTGCCATCACCTTTCCTCTAGGCCTTGTAGTATAGCTCCTCTTCATAATATTTAAGAATTTGTTTCCAAGGCAAACCATTCAATATCACAATAATGCCCTGAGCAGTAATGCTGAAGAAGCTGAAATTGAATAGTTCCGTGGAGAACTACAAGACCTTCCAGAACTAACACCCAAAAAAGATGTCCTTTTCATTGTAGGGGACTAGAATTCAAAAGCAGGAAGTAAAGAGATACCTGGAGTATAGGCAAATTTGGCCTTGGAGTACAAAATGAAGCAGGTCAAAGGCTAACAGAATTTTGCCAAGAGAACTCACTGGTCATAGCAAACATCCTCTTCAAACAACACAAGAGAAGACTCTATACATGGATGCCACCAGATGGTCAATACCGAAATCAGATTGATTATATATTTTGCAGCCATAGACGGAGCAGCTCTATAAAGTCAGTGAAAACAAGACCAGGAGCTGACTGTGGCTCAGATAATGAACTCCTTATTGCCAAATTCAGACTCATATTGAAGAAAGTAGGGAAAACCTCTAAACCATTCAGGTATGACCTAAGTCAAATCCCTTATGACTATACAGTAAAAGTGACAAATACATTCAAGGGATTAAATCTGTTAGACAGAGTGACTTAAGAACTATGGATGGACGTTTGTGACATTGTACAAAAGGCAGTGATCAAGACCATCCCCAAGAAGAAGAAACGCGAAAAGGCAAAATGGTTGTCTGAGGAGGCCTTATAAATAGCCGTGAAAAGAAGAGATCCTAAAGGCAAAGTAGAAAAGGAAAGATATACCCAATTGAATACAGAGTTCCAAAAAATAGCAAGGAGAGAAAAGAAAGCCTTCCTCAGTGATCAATGTAAAGAAATAGAGGAAAATAATAGAATGAGAAAGCCTAGAGATATCTTAAAAAAAATTAGAGATACCATGGGAAAATTTCATGCAAAGATGGGCACAGTAAAGGACAAAAATGACATGGACCTAACAGATATTAAGATATTAATATCTTAATATCTGTGAAGATATTAAGAAGAGGTGGAAAGTATATACAGAAGAACTATACAAAAAAAGATCTTAATGACACAGATAATCACGATGGTGTGATCGCCCACATAGAGCCAGACATCCTGGAGTCCGAAATTAAGTGGGCCTTAGGAAGCATCATTATGAACAAAGCTACTGGAGGTGATGGAATTCCAGTTGAGCTATTTCAAATCCTAAAAGATGATGCTGAGAAAGTGCTGCACTCAACATGCCAGCAAATATGAAAAACTCACCAGTGGCCACAGGACTAGAAAGGTCAGTTTTCATTCCAATTGCAAAGAAAGTCAATGACAAAGAATGTTCAGACTACCCCACAATTACACTTATCTCACATACTAGCAAAGTAATGCTCAAAATTCCCCAAGCCAGGCTTCAATAGTACATGAACTGTGAATTTCCAGATGTTCAAGCTGGTTTTAGGAAAGGCAGAGGGACCAGAGATCAAATTGCCAACATCCACTGGATTATGAAAAAAGCAAGAAAGTTCCAGAAAAACATCTACATGTTTTTGGCTTTATTGACTATGCCAAAGCCTTTGATGTGTGGATCACAACAAACTGTGGAAAATTCTGAAAGAGATGGGAATACCAGACCACTTGACCTACCTCCTGAGAAATCTGTAGGCAGGCCAGGAAGCAACAGTTAGAACTGGACATGGAGCAACAAACTGCTTCCAAATTGGGAAAGCAGTATGTCAAGGCTGTATACTGTCACACTTCTTATTTAACTTATATGCACAGTACATCATGAGAAACTCTGGGTTGGATGAAACGTAAACTGGAATCAAGATTCCTGGGAGAAATATTGACAACCTCAGATATGCAGATGACACTACTCTTATGGCAGAAACTGGAGAAGAACCAAAGAGCCTCTTGATGAAAGTGAAATAGAAGAGTGAAAAAGTTGGTTTAAAACTCTGCGTTCAGAACACTAAGACCATGGCATCTGGTCCTATCAGTTCATGGCAAATAGATGGGGAAACAATGGAAACGGTGAGATACTTTATTTTGGGGGTGCTCCAAAATCACTGTGTAAGTTGACTGCATCCATGAAATGAAAAGACTGTTGCTCCTTTGAAGAAAAGCTATGACCAACATAGACAGCATATTAAAAAGCAAAGACATTACTTTGCTAACAAAGGTCCGTCTAGTCAAAGCTATGGCTTTTCCAGTAGTCATATATGGATGTGAGAGTTGGACTATAAAGAAGGCTGAGCGCTGATGAATTGATGCTTTTGAACTGTGCCATTGGGGAAGACTCTTGAGAATCCCTTGGACTTCAAGGAGATCCAACCAGTCCATCCTAAAGGAAGTCAATCCTGAATATTCACTGGAAGGACTGATGCTGAAGCTGAAACTGCAATACTTCAGCCACCTGATGTGAAGAACTGACTCATTGGAAAAGACCTTGATACTGGGAAATATTGATGGTGGGAGGAGAAAGGGACAACAGAGGATGAGATGGTTGGATGGCACCACTGATTTGATGGACATGAGTTTGCGTGAGCTCTGGTTCGGTGATGGACAGGGAAGTCTGGTATGCTGTAGTCCATGAGGTTGCAAAGAGTCGAACAAAACTGAAGGAGTGAATTGATTATATTTTATATTTAATTTATCTGAACGGCATTTTATGCATCTTCTCCAAATCAAATTTCCAAATATCCACAGACATTGAAACTTAAAAAAAAAAAAAAGTATTGAGAGAAGCCAGAGGGAAAAGCACCTTACCTACAGAGTAACAAGGTAAGCATTACATCTGACCTCTTAGAACCCAAGCAAGCAAAAAGAAAGTGAAGTGAAATATTTAGTGTTGAGAGAATAGTCATCAATCCAGAATTCTGTATGCTGCAAAATTATCCTTCAAAAGTGAAGGAGAGGGGCTTCCCTAGTGGCTCCATTGTAAAGATTCCACCTGCCAATGCAGGAGACATAGGTTCAGTCCCTGATCTGGGAAGATCCCACATGCTGCAGGGTAACTAAGCCCATATGCCACAACTACTGATTCTGTTCCCTGGAGACCAGGAGCCACCACTACTGAAGCCCTTCGTGCTCTGCAACAAGAGAAACCACCACATTGAGAAGCTCATGCACTGAGATTAGAGAGTAGCCCCTGCTGGCTGCAACTAGAGAGAAAAGTTCACGCAGCAACCAAGACCCAACACTGACAAAATTATTTTTTTTAAAGGTGAAAGAGAAATAAAACTTTCTCAGACAAATATAAACTGAAGGAATTGTTGCTAGTAGGCCTGCCTTGCAAGAAATGATAAAAAACAGATTTAGAGAGAAGGAAAAGTGATACAGGAGAGGAACTCAGGTCTACATATAAGGAAAAGAAGAGTTCAGAGAAGAAATAAATGAAGATAAAACATTCAGTTTTCTTATTTTTTCTTTTTAATTTATTTTTTTATTGAAGGATAATTTCTTTACAGAATTTTTTTGTTTTCTGTCAAATCTCAACATAAATCAGCCACAGGTATACACATATCCCCTCCCTTTTAATCCTCCCTTCCACCTCCCTTCCCATCCCACCCCTCTAGGTTGATACAGAGTCCCTATTTGAGTTTCCTGAGCCATACAGCAAATTCTCCTTGGCTATCTATTTTACATATGGTAATGTAAGCTTCCATGTTACTCTTTCCATACATCTCACCCTCTCCCCATGTCCATGAGTCTATTCTCTGTCTATTTCTCCGTTGCTGCTCTGCAAAGAAGTTCTTCAGTACCATTTGTCTAGATTCTGTATATATGTGTTAGAATACAATGTTTATCTTTCTCTTTCTGACACTTCATTGTGTATAATAGGTTCTTGGTTCATCTACCTCATCAGAAATGACTCAAATGTGTTCCTTTTTATGGCTGAGCAATATTTCCATTGTGTATATGTACCACAACTTCTTTATCCATTCATCTGCTGATGGATATCTAGGTTGCTTCCATGTTTTAACTGTTGTAAATAGTGCTGCAGTGCACAGTGGGATACATGTGTCTTTCTCAATTTTGGCTTCCTCTGGATATATGCCTAGGAGTAGGATTGCTGAGGGATATGGTGGCTTTATTCTTAGCTTTTTAAGGACTCTCCATACCGTCTTCCATAGTGGCTGTATCAATTTACATTCACACCAGCAGTGCAAGAGTGTTCCTTTTTCTCCACATCCTCGCCAGCATTTATTGTTTATAGACTTTTTGATGAGGGCCATTCTGACTGGTGTAAGGAGATATCTCACTGTAGTTTTGATTCGCATTTCTCTAATAATGAGCGATGTTGCACATCTTTTCATGTGTTTGTTAGCCATCTGTATGTCTTCTTTGGAGAAATGTCTGTTTATGTCTTTTTGCCACTTTTTGATTGGGTTGTTTGTTTTGCTGGTATTGAGTTGTATGAGCTTCTTGTATATTTCAGAAATTAATCCTTTGTCAGTTGTTTAATTTGCTATTATTTTCTCTCATTCATGAGGGTTGTCTTTTCATCTTGCTTATAGTTTCCTTTGCTGTGCAAAAGCTTTCAAGTTTAATCAGGTTCCACTCATTTACTTTTGTCTTTATTTCTGTTACTCTAGGAGGTGGGTCATACAGTTTTTTTTATTCTTAATTGATCTAAGAAATAATGGCTTTCCCAATTTAACAACAGCAGCAGGGTATTAAATTATGCATGTTTTTGTGCATATTTTATGTACACATATGCTTGTGTGTGCTTATATAGAGGTGGAAAGAATGACAGCAGTGAAACAGGGACGTGAAGGAAGAATTAGGGCTATTTTGTAATTATAAGGTACTCATGGTATATATAAAGTGGCATAGTGTAATCTGAAAGTGGACTTGGATTACCTGTAAATGAATATATTGCAAACTCTAGGGTAACCACTTAAAAGAAAATGAAAAAAGGGGAACTAATACAATAAGAAAGTAGATAAAATAGAATCATTTAAAGTGTTTACTTGAAACTACAAAAAGCAGAGGAAGAATGTTTTTAAAAGAACAAAGAACAAGGCAACAATTATAAAACATTTACAGATATGTTGGGATATTAATCCAACTATATCAATAACACTTTGAATTCCACTGGTCTAAATGCACCAATTAAAGACAGTGATTGTCAGAGTAGATCAAAATGTGAGAGTCAGCTATATGTTGTCTAAAAGAAACCCACTCTAAGTATAAAGTAGATATATTAAAAGTAAACAAATGGAGGAAAATAAGCCATGTTAATGTTCATCAAAAGAAAGTCAGTCATGCTAGTCAGTCATGCCTGGTCTCTTTGCGACCGCATGGACTGTAGCCCACCAGGCTCCTCTGTCCGTGGTTCTCCAGGGGATCTTCCTGACTCAAGGATTGAACATGGGTCTCCTGAATTTCATGCAGATCCTTCACTGTCTGAGCCATTGGGGAAGCCCAATTTCAGACAGAGTGGACTTTCAAAGCAAGGAAAGTTATCAGGGATAAACTGGTACATTATTTAATGATAAAGGTGTCAATTCTTCAAGAAGACATAACAATCCTTAATGTGTGCGTGCCCAACAACACATCAAAATATTTGGGGTAAAACCTGATAGAAGTGCAAAGAGAAACAGATAAATCCACTGTGATAGTTGGACACTTCACAGTCATCCATCAGAAATGGACAAATCTAGCAGGAAATAAAATCAGTCAGAACAAGGCTGAGCTCAACAGCACCATCAATAAACTGAACATAATTGACATCTATAGAAAAATGTATCCAACAACAGCATATTGCACATTCTTCTTTACATTCACCTGGGGCATTCATGAAGACTGACCACATTACACCTACAAAATACACCTTAACAAATTTAATAGAATAGGAAACATATAATCTATACTCTCACCACATGGAATTAAGCTAGAACTCAGTAACAAAAGGGTAGCTGGAAAATCCCCAAATACTTGGATATCAAACAACTCAGTTCAAAATAACACATGAAACAAAGAGGAAATCTCATAATAAATTAAAATCTTTTTTGAACCAAATAGAAATAAAAATTCAACTTATCAAAAGTTGTGTGATACAGTAAAGCAATGCTTAGAAGTGAAATTTTATAGCATTACATGTATATATTAGAAAAAAAGAAGAAAGATATAAAATCAGTAATCTAACCATCCACTTTGGCAAGCTAGAGAGAAGAAAAATTAAATGTAAAGTAAGAAGAAGAAAGGCAATAATAAAAATTAGAGTAGAAATCAATAAAACAAAATAAGAAATCAATAGAAAAAAAGCTGGTAATCTGAAAGTTTATCAATAAGATAACTAAGAAAAACAGAGGATGCAAGTTACTAATGTTAGAAATGGAAAAAGGGACTGGATCATAGACATTAAAGGGAGAATAAAGGACTGCTGTGAACAACTCTATGCCCACAACTTTGATAACCTAGATTACATGGATCAATTTCTTGAAAGACACCATTTTCCAAACTCTTAAAGAAGTAACAGAATACATAATAGGACTGTATTTATTAAAGAAATTGAATCAATAATTAATAACCTTCAAACCCGGAAAGTACCAGTCCCAGGCATGTTCACTAGTGAATTCTGCCAAACATTTAAGGAAGAATTTATACTAATATTCTACAATCACTTTCAGGTGAAAGAAGTAGACGTAATACTTCTTATTTCAGGCTATAAGACTAGCATTACCCTAACATGAAAGCCAACAAGATAGAACAGGAAAAGAAAGCTACAGACAAATATCTTTCATGAATATAGATGCAGAAATCCTCAATCAAATATTAGCAAATCGAATCCAACAAGATATAAAAAGAATTATACACCATGACCAAGTGGAATTTATTCAAGGTAGGCAAGGCTGCTTCAAACATTCAAAAATCAAATAATGTAATCTATCATATGAACAGACTAAAAAAGGAAACTCATATGAAAAGAAAAATCACATACTAGGAGAATATATTTGCAAAAGACCTATTTGATTAAAAAAGAAAACCCTGTTATCCAAAATATATAAGGAACTTATAAAACTCAACAATAAAAAACTAACAACCCAATTAAAAGTTTCTCAAATGCCTTATTACCCAATACCTCACCAAAGAAGGTATGCATATGGCAAATGAGCATGTGAAAAAGGATATTCCACATGTGTCATCAGGAAAATGCAAATTTAAACAACAATGAAATACCACTACACACTTAGAATGACCAACAGAACATTGAGAACACCAATTGTCAGTTACGATGTGGAACAACAGACATCCTAACTTATTGCTAGTGGGAATGGAAAATAGTACATCCACTTTGCAAGACAATATGGTGGTTTCTTATAAAATTAAACATACTCTTACCATATGATCCAGCAGTCAAGTTCCCTGGTATTTACCAAGGGGAGCTGAAAACATATGTCCAACAAAAACCTGCACATGGATGTTTATAGCAGCTTTATTCGTAATCCAAAACTCAGTAGCATCCAAGATGTCCTTTTTTTTTTTCTTTTTGGATGAATGAATAAATAAACTATAGTACATGCAGAAAGTTAGATATTATTCAGTGCTAAAAAGATGAACTATCAAGCCATGAAATGACAGGGAGGAAACATATGCATATTACTAAGCAAAAAAAGGCAATTGAAAAGGCAGCATACTGTATGGTTCCAACTATAGGACATTCTGGAAAAGGCAAATCTATGAAGAGACTGAAAAGATCAGCAGTTGCCAGGGCGACGGAGGAATGAATAGGTAAAGCACAGAGGTTATTTAGGGCAGTGAAACTGCTCTGTATGATACTATTATAGTTAGGCATATCATTATGAATTTGTCTGAACCCGGAGAATACATAACCTTGAGAATGAACCTAAAGTAGACTGTAGACATAGGGTGATCGTACGGCAGTGTTGGTTTATCAGTTGTAACAAAGTACTGCTTTGGTGTGGTATGGTGTGTTGATAACGCGAGAACCTGTGCATGCCAGGGAAGCTGGGGTTATGCGTGAAATCTCTGCATCTCCCACTCAATTTTGATACGAACTTAACACTACTTTAAAAAATAGTGTATTGAAGAGAGAAATTCTTCTAGAATAACTCTTAATGCCAAAATCAGTTCTCATCAGGATTTTTCAGAGAAACAGAATGAATATCATATAGATACATTTAGGTAGGTAGATAATTTATTTTAGGAAATTGGCTCACATGATGTTGGATGCTGAGAACTCCCACAATCCGCCATCTGCAAACTGGAGACCCAGGCAAGCAAGTGTTGTAGTTCCTCTCCCAGTCCAAAGGGCTGAGGATCTGAAGGACCAGGTGTGTCACTGGTAGCTCACATTGAAGGCTGAAGAGTCAATGTCAGTCCAAAGGCAGAAGATTAGTGTTCCTCCAACTCGGTCCAGCAGAAAGCATGAATTCTTCCTCCCTCAACTTCTTTGCTCTATTCAAGCCCTCAAGGGATTGCAGAATGCCCACCACATTAGGAAGGGGAATCTGCACACACAATTTGTTGTTGTTGTTGAGTTGCTAAGTCATGCCCAACTCTTCTGCCATCCCAGGGACTGTGCAGCCCACCAGGCTCCTCTGTCCATGGGACTTTCCGGGAAAGGATACTAGAGTGGGTTGCCGTTTTCTTCTTCAGGGGATCTTCCTGACCCAGGGATGGAAAACGAGTCCCCTCCACATGACTCCTGCATTGCAGGTGGATTCTTTACCATTGAGCCACCAGGGAAGCCCAGTGTACCAATTCAGATCCTAAACCCTTCCAGAAATAACCTTATGGACACACCAAAGATAATGATTAATGGAAGTAACTGGATATCCTATGACTATACATTTCGAGGATCCTTAAGAGTTGACTTATCAATAGAAATTGAAAGTAGTGAAAGAAAAATACCACCATCTGAGAATTCTGTATCAACGAAAATGAGAGGAGAAAATAAGACATACACAGACAATTAAAAATTGACAGAATGAGTTACTAGCAGATCTGGCCTACCTAGAGTTCTAAAAAGAGTACTTAAGTTGAAATAAAAGAAAACCAGAGAGTAAAATAAATCCATACACAATAAAGAATAAAGGGAAATACATAAGTAAACATAAAGGAGAGAATAATCACATCTTTACTTGTAATATTTTTTTCCCTCTAATTTGTTTTCAAAACAAAGACAGTATGGTAGTGAAACAGACAAGGACCCTGTGGGACTCTTGGGCAGGGACCCCCGCCTCTGTTTCTTGTAGGCAAGACTCCAGCTTCTGGGATCATCCCAGAGTTCCAAAGAGGCAGATCTGAACACTTACTAATCAAGGGAGGAGCAACCAGGAAGCTGAGGCAACATTAAAGGGGCCAAGGGAGCTCATGGAGACTAGGAGACTGACTTCCTGAGACCCTGAATCCTGATCCTGCCAGCAACCCACTCTTGAACTATTTCTGTAAACTCCTCATTAAATCCTTCTGGATTGGGACACACAGTTCCTCAAGGCATTAGCCCACTGTGACCCCCTTTCCTGGTAAAGCAAAAAAGCTCTTTTCTTCTACTTCACTCAGAATTCTGTCTCTGAGATGTGACTTGGCACCAGTACACCGAGAAGCTGAGTTTTCAACATCTGTACAGGCATAAGGTTAGATGTGGAACATACTTTAGAATTTAGAAATAAAATTTTACATTTAGGGTCAACTGATTTCCAACAGGGATGCTAAGACGTTTCAATGTCGGCAAAAAACTGTCTTTGCAACAAATGATTCTTCTGGGACAACCAGAAACCCATATGCAAAAAAAAAAAAAAAAAAAAGATGAACTCTTACATTATATACAACAATTACCTCAAAATGGATCGAAATCTTAATATAAGAGCTAAACTTATAAACTCTTAGAATAAAAGAGAGTTATAAATCTTTGTGACTTCGGATAAGGCAACAGATTCTTAGATATAACACTGAAAACATGAATAAGAAAAGAAAAATAGATGAAATGTACTTCAAAATTAATAGCTTTCATCCTTCAAAGAACACTATCAAGAAAATGAAAAAACAACCCACATAATGGTAAAAAATATTTGTGAATTATTCTTTTGATAAGGGTCTAGTATTCAGAATGCATGAAGAATTCTTAGAACTCAACAATTAAAAAAAAACACAGAAGAAATGGACAAAAACCTTGACAAAAAATGTCTTCATAGAAGATATAAAAACATCTAACAAGCTCACGAAAAGTTTCTCAATATTGCTAATTGTTAGGAAAATGAAAATCAAAACCACAGTGAAGTACTGCTTCACATCCACTGCAATATAATTTCTAAAAATAACAAGTGTTTGTGAGAATGTAAGTAAATTGAAACTCTCATTATGCTGCAGAAGGGAATATTAAATGGTATAGACACCATGGAAAATAGTTTGTCAGTTCCTCAAGAAGTTAAACGCAGAATTACCATATGACCCAGCAATCTCACTCTTAAGTATATAGCCAAGAGTACTGACTATATTTTCCAACAAAAACGTGTACAAAAAGATGTTCATAGCAACAGTATTCATAATAGCCAAAAAGGAAAGCAATGTAAATGTCTATCAGTTGATGAATGGATAAAAAATGTGTTATATCCATACAACAGCCTACTGTAAGCTATCCTATCTGACAATTTAAAAATGAAGTACTGGGCTTCCCTGGTGACTCAGTGGGAAAGAATCCACCTGCCCACGCAGGAGACAAAGGTTTGATTCCCTGACCTCGGAAGATCCCATGTGCTGCGAATACTGAAGCCCATGCACCCACTAGCCTGGGCTCCACAGCAAGAGAAGCCACCGCGATGAGAAGCCTGGGCCCCACAACTAGAGAGCAGACACTGCTGGCCACAGCTAGAGCAAAGCCCATGCAGCCTCAAAGACTCAGCACAGCCAGAAATAAATAAATAAAATTATTTAAAAATAATAAAAAGGAGGTACTGATACAAGCTTCAACATGGATAAATCTTGACAACACTGTAATAAATTTTAAAAAACTTTTATAAAACACTATATATTGTGTCATTCCATTGATATAAAATGTTGAGAATCAGAAAAATCTCTAGAGGTGAAATGAAAAATAATTTCAGCTAGAAGAAGAAGCAAATGGAGAGTATCTGCTAATGAATATAAAGTTTCTTTGTGGGATGGTGAAAAAGTTCTTTCCTAAATAACATTGGTAATTGCACAATTTCATGAGTATATTAATAATGAACTATACATTAATTTAATTTAATTTAATTTATTACGGCTGGCATGGGTCTTTGTTAGGGCTTCCCTGATAGTTCAGTCGGCAAAGAAAAGCCCTGCAATGAAGGAGACCCCACTTAGATTCCTGGGTCAGGAAGATCCGCTGGAGAAGGGATAGGCTACCCACCACAGTCTTCTTGGGCTTCCCTTGTGGCTCAGCTGGTAAAGAATCCGCCTGTAACACAGGAGAACTGGGTTCGATCCCTGGGTTGGGAAAGTCCCCTGGAGAAGGGAAAGACTACCCATTCCAGTATTCTGGCCTGGAGAATTCCATGGACTGTATGGTTCATGAGGTCGCAGAGTCGGACACGACTGAGCGACTTTCACTTTGTGGGTCTTTGTTCCTGTGTTTGCTCTTTCTCTAGTTGCCACTAGCAGGGGCCACTCTCTAGCTGTGGTGTGCTGGCTTCTCACTGCAGTGACTTCTCTTGTTGCAGAGCATGGGCTCTAGGACATCTGGGCTTCAATAGTTGCAGCTCACGGGCTTAGTTGCCCTGAGATATGTGGGATCCTCCCGGATTAGGGATAAAACCTGTTGCTCGCTGCATTGCAAGTCAGATTCTTAACCAATGGATCACCAGGGAAGCCCTCAATTGTACATTTTTAAAGGGTTAATGTTTTGATATAAGAACTGTATCTCAATAAATCTGTTAGCTTTTAAAGTATCAGCAAGTGAGTGAGTAAGTGAGGGAAAGTCCCTCTCTCATATCTGCCTCTTTGCAACCCCATAGACTATGGAATTCTGGCCCATGGAATTCTCAGGCCAGAATTCTCCAGAGGGGGTAGCCTTTCCCTTCTTCATGGGTTCTTCCCAACCCAGGGATTGAATCCANAGTGAGTAAGTGAGGGAAAGTCCCTCTCTCATATCTGCCTCTTTGCAACCCCATAGACTATGGAATTCTGGCCCATGGAATTCTCAGGCCAGAATTCTCCAGAGGGGGTAGCCTTTCCCATCTTCATGGGTTCTTCCCAACCCAGGGATTGAATCCAGGTCTCCCATGTTGCAGGTGGATTCTTTACCAGATGAGCCACAAGGGAAGCCCAAAAGTATCAGCAATGTAAAGCAAAAACCCACAAATGTGAATTAAATAGATTTCTAATTCCCTCAACTGAAAAAAAACAAAAAGCAGGAAAAATTATCCCATCCTGTGTAAGAAAAACTAATGTCCTTTAACATTGTACCTCTTGTATTTCATCCTTTGAGACTAAAGAAGACATAGAATGTTTGATATGAACAATGAAAATGAAAATGTTCTGTTTAATAAATATAAAAAGGAAAGCATATAATAGTTTCTAGTATCAAATGGACCATCTACAATGTTTTCAACTTCGAACTGCTGGAAATCTGGCAGAGCTCTATCAGCCATTTCAGAAAAATATTGGTCATGTATGGCAGAATATAGCTGGGCCTGACTCCCCTTAACATATATCATAATCCACACTTTTTTGGCAGGTGGAGCACCATCTGTACAGTCCTCATATATCATTAACTAGCACATCAGAATAAATTTTACACAATTAAATGTTTTTGCCCAATGTAGTTTTCATAAAAATGAACTCCACCCATGATGCCTGAATACACTGCAGGATGGATTTTGCCAGTGATCCTCAGTGTTGATGTTTCCAAAGCTTAAAACCACCCCCATCTCCACACCATGGGCTGGCTGGGGTGAGAGAACAACAGTAAGGACCAGGTCATCTCTGCTGACCTAAGAAGACTCTCTCTACACAAGTGTACAAAACGACAGCTTTCCTTTTTTAATTTATCAACTCAACTTAAAGCATAGAAACAACAGCATCCACTTAAACTTGCCTGACATTCATCTCACTTTGCCATGACTTGATTTAAATTTGGTCAAGTGTGGATTTCAACCCAGTTGTATCAACATCCCTGCCTGCTGTCCACTGTGCTAAGTTTTAAACTGGTTGGTTAGAGGGCTTACTTACTATCAGGGCATTGAGTGAGGGTTTTCGTGAATGAATGCCCATCCCTGAGTCCTCACTCGTCTCCAAGGAGATGTAACTTTTCCTATTTAGTCCTGAGCATCTAGGAATCTTTGCCTCAACCTCTGATTTCTCAAGTTGCCCATCTCATGGCCTGTTCTCTTAGCAGGAGCAATTTGTTGTGGTGCTCTTGGGAGTCTAGTAGTCCCTTTGTCTACCTCCCCTTCTGTCTGGCACCAGCACTCACCGCTCAGTCCTTCATGGCTTTCCCTGGTACATCCTCTGAGAATCAGCTGTGTGCTACAACTTGCCCCACATGTGTGTTGCCCAACCAATGACCTCCCTCATGGTACCCCCTGCTCCCTCCCCACACTCGGTGACAGCCTGCAGAAGCACACCACCATCAAAATTTACATCTATATTTTCTGTTTCTTTTATTGTGTGTGAGTCTGCAGTGGAGAGTGAGAGTAAGGATCCAGATACTATAGGAAATTTTTGTGTATCTCTCTCCTCTGCTAAAGTTGAGAATCTTATGACAGTGAGTGGTACTATCCCAAGCCCTCTCTATCTAATGTGATATGCCATTTCCTGTTCAACTATAGTTGACACAGATTGGCAGAGGGATTTTCAACAAATGGTGTCATCCCAGAGATCACCATTGAAATTACTAAAGTGACAATTTTATAATAGGTTATTTCTGTCTTATCTGAAAGAGTAGAACATATAGGGGCTCTCCTTGATGCCAGTCAGTTCATTGGGCTTCACTGGTAGCTCCGCAGTAAAGAATCCACCTGCAACGCAGGAGACTTGGGTTTGATTGCTGGATAGGGAAGATCCCCTGGAGAAGGAAAGGCAACCCATTCCAAGATTCTTGCCTGGGAAATCTCATGGACAGGGATTTGGGACATAGACAGGAACGTGGTGGGCTACAGTCCATGGGGTCGCAGAAGAGTGGACATGACTTAGCAGCTCAATAACAACAAGTGATGTGAAATCAGGGTAGAAGTGTGATAGGTGTGAACATAAAAATCTCATGCTGCTGCTCCTAAGTCACTTCAGCCATGGCTGACCCTTGACAACCTTATGGACTGTAGCCCACCAGACTCCTCTGTCAATGGAACTCTTCAGGCAAGAATACTGGAGGTGGTAGCCATTCTCTTCTCCAGGAAATCTTCCTGACCCAGGAATTGAACCTGTATCTCTTATTCTCCTGCATTGGCAGCAGGTTCTTTACCACTACTGCCACCAGGGAAGCCTTTAAATATCTCATAGTTTGACCCAAAACTATGATATACTCTAAATATTACCTATCATTCCTGCTCTTTTCATCATCATCATCCTTATTAGCTTCACCTACCTCCTTCCCAGCATGGAAGTTGTCAGGATAATCTGTGGAAACTCTCTGAGGACGCCATCAGCTCTCAGGATCACATTGTGTGGAAGGACTGGACCCACTGTCTACCCATCACTCTGTGAGAACTCAGATAAGCAGAGGCACATCTTTAAATTCCACACAGAAAGAGAGAAAACAACAACAACAACAACATTTAGATAAGTAAGTTAAAATAATAACATTTGACTTACAGCGTGCTGCGATTCATGGGGTCGCAAAGAGTCGGACACGATTGAGCGACTGAACTGAACTGAACTGAACTGAAAGGTCACATTTTGAAGCTAGATAAAATAGAAAAAAAAGAAATCTACATGTAGGGGAAAAACAAACAAACTATTGCAGAGCTTACAGATTTTTCTCACAAGAAAAATGGAAGCCTCCAGACCAGGAGATTTAAGTTGCTTATAATATACCTCAGTTTTTTCAAGGTTACAGAGGACAATAACATTATATATTTATATACATATATGTGTGTGTGTGTGTGTGTGTGTGTGTGTATGAAATATATATGTGGTATTTATATATGTGAAAGTGTTAGTCGCTTGGTCATGTCTGACTCTTTGTAACCCCTTGGACTGCAGTCAACCAGGTTCTTCTGTCCATGGAATTCTCCAGGCAAGAATATTGGATTCGGTTGCCCTTTCCTTCTCTAGGAGGTCTTACCGACCCATAGATTGAACCCAGGCCTCTTGCATTATAGGCAGATTCTTTACTGTCTGAAACACCAGATCATTATGTAGTGGCCTTCTTTGTCTCTTTTCACAGCCTTTGTTTTAAAGTCTATTTTATCAGATATGAGTGTTGCCACTCTTGCTTTCTTTTGGTCTCTATTTGTATGGAATATCTTTTTCCAGCCCTTCACTTTCAGTCTGTATGTGTCCCTTGTTTTGAGGTGGGTCTCTTGTAGGCAGCATATAGAGGGGTCTTGTTTTTGTATCCATTCAGCCAGTCTTTG
>SJYA01002840.1:798944-824421 GCA_006410615.1 Neotragus moschatus
AGTTTACCTTCCTCTGCAATTTTCTGAAAGAGTTCGAGTAGGATAGGTGTTAGCTCTTCTCTAAATTTTTGGTAGAATTCAGCTGTGAAGCCGTCTGGACCTGGGCTTTTGTTTGCTGGAAGGTTTCTGATTACAGTTTCAATTTCCATGCTTGTGATGGGTCTGTTAAGATTTTCTATTTCTTCCTGGTTCTGTTTTGGAAAGTTGCACTTGTCTAAGAATTTGTATATTTCTTCCACGTTGTCCATTTTATTGGCATACAATTGCTGATAGTAGTCTCTTATGAGCCTTTGTATTTCTGTGTTGTCTGTTGTGATCTCTCCGTTTTCATTTCTATTTTTATTGATTTGATTTTTCTCCCTTTGTTTCTTGATGAGTCTGGCTAGTGGTTTGTCAATTTTATTTATCCTTTCAAAGAACCAGCTTTTGGCTTTGTTGATTTTTGCTATGGTCTCTTTTGTTTCTTTTGCATTTATTTCTGCCCTAATTTTTATGATTTCTTTCCTTCTACTAGATCTGGGGTTCTCAATTTCTTCCTTTTCTAGTTGCTTTAGGTGAATAGTTAGGTTATTTGACTTTTTTCTTGTTTCTTGAGGAATGCCTGTATTGCTATGAACTTTCCTCTTAGCACTGTTTTTCTAGTGTCCCATAGGTTTTGGGTTGTTGTGTTTTCATTTTCATTCGTTTCTATGCATATTCTGATTTCTTTTTTGATTTCTTCTGTGATTTGTTGGTTATTCAGAAGCATGTTGTTCAGCCTCCATATGTTGGAATTTTTAATAGTTTTTCTCCTGTAATTGAGATCTAATCTTAATGTATTATGGTCAGAAAGATGATTGGAATGATTTCAATGTTTTTGAATTTATCAAGGTTAGCTTTATGCCCCAGTATGTGATCTATCTTGGAGAAGGTTTCATGAGCACTTGAGAAAAAGGTGAAAATTCATTGTTTTGGGAAGAAATGTTCTATAGATATCAGTTAAGTCTAACTGGTCTATTGTATCATTTAAAGTTTGTTTTTCTTTGTTAATTTTCTGTTTAGTTGATCTGTCCATATATGTGAGTGGTATATTAAAGTCTCCCACTATTATTGTCTTATTGTTAATTTCCCCTTTCATAGTTGTTAGCATTTGTCTTACATATTGCGGTGCTCCTACATTGGGTGTACACATGTTTATAATTGTTATATCTTCTTCTTGGATTGATCCTTTGATCATTATGTAGTGGCCTTCTTTGTCTCTTTTCACAGCCTTTGTTTTAAAGTCTATTTTATCAGATATGAGTATTGCCACTCCTGCTTTCTTTTGGTCTCTATTTGCATGGAATATCTTTTTCCATCCCTTCACTTTCAGTCTGTATGTGTCCCTTGTTTTGAGGTGGGTCTCTTGTAGGCAGCATACATAGAGGTCTTGTTTTTGTATCCATTCAGCCAGACTTTGTCTTTTGGTTGGATCATTCAACCCATTTATGTTTAAGGTAATTATTCACAAGTATGATTCCGTTGCCATTTACTTTATTGTTTTGGGTTCAGGTTTTTATGCCATTTTTGTGTTTCCTGTTTAGAAAAAATCCTTCAGCATTTGTTGGAGAGCTGGTTTGGTGGTGCTGNTGATGTTCTCAGGATTTGGGCTTAAGTCTCCTGCTTCTGGTTTTAGTTTTATTTTTACAGTAGCCTCAAGGCTTCTCCATCTATATAGCACCAGTGATAAAACATTTAGGTTAAAGATGAAAAGTTTCTCCACATTGAGGAACACCCTGAGAGGTTCACTGAGTTACATGGAGAAAGGTTGAGGGAAGGGGTAGTTAGAGGTGACTGGAAAGAGATGAGATGGGATCAAAAGAAGAGAGAGCAAGCTAGCCAGTAATCATTTCCTTATGTGCATTCCTCAGTCTGGACCGCTCAGAGATGTTCACGGAGTTATACAGGGAAGAGGAGAGGGAGGAAGTAGTCAGAGGTGGCCAGGAGGATAAAAGAGGGAAATGAAAAGGGGGAGAGGCAGATCCAGCCAGTAACCAGTTCTCTAGGTGTTCTACATCGTCTGGAACACACAGGGATTCACAGAGTTGGGTAGAGAAGAGAAGGGGGAGGGAGGAGAGAGAGACAAAACTTGCTGGAGAAAAAGGAGAGTCCAAAAGAGGAGAGAGTGGAGAAAGAGGAGAGAGGAGTGGAAAGAGGAGAGAGTGGTCAGTAGTCTCGCTCTCAGGTAAAATTGGGTACTGAAGATTGGGTTTTAAAATGTAAGAAACTGACAACAAATACCAAAATACAAAGATTAAAAATCTAGAGTAGAGGCTGGGTTTTCAAAAATACAATATTAAATAGCAGAAGATGAACAAGAAGAAAGGAAAAAAGAAAAAAAAGTCCCTGGAATTATTAAGAATCAAAACCAACAGCCACACAAAAAACCAAAAAGGCTGTTTTTGAAGACAATGTTCTACTTTTCTGGATGCCTGATGTCCTCTGCCAGCATTCAGAAGTTGTTTTGTAGATTTTACTCAGCACTGAAATGTTCTTTGGATGAATTTGTGGGAGAGAAGGTGGTCTCCCCGTCCTATTCCTCCGCCATCTTCTCCCCTCCAAATGTATTGAAATTTAATTGACAGAAACTGGAAAATTACAAATAAACTTAGAAAAAGGATAGAAGAAGCAGGAAACTCATTAACAGGAGGCATTCAGTCCAGAGCTCTTTACTGATGGAGGAAGTAGATATTCATGGACAATACCTACTATATTATAGGACTGTACAATAACTCATCCATAGTCATAATTTTGAATCAAGAATAGGCACGATTATGACTAAAACCCAAGACTGCATGATAGAGTTTTTAAAAGTACTTTTGCTGTCATTAAAAAAAATATATATAACAATTGAGAAAAAAAGCAGTTTGTAAAAAGCATGCTTTAGCTCTTTGGAAGTTTTGTTTGTGTGCGACAGTTTATTCTCTGAATACACTAGACAATGAAATCATATTGTGTTTATCTAGAGGGCAATGCTAATAGAGGTGGGGAATATCATTTATTAAAAAACTCTCTTTAATAAGTACCTTGTTGACAATAGGTCCCACAGCATATATAAATCAGATACTTTAAGCAGAATTTCATCATCTGTTCCTAGTGAACCACAATTCTGGTACTTGAGTGTGTAGGGAAACAGTGTTTCTTCATTGTGCCCACATTTAGCAAATAAATCTGGAGCTGTCTGGTGCAATGAGGGGCATAAATTAAGGTTAAGTTGTGTTTTATTAAACTAGAATATATGAATGGCAAGTTTCAATGCAAAGTAGCAAAGATAAACAGCACATAGACTATCCAAAAATGTTTTAAAATTGGTTATTGATACATTGATCAGAAGAACTAGAAACTAACTAGAATTTGTGAAATATACATGAACTGATAAAAAAGAAAAAGGTGTTTTTCCTAAGGTCTTTTTCAATTTAGCTTTATTTGCATATTAATTATTTTAATAAATGTTCATTTGGCATTATCTTGTAACAGGCACTGTGTGTGGCGCTGCATTTTAAACAGTCAACAAAACACACGTGGTCCCTGAGAGCAGGAAGATGTGGCGTGTCTAGCTGCTTCAAGGACATCATTTTTACAAGTGCCCTGGAGTCTGAAGTACAGTGGATACCCCAAGAGAGGATGCTGAAGCTTCTTAATAAGCCTCTTAATGACTTGAACTGTTGTCTAAATGAAGGAAAATGATCTATCCTGCAAATCAATCCCTAGTCACCTTCTCAGGCTCCCTCATTTTTTAAATAATATTTTTTCTTCCTGCACAACTCTGTCCCTAGTTTTCTGCTTGGCAAAGCCAACTAGTCCTTCACGGCTCAAATCAATTGTCACTTTTTCTCTTAAGCCCTCTCTGAAATTCCCTTAACCAGAATTAAACACATCATGATATATGCCTCCTTATGACATCCAGACCTGCCTTTGTTAAAGCTCTTAACAGGCCACAATTATTGGTTATTAGTTGTGTTCCCTCTGAGTCTGGAAGTATCTTAGTTATTTCTGTATCACCATTCTCCAGAACTATTTCAGTTTACAAAAGATTCTCAATAACATTGAATCAAGTTATGAGAATGCATTCCAGACCAGGGGAGCATAACCAAGGCAATTCAAGTTTCTTTCCTGAGGGTGCTAAGTAGTATTGTGTTCTCACCAGAAGAATGAACAGAGCCCTGATGACAGGGATTTAATAGGCATTCAAAGGCTGCAATGAGGCTATCTCACCACTGATAGGGCTTTCCTGGCGGCTCAGATGATAAAGAATCCACCTGCAATATGGAAGACCGGGGTTCAATCCCTGGGGGTTGGGAAAATCCTCTGGAGGAGGGCAAAGCAACCCACTCCAGTATTCTTGCCTCGAGAATCTCATGGACAGAGCAGCATGGCGGGCTACAGTCAATGGGGTTGCAAAGAGTTGGACAAGACTGAGCGACTAAGCATGCCACTGGTATGTGCTTCCCAGGTAGTGCTAGTGGTAAAGAACTCACCTAAGAATGCAGAGACATAAGAGACATGGGTTTGATCCCTGGGTCAGGAAGATCCCCTGGAGGAGGGCATGACAACCCACACCAGTATTCTTGCCTGGAGAATCCCGTGGATAGGGAAACCTGGGAGGCTAACAGTCCTTAGGGTCCCAAAGAGTCAGGCAGGACTGAAGTGACTATGCACACAGGCACACACCACTGATGCGCCCATAGAAGCAAGAACCATAGAAACCTCATATATGATTTGTATGTTTATGAAAACAGGGAAGAGCTATTCAACCCTGACTCTCTGGGCTGAGTAGAGAGAAGCCGTACACCTTTGGAAGGGAAAAGTAGCCTGGGGAACGACCCACCAGGATGGTGGTCTATGGTTGAAAAGAGGATCTTTGTCCTCAAATCCCAAGGCACTATATTTGAGTGAGTGATATAGGACAGTAAACAGCAAAATTGTAGGAAAAAAACCACACACCCACTCTCACACTCCTATATGTGATCCTTCTTTTGTCATTTATTTTGTAAGAGGTTTGCGATAGATTACTTCTCAAAGATTCATTTGTCTCAGACATGTGCTTGGTGTTCTTTTTGTGAGGATTAAGATAATGAAGGTACATGAAAGTTCTTGGTGCACACACACATAGTTATAATGCAGTAGATGGTGGTTGTATCTGATTAAGTTGGCAAGGAGGAGAAGTTTCAAAAGTATTAATGTCTGCAGACCTTGTTGAATGGAAGAAAGAGAAACCTAAATATGGGTTAAATGCATACGGAGACCTTGAAACAAGTTCCTCCCATTGATATACCAAGAGTGGTGATGTCTTCCAAAATCAGGTTAGAAAGTAAGCCTGGGGATTTCCCTTGTGGTCCAGGGGTTAAGAATCTGCCTTCCAGTGCAGAGACATGGGTTTGATCCTTGGTTGGGGAACTAAATCCCACATGCCACAGGACAACTGGAGAGTTCACAAGCCACAACTAAAGAGTCTGCACACCCTGGAACCTGTGTTCTGAAACACGAGAAGCCCCTGCAGCCTGCAAGGAAGACTCAGCTAAGCCAAAATCGAGAAAAGGGAAAAAGAAAGCAAGTGTGAACTGACAGCAATCTTGAAGATGATCTGGCCCCAATTAACTGATGCTAACCAATCTTTTATTTGAAATATAATGTTATTAAAGAAACACTGAGAGTTTCGCAGTTCTTTACAATGAACGGTGCTTACCACTTTATGAAAATGCGACCCACCCATGTCTTTTTTCCTTCCTCTCTCACTGCTGGAAATCTTCCTAAAACACATTAGCCCCCTTTTCTGCCTTAGCAGATGCTGTCCAGCGAATATAATTGAATCTTCCTAAGATGAGTGAGCATTCGTGCACTGCCTTTGGGGAGATCATTTGACGGCTTGAGAATCACAGTACAGTGGTGTAGATGTAAATAGAAAGAATAAAGAAGACTGGTCTGTGTCCATTTGACCTCAGGAAATACCATGGAATTCAGTCTTCTAGAAAAAAATCCTTTCTTACAGCTTATTTTCTTGTGAACTTCCTCTTTGCTAACAGTAAGCATAGGAGAAACAAAATGCTAGTTAATTGAAGCTTGAGTAGATTCCCGTTGGTGGGCTGTGTGGAAGTGGAAGTCAATGTGTTAGTTATTCATTCCTATCTCTTTGTGACCCTGTGGACTGTAGCCTGCCAGGCTCCTTTGCCCATGGAATTCTCCAGGCAAGAATACTGGAATGGGTAGTCATTCCCTTCTCCAGGGGATCTTCCTGACTCAGGGATCAAAGCCAGGGCTCCCGCACTGCAGGTGGATTCTTTACTGTCTTGAGCTGTCAAAGAAACCCCATTGATGGGCTGTGTACTCTGCCTTATTTTGGAATAAGAGCTTTGGAATGGGACTGAGAGTGATCTTGCAAATGTACCCCTGGATTTTTGAGTTTATCACAGGGAGAAATTTCATATAAACATTTTCTATTAACTGTTTAAAGCTTGGAAGCACATAGGGAGTTGTTAGACAATTGTGCTGAGCATCTTTCTCAAATGTATTGACAAACGCCAGTGTCTTGTATAAGAGGCAGGCCTCATTCCCTTGTTCTGAAAATCTTTGATTCAGAATATGAGACTGCGAGGCCATGCTTCATTTCTCTCAGCCTATTGTCTACGAAGTGTGACTTGATAATTGGAAAGCCCTTGATCTTTAATCATTACTCTAATGCCTTCATGGGCTTCACACAGCCCCTCTGAGCCACCCGGCAGTCCAGAAGCATTAAATACAAGCAGCAGGGCTATTTTAATAGAAGTGCTTTGCTACAGTGGTTCCGTAATGCGAACACATTTTTACTTTAAAAACGAGGCAGTACAAAATGATTGTGTTTGCCCCAAAATGAATTCAGCATGTGCAGTGTCTCTACAGTAGGGAAAGGCCGGGTGTAGGTACTGCAATTAGTAAGAAAAAGTCTAGAATCTCTGCCATGGAGTCAAGCAACCAACAATTTGACTGATTTGACTGGTTGGATGATTGATTTGATTTGCTACACAAAAAGAACCTAGATGAACAGGTTTAGAAACTATATTAACTTTAAGCCCTGCTCCTAGCTTCACACTCCTCAGGAATCATGTAGTTTACTGGTGGTTATGCACTTCATTAAATTATACACATGATTCAATGATATTCTCTAGGTCTGAAGTTTTAATGCCTAACTTGCTGGAATGAACTTTAGCCAAACAGAAATAAGGCTCTGGTCTCCACCATCACTCCACTTTTAAACAGTGTCATAGGCACTAGTTATTGTATCTTCCACTGGCAATAAAGAGTGCCCCTACACTTAAAACTCTACTGAGCATGGATCCACTTTCTACCCTCACTTCCCTCCAGCCTCATAAGGGAAATGCATTTCATTCACCTATCTGGAATAAGGGCTATTTTTTTCTTTTTTTTTGAATTTTGATTTCCCCCAAGGTAAGTCTGGCCTAAATTCCTTCCCCAGGAAACTCAGGAGCTTACACAAAAGGCTGATTACGTCTGCACTTACACATACACCTTCACAGGCAGTCCATACAAGGATGACATCCCTGTAGGAGAGGTGGGAATCTGACCCACTTTTCAGTCCCTTCTTTGTGACTCAATGCAGCGGCATACCCAAGTGAGCTCGAGAGGTATGGGCCCCAAACCTCCTTCCTTGCCTCTCTTCCTCCTTGCAACAGGGATGTCATGGTGGGTGACTTCCCACATTCCCAGAGCAATCAAAAGTAATTAGTAGCTCTTTTGTGCTTTAAAATATTAGATTTTCCTAATGTTCCCCACCACATCAAAATAGGCACTGTGGGGGAAAATGGCATTCTTTATAGAGTTTTTAGGCCACTCTTTTAAGAGTTTAGGATAGTTGAGGTTTGTATGAGAAAATTGCCTCCTATCACAGTCTGAAGTATCTCTCATGAAGGACTTGCATTCAGAATCAAAGCTGAGGTCATCAGCACAGGAAAGGACACCTTTCCTGTGATCAGATTTTACTCGGTATTCCAGATCTTAAACTGACAAAGTGCTCTGTGAGCTTTTGGAGCAGAACTTTGAGTATTCACAGGGAAATCTAAAGAAAATTAATTGCCAGGTGTAAAGATTGCAATGCAAATTTGGCCATCAAGGTGGAGGTGGTTTTCTGAATGAAGCCCTTCATCTGCCATATTAGCATCATCTGAAATCTGACTGCAGACCCTGGACCTATTGATTTTAAATGCTAGAAAGAGGCCCGACTATCTGTTTAACAAGCCTTCCAGGCAATGATGATTACAGACTAGCTCAGATCACAGACACACAGCCTTTGTGAAACTACTGCACATTGTTCTCTGCAAATCTGCTCACTTAGCTCTAGGGAACACCATCAGGATGCTTGGTTCCCTAGAGCATACCAATGAGAAAATTCAGAGAGGTATCCTCTACCAGTCACTTGAGAGTCCTTTGGACTGCAAGGACATCAAACCAGTCAATCCTCAAGGAAATCAGTCCTGAATATTCATTGGAAGGACTGGTGCTGAAGCTGAAATTCCAATACTTAGGCCACCTGATGTGAAGAACTGACTCATTGGAAAAGACCCTGATGCTTAGAAAGATTAAGGGCAGGAGGAGAAGGGGCTGACAGAGGATGAGATGGATGGATGGCATCACTGACTTGATGGATGTGAGCTTGAGCAAGCTCTGGGAGTTGGGGATGGACAGGGAAGCCTGGAATGCTGAGATCCATGGGGTTGCAAGGAGTCAGACATGACTGAGCAACTGAACTGAACTGATCCTCTAACACATGAGCTGTTCATAAGCTATTGCTTTACCTGGGATGAGGTGGGTTTAGGAAGTTAAGTTCAATGTTTACAAGTAGGAATAAATTTTAGAGAGAACCTTTTCTATAGGGAGAATTGAAAAAAAGATACCAAGAAAGGAAAAGTGGGGGGTGGGATAAATGGAAAATTAGGATCGACATGCATACGCTACTGATTTGTTGCTGTTCAGTAGCTAAGTCACGTCCAACTCTTTGTGACGCCATGGACTGCAGCATGCCAGGTCTCCCTGTTGCTATCTCCTAAAGTTTGCCCAGGTTCATGTCCATCCATTAAGTCAGTGATGCTATCCAACTATCTCATCCTCTGCCACCCTGTTCTCCTTTTGCCTTCAATCTTTCCCAGAATCAGGGTCAGGATGACAGGCCTGTCAACGCTATTGATCTTATGTATAAAATAGATAACTAATAAGAACCTACTGTATAGCTCGGGAACCTGACTCAGTGCTCTGTGGTGACCTAAATGAGAAGGAAATCCAGAAATGAGGGTAGATATGTATGTGTACGACTGATTCACTTTGCTGTACATCAAAAACTAACACAATATTATAAAGCAACTATACTTCAATAAAAATTAATTAAAAATAAAATAGGTGAAGACACTACATATTTGGAATTAAATTGAATATACCCTTTTACATTAGCCTTCACCACGATTATATACTGTTTATTCCAGTAGAGAAAGTTGGACAAACAGTGAACCAGGTGAGAAAATAAATGTTTTCCTTTGAAATGTCCTTACTAAGAAATTCACCCTGTAGAAGGATCCACAAATGACTCAGTGTATGAAAAGTTTAATCCACCCCAGGAGTCTCTTTAGTCTTATAATAGAGCCAGGAGAATGTGCTGGCTTTAATCAAGGCCCATGGAGTGAAATTTGTAAGAGGTGACTTTATATCTTAGAACTTCCAATTCTTTGAACCCATTTTATTTGCTGAAAAGCACTTTCTGTAGTTCTTAGAAAATGTTCTTTAGTAATAATCATAACATATCTAAATACAGTAAAAGTTTGCAGAAAGCAAGGACCAGTTACTGTTAAAACTAAAATTTGCCTTACATTTTAATTTTAATTCCTAGGGATTAGATTTGATATAAAATGTTGAGAAACTTTTCATATTGGAGGAAAAAATTTACACAGCCTGAGTTTTCTAATTATTCATGCATCATTAAAGAACTATTTATTGACAGTTGACTTTGGGAAGCTATTCTGGTCCTGAAAACACATCAGTGAACAAAATTAACTCCTTGATCTCCTGGAATTTAATTCTAGTGAAGAGGACAGACACAAATGAACAAATACATAATACTGTGACATCAAGGAGTGATGAATGCAGCGAAGAAATAGGAATCGGTAAGGAAGAGACTAGCACTGTACTTCTCTTGTAAGAGTGTCAGCTGCAAAAAGACATGTAGCCTAAAAAAGTTGACTTTTTAAAATAAATTTATTTTTGATTGGAGGACAACTGCTTTACAATATTGTGTTGCTTTCTGCCATACAACAACATGAACCAGCCATAGATATACATGCATACATCCCCTTCTTCTTGAACCTCCCTCCCATCTCCCAACCCATCCTGCCCCTGAGAGTGATGTTTTATTCAGTGGAAATTTTTAGGACTTCAAGCCTGGGAAGCAGTATCTCAAGTAATCCTGAGGTAAGTGCTTGGAGGAGGCAGGCGAGGAGGAGTCGGGGAGGACCCAGGTTATATAGAAGTTTTGCAACAAAAGGCAGGTAGTCAGAACATCAGAAGTTTTTTTTTGTAAATTAAAGAAAAGCAGATATCCCAAGTTAAGGAATTTAGTGCTTTTCTACATATAGGAAGATGCAAGAGTCTGGATATAAGACTGAAACAGCCTATCAATTCACATCCCAGGCATGGAGTGAGGATGGCATCCCTCACCTCTGGATAGGTTGAATTCTTCTGTTTTGTGTCCTTATAGCTCCTTAACCTTCACTGCCATTTAACATTCATCACACCAGAATACTGGTTCTATGTCTATATTCCCTACTCTGCTGTAAACCTTATGCACTCAAGCACCTTGTTCTATTTTCTTAATCCTTATGCTTCCTGTTCTTAAGGTAATTCCTAGCATAAAAATAGGAATTTTTTCCTATGCTCAACAAACATATGCTCAATAAACATATGCTCAACCTATGCTCAATAAACATACGTTGAAATGCAGCAAAATAAATTGAATTAAATGTGAACTTTTAGAATTGCTATTTTTAGTAGATTATCTTAGTTCCTTTTTTCCCCTTATTCCTCTCAAAATGAACAACTGTAAGCATTAATAATCTGAATGCTCTAAGGTGATTAGGTAGAAACTCTAAATATGAAGTGTAGCTGGATTAAAAATTTGCATGCTACTCATTGCGAACTGTTGCTTCATCTTTATATTCCTATATATTTATTTCTTCTGCCTCTTTCATTTACCTGTATACATTTTAAAGGTACTTAACCTTTCCCTCTGAGTTTCTCTGGTGGCTCAGAGGTTAAAGCGTTTGCCTGCAATGTGGGAGACCTGGGTTTGATCCCTGGATCTGATCCCTGGGTTGGGAAGATCCCCTGGAGAAGGGAATGGCAACCCACTCCAGTATTCTTGCCTGGAGAATCCCATGGATGGAGGAGCCTGGTGGGCTACAGTCCACGGGGTCGCAAAGAGTCGGACACAACTAAGTGACTTAACTAACTAACCTTTCCCAAAGAAAGGCAATGCCAACGAATGCTCAAACTACTGCACAATTGCACTCATCTCACACGCTAGTAAAGTAATGCTCAAAATTCTCCAACCCAGGCTTCAGCAATATGTGAACCGTGAATTTCCAGATGTTCAAGTTCGTTTTAGACAAGGCAGAGGAACGAAAGATCAAATTGCCAACATTCGCTGGATCATCGAAAAAGCAAGAGAGTTCGGGAAAAAAACATCTATTTCTGCTTTATTGACTATACCAAAGCCTTTGACACAATAAACTGTGGAAAATTCTGAAAAAGATGGGAATATCAGACCACCATATAGGTTTCTCAAGAAACCTATATGCAGATCAGGAAGCAGCAGTTAGAACTGGACCTGGAAAATAAGACTGGTTCCAAATAGGAGAAGGAGTATGTCAAGGCTGTATATTGTCACCCTGCTTATTTAACCTATATGCAGAGTACGTCATGAGAAACGCTGGGCTGGAAGAAAAACAAGCTGGAATCAAGATTGCCAGGAGAAATATCAATAACCTCAGATATGCAGATGACACCACCCTTATGGCAGAAAGTGAAGAGGAACTAAAAAGCCTCTTGATGAAAGTGAAAGTGGAGAGTGAAAAAGGTGGCTTAAAGCTCAACATTCAGAAAATGAAGACATGGCATCTAGTCCCATCACTTCATGGCAAACAGATGGGGAAACAGTGGAAACAGACTTTATTTTGGGGGGCTCCAAAATCACTACAGATGGTGATTGCAGCCATGATATTAAAAGACACTTACTCTTTGAAAGGAAAGTTATGACCAACCTAGATAGGATATTCAAAAGTAGAGACATTACTTTGCCAACAAAGGTCCATCTAGTCAAGGCTTTGTTTTTTCCAGTGGTCATGTATGGCCGTGAGAGTTGCACTGTGAAGAAAGCTGAGCACCAAATAATTGATGCTTTTGAACTGTGGTGTGGGAGAAGACTCTTGAGAGTCCCTTGGACTGCAAGGAGATCCAACCAGTCCATCCTAAAGGAAATCAGTCCTGGGTGTTCATTGGAAGGACTGATGCTGAGGCTGAAACAATACTTTGGCCACCTCATGTGAAGAGTTGACTCATTGGAAAAGATCCTGATGCTGGGAGGGACTTGAAGCGAGAGGAGAAGGGGATGACAGAGGATGAGATGGCTGGATGGCATCACCGACTCGATGGACATGAGCTTGGGTAAACTCTGAGAGTTGGTGATGGACAAGGAGGCCTGGAGTGCTGCGATTCATGAGGTTGCAAAGAGTCAGACATGACAGAGCGACTGAACTGAACTGAGCATTTTTCAAAAGATGGACTCAGATACTGATTCTGTGAATATGCTAAAATTAGACTTAGAAACAGTTTCTTAAACACTGAAATAGGGTAGATGCTAGAGTTTAAGGAATAAGAGTGAGAACCAAAGTAAAGATACTGTATCGCAATCTTCCATTTTGGAACAAATAGTGCCAAAAACAAACAAAAATACTGTAACCTTTCTCTGAAGTATAATAATCTCTTGCATGTAGATCTTTGTTTAATTTCAGAACAAATGCAGTGTAGCTTTCCCTTGTATTTTTTCTTGAAAATTGAAAATCATATGTAGAGAAAAAGTCTGGATACAATATGATATTCCGTGTAAGAGTCAATGTGCAAGAGAAGACACAGAAGAGAGGTAAGTATTTTTTCATGAATACTTCTAGGTTCTCAGGTTACAAGTTGTCAGCAATCTTTAGCGTGCATACCACACAATACACACGTGTCAGGAGCAGGAAGCCAGAACACCATGCTTTGCAGTTTCTGATAGGAGCTCTAGAGGACAGAAGTCATGGAATGGCAATTGCGAGGCCTGCATTTAACCTGCCTATGGAATTCAGATTCATTCAGAAGGCACAGGGATTCCAAAAAGCTCTGTTGCATTGCTCTATTTTTCAGCTGAATGGGAAATATAATTCAGAATAGGGAATTTCACAAGATTGCCTTTTGGAAGTGAATGCTTTCCTCTTGCCCATCTAAAAACAGCTCTCCTATGGTTCACACTATCAGCCTTTCTTCAGGGTTACACCTTGAAGAATTGCGTTTTAGGTGTATCTAATTCACCTCCCCAAATACATGGCATCCCCAATGGATGGTGGAGACCCTTAGGAAGTCCATTTATTGCAGTCAGATTCCCTGGTGGATCAGTGGTAAAGAATCCACCTGCCAATGCAGAAGACACTGGTTTGATCCCTGCTTTGGGAAGATCCCCTAGAGAAGAAAATGGTAACCCACTCCAGTATTGTTGCCTGAAGAATTCCATGGACAAGAGGAGCCTAATGGGCTACAGTCCATGGAGTGGCAAAGAGTCAGACACAACTGAGAGTCTTAATAACAACACATTGATAACAACAAAGAACTGATCACATGCTAAGGCTCTTTGACCAGTTCTCTCCTGAAGGGTAAATGATTGGGTCTAAAAGTCCTGAAATAATAATAATGAACACTTACTAAGTTAGTTTCCTGTACACTGAACTATTTTAGGAAATTTATATGTATTATCTCAGTTAATCTCTATACAAACACCTCTTGAGGTAATTTTATGATAAATATGGAAACTAAAGTATAATGAAGTTAAGTATCTGGCTCATGGTCATGTTGCCAGGAAGTCAGCTGACTCTCAGGACAACTGTGTGCTAAATTTGAACCGGGTCTAGAATCATCTTATCCTACAGTCTTCAGTCCAGATTTGCATAACTTGTTCCAGAAAGATATTGGACAGACAGACAGAAATGGCAGTAGTTTTGCAGTCAGGAGGCTTAATTTTGAGTATCAGCTTTATTCATTATTACTTGTCAAATCTTAGGAAAAACACTTATTTTCAACTACCTCATCTCTCTTTGAGAGGAAAATTACTATGTACCTGAAAATGTCATCATGGGGATTAACTAAAATAACGGGTAACACACTCTGCAAACTCTGTGTCCAAATGGTTGTTAGAAAGTAGCATGCACTCCAGTTAAAGGAACCTGCAATTTGGAAATTGACCAGAATTTCAGTTTTCAGTTCTTTCTAAATTTATTATACTTTATTTATTATTAAGTGGACATTGTAAATGATGGGTTTCTTGAAGACACAGCCTGTGTTGTGGTTATGTTGAGATTATGTTTCCAAGGCCTACCACTACCCCTGGGATAATTCAGTCCTTATCTAAGTCTGCTTTGTGAAATGATATATGGTATTTAAAGTGATGTTGTAAGGATTAAGTAACAAATCTAACATAATTTGGAAAACACAAGAAATTATGTAAATGTTATTTGAATCTTAAAGGATGATTATACATTGAAAATAGGACAGTTAATCCCTTTGAAATGACCCCAACCTAGATCAAAACTAGATCTAAGAAGATAGGTGATATGATAGATGTGATCCAGAAAATAAATATCTATGCTGCTGCTGCTAAGTCACTTCAATCGTGTCTGACTCTGTGCGTCCCCATAGACGGCAACCCACCAGGCTCCCCCGTCCCTGGGATTCTCCAAGCAAGAACACTGGAGTGAGTTGCCATATGAGCACATTATCCAGATATTGAATGAAAGATTACCACGACTAATTTTTGATTCCTAGAAACAGTAACTCACAGGTCACTCTTCAGGATGCCAAGCAAATTAATGACTGACTTGAGAAAATGGTCAACTTTTTTTTTTTTGTAACAAATAGCCGAGACATCAGCTAGCTTGCAAATAAGCTTGAAAGATGATTCTATAAGAGCAAGATTGTTTTTGATGAAGGTGTGTAATATTTTATAAATTCTTCACTAATGTCATGGTCATTCATTGTTGCATGTCCATCACCCCTCATTTAGTATCTTAAGATAACCACTTTAATTTAGTAGTGATTTGAGGGGAGTCAGGATTTTAGAATTACTCAGTTGAGTGATCTTCTTCTTCATTTTTTTGACCATGCCACACAGCATGTGGAATCTTAGTTCCCTGACCAGAGAATCAAACCTCTACCCTCTGCATTGGAAACATGGAGTCTTAGACTCTGGACCACCAGGGAAGTCCCAGAGTGGCTTGTCTTGAGTCCACATGGAGCAAGTAGAACTGAGGATCCATGCAAGTGGGGGTACTTCATTCACACATCCAGCACCTCAGTGCCCCTTGGCCTGTCTCTTCACATTCAATTATATATGATCTGTCATAATCTCTTGTCAAAACAGCTACCAGGCCAGCACAAGTTCCAGGGTGAAGAAGGAGAGGCAAGGTCATATGACAGAAGAGCGTACATGAAGGAAGTCATTGTGAGACCATCTTTGGAAAAGAAATTCTGAACAACTGCCCTGAAAGTCTAATTGAAAGAAACAACCCAAATAGCATTATTGTATGCTGATGTCCCTTTGTAGTGTGTGGTTGTTGGGTTGTTCAGTCTATAAATGAGTCGCTCAGTTGCTCTGTCATGTCCGACTTTGCTATTATAGCCCACCAGGCTCCTCTGTTCATGGATTTTCCAGGCAAGAATACTGGAATGGGTTGCCAGCTTCTATTCCAGGAGATCTTCCCAACCCAAGGGTCGAACCTGAGGCTCTTGGGACTCCTCCATTCAAAGGAGCGTTCTTTACCACTGGCGCCACCCTGGAAGCCCTAAAACTGTAAATGAGGTCAGTCAGACAGTTCAGTTGCTCAGTTGTGTCCAACTCTTTGTGACCCCATAAGTGAGTTACTTTCATTGAAAATTATAAATATCTAATGAAGCCATGTTTTAATATTAATTTGTGCATCTATTCATCAAATATTAATGGTATACCTACCATGGCACCATCTCAAGATCAACTCCTCAGGATAAGAATAAATGACTCAGTTGCTTATCTATTTTAAATTTAGCAGGGTGTACAGGTCACCCCAAACTCTCTATCCCTTCTCCTTATCCTCCTCCCTCCCGCCCCCTGGTAACCATAGGTTCATCCTCTAAGTCCATGAGTCTGTTTCTATTTTGTAAATAAAGTTCATTTGTGTCGTTTCCTTTTAATTTCCACATATAGGGGATGTCATATGATATTTTTTCCCTGTCTAACTTACTTCACTCAGTATGACAGGGACCTGCTGTAGAACACAGGGAACTCTGCCCAGTGTTCTGTGGCAGCCTGGCTAGGGGGCGGGGCTGGGGGGGAGAATGGATGTGTGCATATGTATGGCTGAGTTGCTTCCTGTTCACTTGAAACTATCACAGCATTGTTAATCGACTCTATCCCCATACAAAAGAAAAAGTTAAAGAAAAACTAACCAAATAAAAATAAATGATACAGGCCCTGCCTGAGGAGGCTCACAGCCCAGTGGTTCAGAATGCTGACCTATTCAAATTATAATACTGTATCACTTATATAAATAGATTTATGTAAAACATCTCTTGTAGTTATTAAAAACTAAATAATAAAGAAGTTCAAGAGCTAAAATTGATCTGTTTCCTCCGTGAAGCCCAATTTCCACTCAATGTTGTTCTTGTTTTTCCAGATTACGCTTGACTTCTAGCATCAGTATGGAGAAGGAAATGGCAATCCACTCCAATACTATTGCCTGGAAAATCTCATAGACAGAGGAGCCTGGTAGGCTGCAGTCTATGGGGTCGCAAAGAGTCGTACACGACTGAGCGACTTCACTTTCTTTCTTTCTTAAGATCACTTATGGAGAAGGCAATAGCACCCCACTCCAGTACTCTTGCCTGGAAAATCCCATGGACGGGGGAGCCTGGTAGGCTGCAGTCCATGGGGTCACTAAGAGTCGGACACGACTGAGCGACTTCACTCACTCACTCTAGCATCAGTATAGAAGAGTTGTTTTACTTGCTTTTTAATTATTTGATGTACTACTTCTCTATGGATTAAATATAAATATCTTAAAGACAAACACACACTAAGGTCCTGTATAACTAGCATCATCATGAGCATATAGGTTGTGATCAATAAGTATTAAAATCCTTAAATTCTGAAAGCTTATTTAATAATCATCTGTGATACCCCAAATTTGGTGAAAAAATCTGCTGTCTATAAAATTCTATAAAATCTTTCTTTTTTTTTTCACTTCAACAAACTGCCCTAAAGGTCACAACAGTGACAGATAAGCACAGGAAATTTCTACCAAATCAAAAAACAAGAAGAAGAAGAAAAGATTTTAAGGCTTTTTCTAGCATTAAACTTACCCTCAAGGGGAA
Source organism: Neotragus moschatus (assembly GCA_006410615.1). Taxonomy (NCBI): domain Eukaryota; kingdom Metazoa; phylum Chordata; class Mammalia; order Artiodactyla; family Bovidae; genus Neotragus; species Neotragus moschatus. Next base: position 816,642 of record SJYA01002840.1, read on the forward strand.
AGAAAACTCCACTTTCATGTTTCAAAGCAAACACTCAAAGACAAAGCAAAAATACACATAAAATGCTTGCTTTCAAATAATTATAACTACAATTGAAAAGTGGTTTAAGTGCAATTTAATGGCAAATTTTCCAGAGGAAAAGTTATATTTTAAGGGAAATTCCACTTATATATACTGGTGATATATATTCGAACAGTTATTGGAGTGAACAAGTGGGAGAAATAGTGGGTGGATGGACAATGGTCTTGATTTTCATCATTTTCATAGATACAAGTGCTGTATCAGGCAGTAAAATGGATTTACTTGTATATTAGCCTGTTCTTGCTGAAAATTCATTTCCTTCTCTTTTGCCTACTAACAAAGCAATGAACTTCTTGTCCAGACAGTGAGTAAAAACTATTACGGGTAGGCACATGGTTGTAATAGTGGCATTTCTCTCCAGACATTCTGTCTGACTTTCTTTAATACATTTAACATAAACTCACATAAAATTATGTTAAAACATCATATTTTCACATCTACACAGTAGAGGCATCTACATAGATTATTTCAAATCTTTTGATGGCTTTGTTAACATTTTGTCAACAGACATGTCTTTCTTTTCCCTCTGAAACACAGGGCACTGGAGAGCTGAGATGCCTCCATCCAAGTTATGCCTAAGATATACAATTGTTATTTTCCTTCATTTTGTAGTAGAACAGTCAAACTATTATTGGAGATTAATTTTTTATTAAAAGGCATAGAGTTTTGTACTTGCATACCTGCCTACTGTTCAAGATTGCTTCCAATTTGACCTGGAAATACTTTCACTCTCTTGTGACAGTAGAAAAGTCCTAATTTCATGTCAGAATAAAAGGAACCTCCTTAAACTAATGGTTTAGAGTTATAGAGAGACTATTCCGTATTTGTCACAGAGAGAATGCTGTGTTTTCAAAAGATGAAATGGGTCTATTTGAAATTGAATCATTGACATGGTGTGAACCAAATTGTCCCCCCATCCCCGACTCAGCTCCTGTGCCCATCATTCAAGTCCTCCCAGGCAAAGTCTAATATGTTCCCCTTTTTGCTGTATTTCCTCTGTTATTAGCAGCAGGGAATCTGAATCAGCATGCTGTTGGGAGACTAGGGCAGGGTTAATCTTTGGAGACAGCTCTTTTAGTTTTATGGTTTTTTTACAAGTTGCAGTTGAATATCTGTAAATGAAATATATTTTCTTTCATGATCCGTGTAAGAATATATCTTTTTATGTCTGAAATCAAATAACTGAGTTTCCTACACCTATCACTCCTGTATTCTGAAACTCGATCCTCCTATTGAATAGTGTAACTGAATGTCTAATCTCAAAATAAGATGAGATAAAGAGGGATTTTCTTGTTGTGATTATCTTTAATTGGAGAGTGATTGCTTTACAGTGTTGTGTTGGTTTCTGCTGCACAAAAATGTGAATCAGCTATAAGCATACATATGCTGCTCCCGCTGCTGCTTAGTCGCTTCTGGAGTGCCTGACCCCATGGACTGTAGCCCACCAGGCTCCTCTGTTCATGGGACTCTCCAGTCAAGAGTACTGGAGTGGGCTGCCATGCCCTCCTCCAGGGGATCTTCCCAACCCAGGGATTGAACCCGAGTCTCCTGCACTGCAGACAGATTCTTTACCACTGAGCCAACAGGGAAGCCCCAAGTATACATATACCCCCTCCCTGTTGAGCTTCCTTCCCCACCCCCATCCCACTCCTCCAGGTTATCACAGAGCTCTGAGATGAGCTCCCTGAGCTACACAGCAGCTTCCCACTCTCTGTGTGTTTCACACATGATTATGAATGTATGTCAGTGCTATCCTCTCAGTTCATCCCACCTCTCCTTCCCACCCTTTGCCCATAAGTCTGGGTCTCTAATCCTGCCCTGCAAAATAGGCTCATCAGTACCATTTTCAAGAGTGATTTAGAATAGTGTCATTTAAAATGGCTTATTTGCCTTAAATATGGTGTTAAATATGATTATGCATTTATCAATGGAGTTTAGGAAACTTTTTTATTCTAACATAGATTTACAGTGGGAAGGTGAGTATATATTTATGAAATGTTCCTCACCTCTGGCCAGCACCATCCTTGGCATCACAGTCCCTTGGTGATGGATCATTGATCAAGGTGGAATGAACATCCCTTCAGCAGCCGTACTTTGGAATCCACTCCCCTTCCTTCCTCCTTTGCAAGATTTTCTGGATTACTGATCAAATGCTTGTTCCCATTACTCCTTTCTCCAGCACAAAGATTTACAGTGTAAACAAAGACAAAACTGATAATGTCCCTGACCACAGGTTTCTGCACTTCTTTCCCAGCCTTCTCCTCATTTTCAGTACTTTGGCCTCAAGAAACCAGCTCTTGGGAAGCACCCATAACACCCCAAGGAAGCTCCTTAGCACCCAGAGAGACCTCATTCTGAACCACAGTAAAGCTGAATGGGTGGGTCTGAGCAGGCCAGTAGATAAATGAGACTTTAATCTTTGTGAATTAAACCCACCTGTGGGTGTCTTTGTCTTTCTTGACAGGAATTGTTAAATCGCTGTCGTGTCCAACTCTTTGTGATCTCATGAGCTGCAGCACGCCAGGCTTCCCTGTCCATCATCATCCCCTGGAGTTTGCTGAGACTCATTGAGTCAATGATGCCATCCAACCATCTCATCCTCTGCTGCCTTCTTCTCTTTTTGTCTTCAATCTTTCCCAGCATCATCATCAGGATATTTGACAGTGAGTCAGCTATTCACATCAGGTGACCAAAGTATTGGAGCTTTAGCATCAATCCTGCAATGAATATTCAGGGTTGATTTCACTGCTCGAGTCCTTTATCCCATGCTCTGTTTAGCTTCATGTCTCAGTGCTATTGGAGAGGGGGATCAGAACTTAGCAAACTCCAGAGACTGGGTGTGCACACGCCTGTGAGGAATGGGGTCAGTAATGCAGCTGCTGGGCTCCGTTCTTTCTATGTGGGCAAAATATAGAATATCTATTAATAGCAACATGTAATACATTAAAAAGATGGGAATATGGCAGACCTCCTCGTGATCTCTTGCTAACAATGAAGGGACCAATTAGGAGTGAGTTTAGTCTAGGACACATCGCGGAAAACTTACAACTGATGATCAGTCAAGTCTCCCCAAACTCCTCACTCCCAGGCCCCTGCCCAGTTCCTCTCTTCTGATGCCTATCTTTGTTCTTATCTTGCTCTCAGTAAATCATCACCCAGTTGTGAGAGGCACTCTCTTGGATATCTACCTCTAATAGATGTAGGAGGTCAGGGAAGCACCAAGAGCTTGCAAGTACTTGGTGCCATTCTGATGGCCAGATGTCTTCCTGTGTAGCAGAGATGAACTAGCAGGAAGCATAATAGTAAAACACCATAGACATAATACCAACTTGGGGTCCAACAGACTCTAGTTCAAATCCAGTTCAAATCCTAGCTGCTTCTTGAATGAAGAATGTATGATTTTTATATTATTTATGATTTTTCCTGGGGTTCATTCTCCTTCATCTGTAAGATACAAGCAGCAACACCAGCCTTGTACTGGTGCTTAAAAAAGTAAAATGCTGCGTATGACACTCTGTGTATTATAGAAGCTCAGTCAGTGGTGGTGGCTACCGCATTTTATGAATATGATTCTGCGTGTTCTAGCCTGATCCTCTGTCCTTTCTGATCTCCTGTCCATTGCTACTGCTGTCTGAAGAAAATGGGGAAGGGGCAGCCACACAACTCTGTCCCAATTCATTTATGCTTTGAAATAGCAAAAGGCTCTATCAATGAAGACTTCTCTAATCAGAAAGAACTTTGCCTTTGCCGGGAAAGATAAAGATTAAATTACTGGAGAAATAGATCTTCTTCACTAACCTCCAAAGGTGAAACGAGAGCTTCTTTGACCCAGAAGCCTTTCTCCTCCTGTAGGGAAGGCACACTGCTCCTTCATTTCTCTGATGCACGAGGTGCTCTGCAAAGGGACCATTCATATGAGATCTTATTTTGCTTTCACAAAAATGTTCATCCCCTCTCAGTCCCCTACTTCTTCCAAACTTCTTTTCTGGGTAGGAAAGGTCCTCATAGGTAAAGCCAACCCCTTTATGTGACCAAGGACTCTAACTTTGGGGTGTTTCCTTTCTGATGGGAGGAAAGATTCATAAACCTCAAATATGAAAAGAAAAGCCTAAATATGAAATAATTTGTAAATTTCCATTTTTATTCTTGTATTCCATTTTATTGCCTTTCCCATTGACCTCACACTTCACAGAATATGTGTTTCTATGTTATTTCAAGTTTAGTCTAAATAAATTTTTGAAGAAACACATGTTAAAAAATTTGGATTACCGTTAACTCTAACTGTTTGGGATGCTACACTTTTTCCGTTGGTGGTCAATAGAAATGAGAATTTTAAAAATTAATAAAAGTGCAAACCCTGAATTTTCGTTAGATTCTTTAGCATCACCTTAACTTTGCGTGAAAAATCATCACAGAAACATTTGATTAGTCCATTCCTGTGTATATGGAGGTGCTTCCCTGGTCGCTCAGCAGTAAAGAATCCACCTGCAAATGCAGGAGACCTGGGTTCAATCCCTGGGTTGAGATCACCTGGAGAAGGAAATGGCAACCCACTCCAGTATTCTTGCCTGAGAAATCCCATGGACAGAGGAGTCTGGTGGGCTACAGTCCATGGGGTCACAAAGAGTCAGACCCATCTTGGCAGCTGGGCACACATCCTCATGTATATAGAATCAATGTTGAGATATAAAAAATAGAGTTGTATAAAATATATTCAGGACCCAATTTTCTAAATGAAATGTCTGTTTCCAGAGGTCTTATTATGATAATGTCTGGCTCATTTCCATCCTGTTCACTGTTGGCCTTCACAAGGTCGCTTGTATTCCTACCAAAAATGCAACTAAATTGTAATACAGGGATCAAAACCATAAACCATTCATTTGAGAAGCATCTGTTGCCCTGGAGAACTGACATCAGGCCAACATCAACCCCCTCTGGGGCCTGCTTTTGTGATGCTCAAATAAGATCAACACAAAGAGGCAAAGAACAGTCTCCTTGGTCATGTCTGGGTTTCTTTGGTACTTTTCTTATAGAAAGGGTAATTCTGAACCTCTGACATGTTTCATCACATACTACAGTACTGGGAAAATATTCCTCTCCCTAAAAATTGAAACTCATGACAGATAAAGGCAAATAAAATTCATGAATGTATTATTTAAATCATTTTAACCAAGGCAAGAAAGTCCTTTCTTTATTGCACAGTCGGATTCCTCAAACTCAGAGAGATGGCACTAGCCATTGCTCAACATAGAGGTGTTTTCTTTCTTGACATTCTCATTTAGAAAGTTCTAAGTGGGTTGTCTGCCTTCTCCTAACCATTAAGAAGTGTGCTAATATAGAGGAGATGGAATGATTTGGAGACTGGGGAATATGGCATAGTTTAATTCACCCCAGGTTATTATGGAATAAAAAGTTTCATCATCTGACAACTGTCAAGGAGAACTAGTGGCTGGTTTCCAAGTAAGAAATATTAGTGAAAATATCCATGGAGAAGTGTTAGCATAAAGGAATTTCTAAAGACAGTGTTGGTGCAGAATGATTTTAGACTGAGAGTTTAGGTCCCTGTTGGTGACATAATAGGAGCCTGCAAGTGCTGTCAGTCAAATCAGACCCCACTTCTACTCACAGTGCTGCCTTGAGACCACCTGTTTAAGCCCAGACCCAACACACTGGAGGCACTTCTAAATATCACCATCCTCCGCTTTCAGCATACTGCCAGGTTGTAAGAAAGAGGTACTAACTCTGCAGACAGCCCATGCTCCTCCTGTAACCACACTTATTATTACCTTGAGGTGAGAAAGACACAGACAGGTTACCAAAGTGGTGATGGNCCAGACCCCACTTCTACTCACAGTGCTGCCTTGAGACCACCTGTTTAAGCCCAGACCAAACACACTGGAGGCACTTCTAAATATCACCATCCTCCGCTTTCAGCATGCTGCCAGGTTGTAAGAAAGAGGTACTAACTCTGCAGACAGCCCTTGCTCCTCCTGTAACCACACTTATTATTACCTTGAGGTGAGAAAGACACAGACAGGTTACCAAATTGGTGATGGCTTCGCTAGCTGACCTCTCACTCAGATCTTCTTCCAAGAGAAAGCAGAACGTACAACTTTCAGAATCTCTGGGTTTGCAAACGATGTCTAGATCCTTGCTTGATCTAAAGGTTTGTCTAGATTTTTCTGTCTACTAAAAAAAAAAAAAAGCACAACATGAGAGCTGTGAGTTCAGTTTTATTGGGGGCATATTGAGTACTGTAGCTCAGGAGAGAGCCTCCTGGCACAGAAGATCTGCTCAAAAGTACTGGGAAAGAGTGTCAGTATATATATGATCTTGGTGAGTGGGTTCATACAATCAAGCACTCACCTAGCTAGAAGGTTGCTGCTGGTCATAAGGAACAGATGTCACTGTTAATTATTTTAGCACTTTTCTAGGTATGAGCAGATGCAAGAATTTAGGTTCATAAAATTTTCTCCTGAAAATCCCATCTAAAGGCTCGTTCTGCTGGATTATCCCCATGCACAGAGAGCCTCATTCTTCATCTCATCTTTGAGCTCTTTCCAGGGTTTCTTAAAGGTCAGCAATCGCAGTCTCTAATGACTTAACCCTTGTAGAGCCTGATGATGAGTGATATTCTTTAGTTTGTACCTCCAAAAAGAAAGTCCAGTTTCAGGTGACCATATACCTTATAGATCTCGATGGTGGTTTTCTCACACGTTCTTGGGTTCTAACCTGATAAACAGTGCAGTTACCACCTGAATACCCATTTATATGTGAAAATTTCCAACTGATGCTGTTAAAAATAAGTTCTCTCATTGCAAATACTAGGAATCTGTGGCTTAATGGTAAATAATTTTATGTTGCTTGCAAGTGCATTCTCAAGTCCTAGGAGGCAGAAGGATTATATCGTAATTTTTTAAAAAATATTCTTAAAGTCTTCCAGAATTTGGTACAGTGTTCTGGAAAAATAGTTGTTTGACACATGAATCATGCTGTGCATACTTATTTAACCCAGTTACCAAGTCTCGTTATATTCTGGCGAAACATATGGTAGGGGCGCAAAGTTTGTCTCTTTGGCATAAGAATTATTTGAGCCTGGTTGTTTGTGAGAAACAGCATCTCAGGAAGAGCTTTACCTGATAAACTGCCTAAAAGGGGGCCCATCCCAAGAAGAGAGTGGTCACCAGAGCCAATTGTAGGGAATATGAGCTCAGTGTGATTGATGGTGGTGGGGGTGAGGGGAAACTCAGCAGACCCTGTTTGATCAAAGCCCCCTTTGTATCCCATTGTCCTTCAATAGTATGGTAAACATTTATTTATCAAGCATTTGTTTTTCCCTGTTTTCCTACAGGTCTGTCCCTCATCTTAGAAGTCCCAAGCCCCTACCCCTTTCTCCTTCTTTCTGATGCCATATAAGCCTCAATTGCCTGATTTGTCCCTGAGTCTCATTTTTCTTGCAGAGCTTCTTTTGTACATGTTTAAATTGAATTTTCTCCTGTTCATCTGTCTCATGTCAGTTAAATTCTTGAACCAGTCAGAAGAACCTCAAAGAGTAGCAGAAAATATTTTCCTTTCCCAACAATAGAAAAACTGACATGGGGTAAAACTCAGTAATAATCAAAAATTGAGGGGGGAGGAAACGGGTTGGTATTCTAGATTATTGGAAGAAACAGATGAACTCACTCAAAAAAAAAAAAAA
>SJYA01002840.1:825980-987090 GCA_006410615.1 Neotragus moschatus
AAAAAAAAAAAAAAAGAATCATTCTTCTCAAAACATAAGAGGTTATATGTTATAACCCAGCCTTGACTTGTACCTCTGGAGGAATCACACAATATGAGGCTGTATAATTTAAATGTAAGTGGAAAATCCCTCAGAGGATTCATCCACACCATTATAATTTTATGCCAGACTTCAGACTCCTTCAGAGTGTACAGTCTTTGCCCAGCATTTTGGAGAAGGGGTATTACTTCTTCTGGGGTTTCCTAAGTGGCTCAATGGTTAAAAAAAAAAAAAAAAACCTGCTAATGCAAAAGATGCATGTTCCATGCCTGGATCGGGAAGATTCCCTGGAGGAGGAAGTAGGAACCCACTCCAGTATTCTTGCCTGGAAAATCCCACGGACAGAGGAGCCTGGTGGGTTCCAGTCCATGGGGTTTCAAAGAGTCGGACACGACTGAGCGACTGAACACACACATTCACATTATCTCTTATGCTCTCTATATCTTCTAATTAGTTCCCAATATGGTTCCAACCAAACCATCAGTTATTTTTAATAGTTTTAAAACACTTATTTATTTATCTGGCTATCTTGTGTCTTAGACCGGGAATACTGGATCTTTCTTTGCAGTGTGCTACTCTCTAGTTATCTTGCATGGGCTCAGTTGCCCCATGGTGTACAGGATCTTCGTGCCCTGACCAGGGATCAAACACCCATCACCTGTATTGGAAGGTGGATCCTTGACCACTGGACCACCAGGGAAGTCCCCAAATCAAAAGCCTTCAATCAAAGACTTTTGCCTTGAAACAAATAAAGAGTTCCATCATTTTCACGTTGAATATTAAGCCAAGAAGAGAGAAGAAGGAACGGTGTAACCATGGAGCAAAGTGTATGTATTATCTCCTTTTTATTGAGCACAAAATAGTCATGAGTCACTGATGACACATAAACCAGAAACACCCATTACCTAGGAAAAAGAAGCATTGAGCTGCCTATTATCTTGAATGTGTGTTTTGCTCACCCGCCTAGGAAGATGCTTTTGAATGCATCACCATCAGTGATTGGCAGAGAATAATTATATTGTTCCTGTATAGCTTTGAAAGATTAAAAGGTATATTAAGAAATAATTTAAAGGTAATAGTGTACGTAGTGATTTCTCTTCAATTTGTGTAAATAATCAGTAACCAGAGTAGGAAAAAAAAAAGAAAAAAAAAAAGCTCTCTTTGATAATACACATTGTTATGCAGAGTGTCTGTCATTTCAGCATAATCAGATGAATTTTTGTTTGCAAATTATAAATGATTCAGAAAGCTTCTTATTACAGTTATGTGGCTGTTTACTGTGGGAGGGAGAGCACACTTCATTTTCCTGATGTACACTCTAAAAACGGAGACAAAAATAAAGCGTTTGGCACATTTAGTGGGAGTGCCTGTTCCAAGCTAAATACAAAAGGAAGACAAATGCAATAATTGAGCTGCGTTTTTGAAACCAAAACATAATTGCGTTCGGGGATCCTGAGGCTGGTTCTTCATGTGTAACTGGCTTTGCATAACCAACTCCAAGAGAGTGTGTCCATCCGCTCTGCACTTGGAGCCGGGGTCATTGTCCCCATTGAAGGTCACCACGCAGCTCCAACGGGAACAAGCACCGTGTCCAAAAGCAACCTGCCACTTTGAGAAGCAATCAAGCAGTTTCCACGGCGCTGATTGCCTCCAACTTCACCTCGAGGCATTTAACAGAGTGACAGCCTGGTCTTGATTAATCAGCAGAGGCACTAATGAACCAGCCTTGCCCGAGGTTTCCTGCACTCTCTGATTCCTAACTGCCTCTTTAGTGAATAACTCGGGGCCTCAAGTGAGTGTCACACTGGCAGTCCCACTGCTGCCTGGCCAGAGACACTTGATGACAAAGGAGAAAGCCTTGCTAAGTGGTGCATTCCTGTTTGTTGTTTTTCCAAATGCACCTCATAAAAATTTAACTTGAAAGAGTGAGACGGGCGGAGATTGGGTTAGGATTTCACACTGAGAATGTGACTTGCTCAAGCACTGTGTCCCATCACGATGGACTCAAAAGAATCAGGAACACTGTATGTGCAGCTCCCAACACGTCTGAGCATATAACAGGCGCTGTTTCAATGCATGTCTAATCAGCGTTCTGAATCTGGCAAGGTAATAAAAAGCGGGAGACCTCTGACTTACATTGAACTCTTCAGAAGCACAGCCTGAGACAACACTCACATTCAAGTGATGCATTTGGGGATGTGATCCCAAGAAACCCTAGGAAATGAGCAGAGAAGAGAGACACCAGTTCATTTCAGTTCACTGGCTCAGTTGTGTCTGACTCTTTGTGACCCCATAGACTACAGCATACCAGGCCTCCCTGTCCATCGCCAAATCCAGGTGTTTATTCAAACTCATGTTCATTGAGTCAGGGATGCCATCCAACCATCTCATCCTCGGTCGTTCCCTTCTCCTCCTGACTTCAATCTTTCCCAGTATCAAGGTCTTTTCCAGTGAGTCAGTTCTTCACATCAGGTGGCCAAAGTATTGGAGTTTCAGCTTCAGCATCAGTCCTTCCAATGAATATTCAGGACTGATTTCCTTTAGGATGGACTGGTTGGATCTCCTTGCAGCCCAAGGGACTCTTAAGAGTTTTCTCCAACACCGCAGTTCAAAAGCATCAATTCTTCAGTGCTCAGCTCTCCTTATGGTCCAGCTCTCCTTATGGTCCAGCTCTCACATCCATACATGACTACTGGTAAAACCATAGCTTTGACTAGATGGACCTTTGTTGGCAAAGTAATATATCCAAAGTAATGACTCCAGAGGGAAGGTCAAAAACAGAATTTGTATCATCCACCAGATTGCCACTCTGCGCCACTGATGCTCACTCCCACCAAAGCACTCAGAAAACTGGTGAGGACAAGTACTTCAGAGTTATCCCCAGGGGCAGAACTGCAGGAGGTTAATCCTCCAACTCCTTCAGCTCCTGGTGAGGAGCTGCTGGGGGTGGAGTTCTGGATCCATCTCACACAGGTTCATCTGCCACGCACCTGAGCAGCCCGGGCTCTGTCACTCGAGTAAAACTTCAGGCAAAGAGTTACAGGTCCTGGGAGTTGGTGACCCAAGGAGATACAGGCAGGTATCCACAACATGTGCTTCAATTGAAAAACCAGTTTATGCCTGCATTAAATATATATATATATATGTATATATGTGTATATATATATCAACCCAGTGGTCCCCAACCACTTGAGTTAAAATCCATATTGATTTGCCTTCTCTGAACACTCAGAGTGGTATCTAGATCCACGGCCCAGAAGTCTACTGAGTGTCAGGAGAAAGTTGGGTGTGATTTAAAATAGCTCTCCTAGATAAATCCACAAAACAGGCTCCTGCCCTTAGATACATGAGATGGATGGCAGTTGTTTCATGTATGTCTGTGGTGTCTCTAGGTGATACTGGTACTGGCGACCCCAGAAACATCTTCTTGTAGCAGAACCCTGGCCAAGTGTACAAGAGCAAACAGGTGCTCACAGCTAAACCAGGTTTCTGCTTGGATCTGAGTCTGGACTCATATACAGGTGTCCATGTGGACTGTTCTGATCCACTCCTAGACCCAGCTATGTTTGACTCAACATGTACAAACTCAAGTACACCCATCCTGTGAAAATGAACACTTCAAGTATCAATGAAGAAGAGCCCCCCAAACCAGCATCTAGTCCCCCAAACTAGCATTCTCTTGCTCAACAATACATTCTCTTTTTCTCAAGTAAACTATTTGTTTTATATTTAACCTTGGAAAATATTTCATAGGACATGATAACTTGCTATTATAAATCAGTCATTTCGTAGTATTTTCCACTGCATAAAATTACACAAACAATGCTCATACTACACATTTAATGTGCCAAAGCTATGTTGTTGTTTAGCGGCTAAGTCGCGGCTAAGTCGTGTCTGACTCATTTTGCGACCCCCATGGCCTATAGCCCACCACACTTCTCTGTCCATGGGATTTCCCAGGCCAGAATACTGGAGTGGGTTGCCAGGGGATGTTCCCAACCTAGGGATCGAACCTGCATCTCCTGCATTGGCGGGTGGATTCTGTAACCCTGAGCCTCCTGAGAAGACTCCTGCCAGTGTTATCCATTGAGATACATTGTGAAATCCACAGTGACTATCCAAAACCAATGCCATTCATCGGAGCCAAAAGAAACTACTACAATAAACAAAGCCTCTTGCTTCTCATTAGTTATTGCTTTTGCAGTTGGAATTGGAGTCCATACTTTTCACTTCCTGTTCTCAATGGTTATTTAGAGATCCTGAGGGCAATTAAAGAGCTCTTGCTTTCCATTCTAGAAGGGACTAGATTTGGTTGCAATTAAAATGTTAGGATCCCTGAAACAAATAGCTTCCTGTTTGTGTCCCATTAGGAAGCAAATGTGAGTCTGAATCTCCAAAGATCTTGGTGGTCCGTATCCTAGGCGCCTAATTGACTCTCTCCACATGCTGCAAGCAAATAATTAGAACAAACAAAACATAGAACATTTTTACCTCCAAACCACCTGCTTCCTGAGCCTTCCTAATTCATCCTTGAGCAGTTGGATACAAGATATACTGAGAAACTGGGGAACTTCACTGGGGAACAAAAACTTCCTGCTACAAAGAGAAAGAAGGCCATTTTCTCAACTCTTCAGGTAGGTACCCCCTACCTCATCTAAATTGTCCATGTAAATTACTTGCAAAATGTGATTGCTTTGAACTTCCCTTGGAATTGTTTAGGTAAAAGATTTATCTAAAGATTTTTCAGAAAAACTTACACTCCAGAGATTTCTATTTCATATCTTAAAGAGTTGATGAGCATAAATCTGCTCACATATTGTGCCCTCTTTAACCCCTCTTGATGGCCTGCAATCCCACTAGTCTCGTTCACATGAAATTTAAGTCTTTTGCACATCTTCTGCTCCCAGGTGTTCTTATGGATTCCCAGAGAAGGACCCAGAAAAGAAGCTGAATGTTTCAATGTCACAGATGCTACATATGTTTGCAGAAAATGTGGACCGTTCACCTATGGGAAACCATTCCCATGTGTAGTCATCTTAGATTTATGCACTTCCCTGCAGTTGGCAGTAAAGTGTTGTGACGGAGGAAAGGCTTTTTCTCACCAAGAAGCCCTTTGAGCTACTAGGGGAGTGTTTACAGTTCATTAGGATTTGGACTCTGGGTTGATTGAACTGCTTGTTTTCCTAGTTCTGGCCATAGAACCCTAAAGTTGCCTTTCAATAGTATCTCCTCTAAATTCATATCTAGCCAAAAACTCAGTCCAGTAATGAGTTAAGTCCGATGATGAATAACCTTATAATAAGAGGAGATGATGCACAGAAGGAAGATAACCATGTAAAGATGGGGCAGAGATTGGAGTGATGCACCGGGAAGCCAGGAGATCAAACCAGTCCATCCTAAAGGAAATCAAACCTGAATATTCATTGGAAGGACTGATGCTGAAGCTGAAGCTTCAATAATGTGGCCACTGGATGTGAAGAGCTGACTCACTGGAAAAGATACTGATGCTGAGAAAGATTGAAGGCATGAGGAGAAAGGGACAACAGAGGATGAGATGGTTGGATGGCATCACTGACTCAATGGACGTGAGTTTGAGTAAACTCTGGGAGATGGTGAACACAGGGAAGCCTGGCGTGCTGCAGTCCATGGGGTCGCAGACAGCTGGACATAATTTAGTGACTGAACAACAACAACAGCAGCCTACAACCAAGGGATAGCAAGGATTGCTGGGAGTCAGCAGATGCTGGCACAGGCAAAGAAGTATTCTTCTTTAGAGCCTTCAGAGACAACCTTGATGAAGCCTTGATTTTGAACTTCTGGCCTCCAGAAGTTCCCCAGTTCCTAGTCATCCTCAGGAAACTCAATAACAATGTAAAAGGAATTTGTTGTTGTTAAGTCACTAAGTTGTGTCCGACTCTTTGCGACCCCATGGACTGTAGCCCACCAAGCTTCTCTCTCCATAGGGTTTCCCAGGCAAGAATACTGGAGTAGGTTGCCATTTCCTTCTCCAGAGGATCTTCCTACATCTCCTGCATGGGAAAGTGGATTCTTTACCACTGAGCCACCTGTATTATCATTATTATTCTTATCCATATTTTTTAAAAGGATAGAGATTTTTTTTTTCTGTTTTTAAGATGAGATAGGATTATATTTAACAGTGCTTTTATTTTTTTATTTTTATTTATTTATTTTTTTTCCTTTTTTTTTTTTCATCTCAGGTGTACATGAGTTCCCAATCTTGAAAGGGATAGAGATTTTAATCACTCAAAACAAACAAATGCTTAGAACCAAATTTCCATATTTATTAAGAATTATCAGTGGAACACTGATGATCTAATGAATTCATTTTCATTTTCTTATTTTGAGGAGTTATCCCCGCCCTTGTATATTCCACAGGATGACCTTTCAGGTTTCAACTTTTGTGCCTCTGTTGCTCTTTCCGTGGAAGACATTAGCAAGCCTTTCAGATTTTCTGAAAGAAGCATCAGCTAGGGTCCATAGAAAAAGTAATGGCTTAGAAACCTTGATGAATGCCAGTTCTCCCAGGGCACATCAACCCTGAGTGTGCTTGTGTATGCATGGAGAAAATGGCAGATTTGAATAAACATCCTGAAACATGTTGACAGAGTTCCAGAACCTGCTGGCCATCCACACTTATTTGTACTTTCTTTGTGCTGTATGGAGCTCTTTGAACACTGACGTTAACCCTTTCATTAACTGCATAGGGAAAAAAGTTTCCAGGTTACAAATGACCCAGCTGTATTCATTAAAAAATGACTTATTTAGCGCTTACTTTGTACAAAGCATGACACTAATTCTGGGATAGATACAGAAATTACCCCCTGCTCTCAAAGACTTTGTAGAATATTCAAATAGAAAGACACATGATAAATCATGATAGAATGGTAGAATGACTCATAAAGTAATTTTAGAGGGCATCCCAGTATTCATGGATATCTGAGCATACCTTGAAGACTAGAGGGTCTTTCTGCCAATAATCTAGTTGCACACGTACTTGAGAAGCATTTAGCAAAATAGCTCAAATCTCAGGGGAAAGGATCAAACCATAGCAGTCTGATCTGAGAACAAAGTCTGAGAATTGAGCTATTTTGAAGGAAGATCAAGGAAGGTGGGTTAGATGATCACACAACCCCTTCCCTGTGAGCTTATACTTAATTTCAGGATCAGAGGAATGGTTGCTGAAAACTGAAAGAGCTACAGCACCTAAATCTTAGAGGGCAGAAATTAGAAGTTCAAGTACTATTGCTTTCAGAGACTATAGACAATGGTTGAAAGGCTTCAGCATGAGCAATGTTGGAACAATTTCATTATGGCTTTCAAGATGCCAGGAGACAGCTCCTAGGGCAGTACTGATGGGGAGTTCTGTATATTGCTTTGTCATTTACATTGGTCCTTTGCACCATCTTCAAAATCCTCGGCTCCATCTTTATGCAGGTAATGGTGAGAAATAAAATGGAAGATGCCACATAGACAGAAAGAAATTGTTTACATGAACAGAGTAGATATGAGGCAGCCCCAGGTCTTACAGAAATAGTTGAGGGGAGAAAATTTCAAAGGTCTGGAGGTGCTGCAATTGCAGTAATGATAGAGCCATAAGGACTGTTTTGTGGTTCTCTTACTGAAAAGTCAAGTCAGGCTTTATTCTCAATGTAGTAATGATCTGTAAAGGGCAGTTTTCATTCCAATCCCAAAGAAAGGTAATGCCAAAGAATGCTAAGACTACTGCACAATTGTACTCATCTCACATGCTAACAAAGTAATGCTCAAAATTCTACAAGCCAGGCTTCAACAGTACATGAACTGTGAACTTCCAGATGTTCAAGCTGGATTTAGAAATGCAGAGGAATCAGAGATCAAATTGCCAACATCTGCTGGATCATCAAAAAAGCAAGAGAGTTCCAGAAAAACATCTATTTCTGCTTTATTGACTACACCAAAGCCTTTGACTATATGGATCACAATAAACTGTGGAAAATTCTGAAAGAGATGGGAATACCAAACCACCTGACCTACCTTGTGAGAAATCTGTATGCAGGCCAGGAAGCAACAGTTAGAACTGGACATGGAACAATAGATTGATTCCAAATCAGGAAAGGAGTACATCAAGGCTGTATATTGTCACCTGCTTTGTCAACTTATATGCAGAGTACATCATGAGAAACGCTGGGCTAGAGGAAGCACAATCTGGAATCAAGATTGTCAGGAGAAATATTAATAACTTCACATATGCAGATGACACCACACTTATGGCAGAAAGTGAAGAAGAAATAAAGAGCCTCTTGATGCAAGTGAAAGAAGAGAGTGAAAAAGTTGGCTTAAAACTCACCATTCAGAAAACTAAGTGATGACATTCATGGCATCTGGTCCTATCATTTCATGGAAAATAGATGAGGAAGCAATGGAAACAGTGAAAGATTTTATATATATATTTATTTTTTGGCTCCAAAATCACTGCAGATGGTGACTGTAGCCATGAAATTAAGAGAAGAAAAATTATGACCAACTTAGACAGCATATTAAAAAACAGAGGCATTACTTTGCTAACAAAGATCCATCTATTCAAAGCTAGGATTTTTCCAGGAGTCATGTATGGATGTGAGAATTGAACTACAAAGAAAGCTGAGCACCGAAGAATTGATGCTTTTGAACTGTGGTGCTGGAGAAGACTCCTGAGAGTTCCTGGACAGCAAGGAGATCGAATCAGCCTTTTCTAAAGGAAATCAGTCCTGAATATTCACTGGAAGGACTGATGCTGAAGCTGAAATTCCAATACTTTGGCTACCTGATGCGAAGAACTGACTCATTTGAAAAGACTCTGATGCTTGGAAAGATTGAGGGTGGGAGGAGAAGGGGATGACAGAGGATGAGATGGTTGGATGGCATCACCAACACAATGGACATGAGTTTGAGTAAACTCTGGGAGTTGGTGATGGACAGGGAGGCCTGACGTGCTGCAGTCCATGGGCTTGCAAAGAGTAGGACATGACTGAGCAACTGAACTGAACTGAATGACCTGAGAATCAGGTATATGTACACAAAGGAAAGTAAAATAGGTGTACCAAGACTTGAGTCTGTGCAGGAAAGTGTGTGATTCTTTTCACTTGAAGTAATCAGAAAAGGTTTCATAGGATAAGAGAAATTGAGCAAATATTTGTGAAACTGTACAACTCAGACTGAAACTTGAACGCACAGTCTTTTAACTGAGATTGCTTACTGGCCTCAGGACTTAATGAAGCTTGGGTTCTTGATATCTTGTCACAGAAAGAATTCAGTGCGAGACAAAGCGATACGTAAGAAGTGGGTTTATTTAGAGAATAACACACACCATTAACAGAGTGTGGGCTGACTCAGAAAGTGAGAGGTCCTGAAAATTGAGTGGTTCGTTTTTATGAGATCAGAAGTAAAATAAACGGAGTACACTCACCACCTCTCAGGCATTAAATCGAACCACATACGTTTCCTAACAGATGATGTAATAGGTAGAAAGCACATTTTCAAGGAGGATGGGAAGAAAGGCAGTAGAGTTTTCAGAGCCAGTATAGACAACCTTGGGGAAAAGTCTGGGACTGTGTTGATCTAAAGTCCTCAGTTCTAAGTACTGTGTCATTTACTATCTCTGTGACCTTTAGAACGTTCTCTGGACAATCAGTTTTCTCATCAGTGAAAAGGGATAGATAATACCTAGACCAATGTGCTACTGTATTGATTATGTAAGTTATTATTTGTAAAAATCTTAGCCTAATCCTTCACATTTGGTAAAGACAATACTAAAATGGTATCATTCCTGTTGTTATATTGTTTGTTTAGAGAGCCTTATAGAAATCATAAATTAGTGACTATATATACTATAAAATGCATGATAAAGAGCTTAAGAGATAAACTGTAAGGGGAGAAACCAAAATAATTGGATGAAACTCATGATGAATAAAAAATAAATATATCTCGCTGTCATTCTTTATGTTGTTGTTATTGTTGTTTAATCTCTAAGTCCTGTCCAACTCTTCGTGACCCCATGGTATAACCCATCAGGCTCCTCTGTCCATGGGATTTCCCAGGTAAGAATACTGGAGTGGTTGCTCTTTCCTTCTCCAGGGGATCTTTCTGATCTAGGGATTGAAACTGCATCTCTCCTGCATTGACAGGCAGATTCTTCCCACCAAGGAAGCCCTTCACCAGTGTTAATTTTGGTCCACCATAAGACATTTTTAATATCTTCAATATTAAAATAGTCAACGTTAAAATAAAAATATTAAACAACAAACACTGATTTTTAATATTTGTAGTTTGTGGTACTAAGTGGAGTATTAAATTGTTTAAATAAATTGGTCATTTAAAAAAATATCTTAGTATATTTTTTGAACTCAAACTGATTTTCACTGTTACTCCATTGAAATTTGAAACAGAGCCTGAAAATTTGAAACATCTAAACTTTCAATAAACTTAATTATTTGAAGAAAGCTGACTATCAAAAAATGTGTTCATTGCTTACATAAACCATGAAAGCCTACAAAATAATGTGTATGGAATACCCCAATTTTGTTGAAAGACCAGCATATACACATTTTATCTGTCCCTCTATTCTGGCACTGTCAATCTGTCCATCTCTCTTAGACATCACCCATGCAAATAGAAAAAAAAAGAGTGGGTAGGATTGGGGATATTCTTTGTATTCTACTTTGCATGTCAGTGTCAACAATTCTTCCTGTAAATACTATGTATGTCTCAAAACCCCCAAAATTAAACCCTTAAAGTTTCTTTTTAAACAAAAATTGTCATAATTCCTATTATATTTAGTTTCATAATATATGTAAACATTGCCTGTTAAAGGCCTTTAGGTTGTGCCCTGCTTTTGGCAGCCCTGTTGTCAATCACCTGTGTCAATTCTGTAATTGAGAGCCTTTTTGTATCACTTCCTCTTTTATCTGCCATTTTAGTTCCCCTGTGTCATAAATTGCTAGACCAGGTTCACTCTAAGCCAGGAGCACTCAGAGTGTCTGCTAGAGAAGGAATTAACTTCTAATGAATAAGAAATCCTAGTCCAGACCCCGGGGGCACCATTAAGTGAGACAGCTTCCATACAGCTTCAGTAAGTCTCTGTTCTGTGAAGATCAAGTTGGACTAATGTCCATAAACAGGAAAGAGCATTAATTTGAGTCTTATTTGTACTTACCACAAAGTATAACCATTTATCAGCTTAAGTAAAAGAGTCTGTGCCTTGCCAGCTACTTTCTTTGTGTGAGCACATTAAACCTAGCAGGCCCTTGAAAATAGCTATAAAAAAAGACTGAACAATTAATTTAACATGAATTTCAAAACCTTTATTTGAAATTTTCTTACACCAAGTACTGTGCTTAGTGCAGAGGGCATGAAGAAACAAATGAGCAAGGCAAGTCTAGTTGTAAGGGGCTCCTAATCTAGCAAGGGAGAGAACTAGCGGTGACCCAGAAGGTAAAGAATCTGCCTGTAATGCCGGAGACCTGGGTTCAGTACCTGGAGAAGGGAATGGCTGCTCACTCCAGTATTCTTGCCTGGAGAATTCCATGGACAGAAGTTAGCTACAGTCCATGGTGTCACAAAGAGTTGGACATGACTGAATGACTAACACCTTCACTTCACTTTCAGTCTAGCAAGGGAGAGAACTAATTAATGTGCTGTTAAAAAATACATTAGTGAATACAGGTAATACAAGCACATTCAATTTAACCCAGGACCCTATTGTTAATGAAGAAGCAAACATGTAGATATACAGTTACAAACCAATGTGGGACCCCTGAAATGAAATGATGAGAGCATTTGTGTGGGTGTGTGCTCAGTCGTGCCTGACTCTGTGACCCTGTGGACTGTAGCCCACCAGGCTCCTCTGTCCATAGAATTTTCCAGGCAAGAATACCAGAGTGAGTTTCCATTTCCTCCTTCAGGGTATCTTCCTGACCCAAGGATCAAACTCATGAATCTTGTGTCTCCACTGGCAGGCAGATTCTAAACCACTGCACCATCTCCAAAAGTGAGAGCATCCTTTACTCTGATGATATTTCTTCCAAAATTCCATAGCCTTAGTCTAATCACGAAAAAAATTGCCAAAAAGAGACAAACCTAAACTGAGGGGACGATCCACAAGATACCTGTTCATTCCTCTTTGTATGTATCAAGGTCATGTAAAACAAGAAAAATCCAGAGAAACAGTCTCACAGTCCAGGGGAGATAGAAGAAACATGATAACTAAATGCAACAGGGGGCCCTGGATAGGATCCTAGAAAAGAAAAAAAAAAAAAAGCATGTTATTGGAAAACCTGATGTTGGTATGCACTCCACAGACTTGCAAGCCTTGTAATTGCCCAGCCTCACTACCTAAGAAATAATCCAGAGAAAAGGACAGCATCATCAGTGGTTATTGGGTAGGGGATCTTACACATCTGAAGCAGAAGGGCTGGGGAAACATCCCACCCTGTACAGCAGACCACAGACAAGACACAGCAGCGGTCTTTGCTACTCTGGGAAGGAGGCTACCATTCATAAGGAGGGTTGACATCAGGCTGGCTCATAAGTTACCAGGGAAACCAGTGACTGGGGCAGTAGGCAAGCATGTAGGCAGTAACTGATTAAGCCTTTTAATTTGAAGGGTTGGAAAATCATGTGAATGCTCAGAAACTGATGGAGCAGGGGCTACACAGAGAGCAAAACAGCCATATTGAATCACCTGATCATACGCCTGATAAAATCAGAATAAAACCTGACGTTTATAGTCAAGTACTAAGGTCGGTTTCTTAGATCTGACGAGTGTACCACAATAATTCAAGATATTGATGTCATAATAATTCAAGATAATGATGTCAGGCATAGCTGAAGCAGTGAGGTGTATATGGGAACTCTCTGTATCTTTGCACTTTTGCAGTAAATCGAAAACTATTCCAAAATTGAAAGTTTATCCAAAACTAAATATGGTAAGTGATACAAGGTGTTTACAAGGATAGTTTCTAGGTTTCTCTTCAATTCTGTAAAGTTATATACAAAATACTGAGGGAACTTTTTGGTGTGATTAATCCTACCTAGGGATTCAGGAGAAACTTTACTCAAGAGATATAATTTGATGCTGAGTAAGAACTTGCAGGCTTCCCTGGTGGCACAGTGGTAAAGAATCCACCTGCCAATGCAGGAGACCCAAGAGATGTGGGTTCAATCACTCAGTCAGGAAGATTCCCTGGAGTAGGAAAAGGCAACCCACCCTGGGAAATCCTTGGACAGAGGAACCTGGCGAACACCATGCGTCACAGGCAATAATACTGTGATATACAAGCCCTACCCACTCCAGTATTCTTGCCTGGTTTATGAGTCACAAAAGAGTCAGAATTGATTGAATAACTGAACAATAATAACTCTCAATTTACTGAGGAGCCTGCAAGGCTTTAAAGACACACAAACACATATACACATGGGCACAAAGATTAGTGGAAAAACAAATTGCATGTTTGAGTTCCAGAAGAAATCACATTAGCTGAAGCTGTGTTAGGATGTTCATGGCTATCTTATTCAATAGGGCTCGAATCAAGTCCCAAGGGCCCNCTGCGATTCATGGTGTTTCAAAGAGTGGGACACAACTGAGCGACTGAACTGAACTGAATATAATTAAATATTTGTTTAAAAATTGTTTAGAGAAATTAGATCTAATAAACATCAATACACACACGTACCATTTTTTGTGGGGGGGAACCTGTATTCTAAGAAATTTCTCTATTCTTTGTATCATCTCCTTTTTTCTTTGACAGTTCTAATCCTCATTTATTCTATGCTTTATTCTTTACATCACTGCCTTAAAAATAGGGAGGTAGTTAAGGATTTAAAATTAAATGAATATGTGAGCAATTTTCTTGATTTAAACTAACCTGCATCTAATCTATTAATCAGTAAACACTAACATATGTAAATATGCATGAGTTAAGAGGAGAATCTAAATTAGTTTACTTAATTTAATCGTTCAATTTACTTTTTAACTTGCAGAGAGCTGATACTAACACAAGTTTATGTAACCCTTCACAAAGAAAAGCAAAGACAACAATTCTGTGTTAATCACACATTCTGATAAGTTATGGTCTGAAAACACTGATACCTCCAAAATGTTGTGTGTGATGTGGTAGAGAATTTTGCCATATTGTTGCTGGTTTCTGTACTGTCTTATATAAGACAGCAAAGAATCTGCCTGCAATGCGGGAGACCCAAGCTTGATCCCTGGGTCAGGAAGATCCCCTGGAGAAGAAAGTGACAACCCACTTCAGCATTCTTGTGTGGGGAACCCCATGGGTGGAGGAACCTTGCAGGCTACAGTCCATGGGGTTGCAAAGAGTTGGACATGACTGAGCCACTTCACTTTCATTATTTTAAATTAACTTTTCCATATTTCTATCAGACTTAGATCCTCTACCTATCCTTATTCAAGAATGAAACCATCATAGCACGTCAGAGCTGGTCCTCCTAAGAACAAAGGAAGGAGATAAAAATTTATATGGAAGATTTTGAGTCCCCCGCATCCCCTTTAAATACACCACACACACACAAACACACACACACACACTCCTTTTGGCTAAGATGTTGTCTCTAAATGAAGTGAAAATACTACAAGAGAAAATATTCACCCTCAATGTTGTACCCCTTCTTTCCAGTATTAACATATTAACATATTTTCTTATAAAAATGAGAAAAGAATGAAGAAAGATGATTGCTCATTTGATTTCTAAGTCACACCCAACTCTTTGCAACCCTGTGGACTCTAGCTTGCCAGGCTCCTATGTGGGATTTCCCATGCAAGAATACCAGAGTGGGTTGCCATTTCCTTCTCCACCTAACACAAGGTTAAGCAACCCTTCATGAAAAGTGAAGGATTTCATGTTAAAAAGAACAGACTCAACAGTAGAAAGAGTGGTAGGAAAATTTATTCCTGTGTGATTTCTTTGTGATTGATCCTGTGACAATGTTAGCTAATAGAAGATTAGCAAATGGCTACCAAAGAATGAGCACAAACCTTAACTCAGAACAAGAGATTTCCAATCACAGAAAGGCAATGCCAAAGAACGTTCAAACTACCGCACAATTGCACTCACCTTACACACTAGAAAGTAATGCTCAAAATTCTCCAAGCCAGGCTTCAACAGTATATGAACTGTGAACTTCCAGACGCTCAAGCTGGATTTAGAAAAGGCAGAGGAACCAGAGATCAAATTGGCAATATCTGTTAGATCGCTGAAAAAGCAAGAGAGTTCCAGAAAACATCTACTTCTGCTTTATTGACTATGCCAAAGCCTTTGACTGTGTGGATCACAATAAACTGTGGAAAATTCTTCAAGAGATGGGAATACCAGACCAGTTGACCTGCCTCCTGAGAAATCTGTATTCAGGTCAAGAAGCAACAGTTAAAACTGGCCATGGAACAACAGACTGGTTCCAAATCAGGAAAGGAGTACATCAAGGCTGTATATTGTCACCCTGCTTATTTAACTTATATGCAGATTACATCATGAGAAATGCAGGGCTGGATGAAGCACAAGCTGGAATGGGAGAAATATTGATAACCTCAGATATGCAGATGACACCACACTTAAGGCAGAAAGTGAAGAACTAAAGAGCCTCTTGATGAAAGTGAAAGAGGAGAGTGAAAAATTTAACATAAAACTCAATATTCAGAAAACTAAGATCATGGCATCTGGTTCCATCACTTCATGGCAAATAGATGAGGAAACAATGGAGACATTGACAGACTTTATCTTTTGGGGCTCCAAAATCACTGCAGATGGTGATGGCAGTCATGATATTAAAAGACACTTGTTCCTTGGAAGAAAAGCTGTGACCAACCTAGATAGCATATTAAAAAGCAGAGACATTACTTTGCCAACAAAGATCCATCTAGTCAAAGCTATGTTTTTTCCAGTAGTCATGTATGCATGTGAGATTTTGAGCATAAAGAAAGCTGAGTACCAAAAATTGCTGCTTTTGAACTGTGGTGTTGGAGAAGACTCTTGAGAGTCTCTTGGACTGCAAGGAGATCCAACCAGTCCATCCTAAAGGAAATCAGTCCTGAATATTCATTGGAATGACTGATGCTGAAGCTGAAACTCCAATACTTTGGCCACCTGACATGAAGAACTGACTCATTGGAGAAGACCTTGAGGCTGGGAAAGACTGAGGGTGGGAGGAAAAGGGAACGACAGAGGATGAGACGGTTGGATGGCATCACCAAATTTATGGACATGAGTCTGAGTAAACTCTAGGAGTTCATAATGGACAGAGAGGCCTGGCGTGCTGCAGTCCATGGGGTCACAAAGAGTTGTACACAACAGAGTGTCAACTGAATTGATAACTGTGACAATGTTAGCTAATAGAATATTAGAGACAGACTACCAAAGAATGAGCACAAACCTTAACTCAGAACAAGAGAATTTGAATCCTGGCTCAACCACTCATCAGAGTGTGCCTCCTTTTGAGAGAACATTGGCCTCTCTAAGCCCTCATCTCCACCTCTGAAAATGAATATAATTGTAATCCCTTCCTTAGAAAGGTCTTACAAGGGTTAAATAAGTGAAGCAATATATATAGAAAGCTCTTTGAACAAACAGTAGAACAGTCTACCCAAGTAATTATCATTTTGCTATTCATGATGTGTTATACATATGCATGTGAGTACATATGTATCCATATATATTCTATAAATATTCATTGAATATATGTATATATGTATTACTTGTTTATCCCACATTATAAGACATATAGAAGTAATTCAAATCTACTGGCACAAAACAAATCGCAGCCTGGAGTGTTGACTGCCCCAATAATGGACTATCCATTATTTATTAGGAAGCAGTAAGTGAAGAAAATGAAAAGCTTCTGGAGTCAGCAGAGGTTTGGGTTTTGCCAGGCCCCCTATTGATTCCCCTCTGAGCTGAGCCATTGCTCTCTTCACCAGTCATGAGCACTGTGGTCCAGAGGAAGAGCAACTTGTTTCGAAGGCTTGCATTAACCCCACTGTCTCCAAACTGTTTGCACATTTTCCCACTTTGATACAGTCTAAAATCTATCTCCTCTCTAGAAACTCTGTTGAGCAAGGCACAACCTTAAGTCAGTGTCTCGTTTTGGATTCTGTCTAAATGTTCAGTTAGCATTCAGATTAGCAGAGAGGAGATGATATGGAGGCTTTGCATTCTCTCCTACCTCAATCAAGAACTCTAGAACACTGTGTGTTTGATCAAGCATTGATCCTATTCTTTTTTTAATTTACTTTATTGAAGCATGTTTGGTTTACAGTGTTGTGGTAATTTCTACTGTACAACAAAGTGATTCACTTACACATCTGTATGCATTATTTTTCTCATTGTTCTTCATTATGGCTTGTCCCAGGATATTGAATGAAATTCCCTGTGCTATACAGTAGGACCTTGTTTACCCATATTATATTTAACGGTTTCCATTTGTTAACCCCAACCTCCTAACCCATACCTCCCCTCTACCCTTCCTCCTTGGCAACTGCAAGTGTCTTCTCTATGGGTAAATCTGTTCCTGATTTGTGGATAAGTTATTTGCATCATAGTTTAGATTCCACATATAAGTGATATCATATGGTATTTGTCTTTCTCTTTCTGAGTTACTTCATTTAGGATACTAATCTCTAGGTTCATCCATGTTGCTACTAATGGCATTATTTCATTCTTTTTTTGGCGTAGCATTTCATTGTGTATACATACCACATCTTTTTTATCCATTCATCAGTCAATGGACATTTAGGTTTTTTCCATGTCTTGGCTATTGTGAATAGTGCTTATAAACATAAGGGTGCATGTATCTTTGTGAATTATAGTTTTGCCTGGGTATATGTCCAGTAGCGGGACTGCTGGATCACATGGCAACTCCATTTTTAGTTTTTTGAGTACTCTGCATAATGCTTTACATAGTGGTGGCACCAATTAACATTCCCACCAACAGTGTAGGAGGGTTCCCTTTGCTCCACATCCTCTGCAGTATTTGTTATTCATAGACTTTTTTTTTAATGATATCCATTCTGATTGGTGTGAAGTGGTATATCATTGTAGTTTTGAAATGCATATCTCTAATAATTAGTGATGTTGAACATCTTTTCATTTGCCTGCTGACCATCTGTGTATCTTTGGAGAAATATCTATTTAGGCCCTCTCTTCATTTTTCAATTGGGTTGTCAGTTTCTTTGTTGTTGAGTTGTATGAGCTGTTCGTATATTTTGAAAAGCATTGAGCCTATTCCATGATGAGTGCATTTTTAATTTTCATTTCATTCACAATGTTTGGAATCATTTATGCAAGTGTCAAAATGCCTAAATAATAAAAAACGAATGCTATGTCCTCTCAAAACTCATACTTTGAAATCCTGATGCTTAATGAGGTGATATTAGGAGGTAGGGACTTTGAAGCATATTAGGTCAGAAGAATGGCACTCTTATGAGGGGAACTATTGTTGTTCAGTCACGAAGTCATATCTGGTTCTTTGCAACCCCATGGACTGACTATAACAAGCCAGGCTCCTTGCGGATCTCCAAGCAAGGATACTGAAGTTGGTTGTCACTTCCTTCTCCAGAAAAATCTATGTGCTAAGTACTAGAAATACACAGGTGAGACACAGTCTCTGCAGAAGATGTATAAGTCTAGCAGCACAATATTTAAGCAGTTATAAACTACATAAGTGGCAAGGAGGCAAGAGTATTATACTCAACACTGAGGAAACCAGTTTTTCCCCCATAGGCAGTGCATAGCCAGCTGTTTCAGAGAGTCATTGTTTAAATGATGGATATGCAGGAGATAAAATGGAGCAAATCCGGTAACAAGGTTCTTCAGACATGCCAGGGAAGAGATGAGAACATTAAATAAGACAATGGCAGTGGAACGGTATTTGAAAATTACAAGTGGTACGACTTGATGAAAACCTTGTAACTCTGCTACAAGAAAACCACAGTGTTAGAAACTAAAATGGACAGAGGTGATTACAATCGAAGATCAACCATTACCCCCACTCTATTCTACTTACATATAGGCCTTTCTTATTAGTGCTTTACATAAAAAAAGAACAGAGAAGAAAACCTTGGATAGCTCCCTTGCTTGTTCTACCACAGGAAGATACAGTAAAGAGATGGCCTTCCATGAGTGACAAAGCAGGTTCTCACTAGACATGGAACTTGTCAACACCTTGATCTGAACTCCCCAGCCTCCAAAACTGAGAAATAACTGTTATTTATAAGCCACACAGTCTATGGCATTTTTGTTATAGCAGCTTAAACTTACTAAGACACAGATGAGTTCACATTTATCGAAGGTTGAAACTGAGTTTCTGAAATATTTCAGCTATTTGACTCTCATTTTTTTTCCTCCAGTCATTCACTTTTTACATAGGTTCAGTCCATTTGGCAACAAAGACAGAAAAACGGGAAAGATGGGACACCTTTTCCATTCTCCAGATAGTGTGGCTGAATGGGAAAACTAATGATCAAAATACAGCATTCCTACTTTCTGATCTAACTTCTCAAACTTGCCTGGTTATTTGAATGACCTGTGATCATTAAGACAGCTCCCGGCTCTCCTCTTCTTCCTCCAAATCAACTAGCATCCTAACCTCCAGGGGTTGATCCTAGACTACTGTGTATTTAGATGTTTAACAAGTATTGTGATTCTTTAATTAGGCAAATTTGGGAAACTTCTCTAGTCTAGAGGAAGAAAGCAGTGCTCAAACTTTTTACCTGTGAGAGAGAATTCTGAATATGTTGTACACAGATTTTAACCTAGAGCTGACAAGTCAGTTCTATTTGTATGTTTTCACTTTGTGCGGAGGGGTTTTGGAGGAAGAGAAAAGATAAATCCAGGACTACTGCTGACTCTCAAGGTACCAAGTCCTATGGACAGAGGATACAAGGGGAAAAACAATGGGAACTTTTCTTGATACCTGAGTTTAGAGAGTGCTAGAAAGGAGTGATGGGCTCCACAGATTATGATCTGCAAAGAAATCTCTCGAACAGCATAAGAGACCACCCCTCCACCACAACTGGGAAGAGAAGACAAATGGAATACAGCTGTGTGTTGCACAGTCACACTCATTGCTTCCCTGGGAGCACTTCGGAAAACTTAAAAAACTTTTCTTTGAAAGGCAAGATATTAAAAATAAAATTACTTACCTTTGAAAAAGCCAGAGCTGCCCTCAAGGAACCCTGGTCTGTGCTGATTTAATGTAGCCACAAGCTTTGTGAGGAGGGGAGTACCCGAGTGGACACTAGAAACTGTATGCTTTTTTACGAGGAATTTCTTGGAACTGTCTACATTAGCAGCCCAAGATTTTCCAGGAAGCTACTGCCAATAGAAGTGAGATGAACTGCTGAGAGGATCCCCCTGGGCCCCTGAGCAACTGCCAAGAGAGGGGGTGTTTGCTTAGAGCTTCCAGTATGTTGAGCTTCCAGCCATTGGCAGGAACCCTTGTACAGTGGAGCCTAGTTGAATGGTACATAGAAAACAGCAAGCCATTAGGTACTCACTGATAATATCTGGTCTCTCCCATATCATCCCNTTAGAGCTTCCAGTATGTTGAGCTTCCAGCCATTGGCAGGAACCCTTGTACAGTGGAGCCTAGTTGAATAGTACATAGAAAACAGCAAGCCATTAGGTACTCACTGATAATATCTGGTCTCTCCCATATCATTCCCAGTAATTCTGAACATCCTGGAGGAAATGAAAGATTCAAGGTAAATCTTACATGAATGTATCATTCCCCCATCAACCATTCATTACTCTTCCATCATCAAATATTTGCACAGCCTCTAGATATTGCCAGGATATTTTCTGGGTACCAGAGATAAAGTAGTAGGAAGAAAGTCTATACCAGGATTGAGTTTCTCCCAGACTAGTAGGAGAGAATGTAAAGGAGTAATTGCGAATATGGACCATGTACCAGTGGATGAGAAAAAGGAGTGGACCACAGGTGTAAGAAATGGTTAGGAATGTAATAGCTTTCAAAGCAATAAATTGAAGGTTTGGGAGAATGTGGCAATTATATACAGTGAGAAAGATGGAAGGTGATAGTCAATGAGTGGAATTCTTAAAATCAAGATCTAGGAGTCATGAATTTATTGTGATCAGCAAGGAAGGATGTGACCACTGTTAAGGGAGTCAGAATGTGGAAAAATAATTCACTGGAAATAAGGAGCTCAAGAAGCCACAGGAGACGTGAGTTCAATCCCTGGGTTGGGAAGATCCCCTTGAGAAGGGTGTGGCAACCCACTCCAATAATCTTGTCTGAAGAATCATGGAGAGAGGAGCCTGGAGGGCTACAGTCCATAGTATCACAGAGTCAGACATGACTGAAGGGGCTTAACATGCATGCATGCACGTAAGGAGGTCAAGGAATAGAGACCAGAATCCTGGGTATATTGTTTGTATGGATACTACATATGCCTTTGTGGAGGCATCCTGAGTAGGTCTGAAGGTTCTGAAACTCTCAGGTACTGTCTTGAACCAAGTCAGAGCTTTCTGAGTTTCTAGTGATGGATATGGAAAAGTAATATGTCTAGAAACTGTGAACAACAGTCTAGAAACCATTCCAAGTGTATATAAATGTAATAAATAAATATACGTATTAGAAATATTCAAATGCCTGCCTCCTGAAATACATTTCCAACCCATCTAAATTAAAGGAGCACCTAACATTCTCACCATTGAGTTTCTCCTTCAGATAAAGACCCTATGTCTCCAGAGAGCTTGCCTCAGAGTAAATATATTGTCACAGGGAGAATATATTAGGACACTAAGATTCATAGAAGATTGCCATAACTAAATTGATAGGCTAGTTGTCATCTAGTCTCAAACAAGACTCAAGAAAATGAAACAACTGGAAGAGCAAGAAGAAGGCAAAGGAGAAGCTAGCTAGGAACGGAAGATTTTGTTATTGCTGTTGTTCAGTTGCTCAGTCATGTCCTACTCTTTGTGATGCCATGGACTTCAGCACTCCAAGCTTCCTTGTCCTTTACTATCTCCTGGAGTTTGCTCAAACTCATGTCCATTGAGTCGGTAATGTCTTAGGTAACCCTGATTGATCCCACTACCTACAGGTAGAAGGCAACTCTGGGAAACAGAAGAGTGTAGTAGAAAGCACATATGAATATTAATAGCTCATTTGTAAAATGGAGCTAATACCTCTCAGAGTAAAATTTGAAGCGAAATGACATATGGCAAATCTCTTGTGCACACTAGGTGGTGTGTAAATAAATGTCAGCCATCTTACTTACGTGCACTTTATTTTTTTAATGTGCACCACTTTTAAAATGTTTATTGAAATTGTTATACTATTGCTTCTGTTTATGTTTTTCTTTTTTCCTTTTGGCCGAGAGGCATGCAAAATCTTAGCCCCCCCATGACCAAGGATCAAACCTGCACCCACTGCCTGGGAAGGCAAAATCTCAACCACTGGACTGCCAGGGAAGTCCTTCATTTGCTCTTCTTAAACAGAATACATATTTATGTTCTAAGATAATTTTATCCACAAATGTACATACAAAAACAAATACCCAATGTACTNAGAGACCAGAATCCTGGGTATATTGTTTGTATGGATACTACATATGCCTTTGTGGAGGCATCCTGAGTAGGTCTGAAGGTTCTGAAACTCTCAGGTACTGTCTTGAACCAAGTCAGAGCTTTCTGAGTTTCTAGTGATGGATATGGAAAAGTAATATGTCTAGAAACTGTGAACAACAGTCTAGAAACCATTCCAAGTGTATATAAATGTAATAAATAAATATACGTATTAGAAATATTCAAATGCCTGCCTCCTGAAATACATTTCCAACCCATCTAAATTAAAGGAGCACCTAACATTCTCACCATTGAGTTTCTCCTTCAGATAAAGACTCTATGTCTCCAGAGAGCTTGCCTCAGAGTAAATATATTGTCACAGGGAGAATATATTAGGACACTAAGATTCATAGAAGATTGCCATAACTAAATTGATAGGCAAGTTGTCATCTAGTCTCAAACAAGACTCAAGAAAATGAAACAACTGGAAGAGCAAGAAGAAGGCAAAGGAGAAACTAGCTAGGAACGGAAGATTTTGTTATTGCTGTTGTTCAGTTGCTCAGTCATGTCCTACTCTTTGTGATGCCATGGACTTCAGCACTCCAAGCTTCCTTGTCCTTTACTATCTCCTGGAGTTTGCTCAAACTCATGTCCATTGAGTCGGTAATGTCTTAGGTAACCCTGATTGATCCCACTACCTACAGGTAGAAGGCAACTCTGGGAAACAGAAGAGTGTAGTAGAAAGCACATATGAATATTAATAGCTCATTTGTAAAATGGAGCTAATACCTCTCAGAGTAAAATTTGAAGCGAAATGACATATGGCAAATCTCTGGTGCACACTAGGTGGTGTGTAAATAAATGTCAGCCATCTTACTTACGTGCACTTTATTTTTTTAATGTGCACCACTTTTAAAATGTTTATTGAAATTGTTATACTATTGCTTCTGTTTATGTTTTTCTTTTTTCCTTTTGGCCGAGAGGCATGCAAAATCTTAGCCCCCCCATGACCAAGGATCAAACCTGCACCCACTGCCTGGGAAGGCAAAATCTCAACCACTGGACTGCCAGGGAAGTCCTTCATTTGCTCTTCTTAAACAGAATACATATTTATGTTCTAAGATAATTTTATCCACAAATGTACATACAAAAACAAATACCCAATGTACTTAGTGACACACAAGCTGAAGTATTTAGAAGAAAACTAATATTGACAAGGTACCTTGAAATGCATTAAAAAAAGATAGATTGATGAATGAATAGAAGAATGTATACAGAATTATATTAAAATTTTTTTGGTAAAATCCAGGTGGCGAACAAAACACTTTCCTCTGTAAAATCCTTTCAACTTTTCTATATACTTGAACATTTTCACAATAAATTAACAAAAGTAAAGTATTCTTTCACTTGTACTTTCCTGCTTTATAACCCATTTTTTAAGCAAAATGTTGAAATTCCTTTTTCCCAGTCCCTACTGATGAACACTTTGGAAGTGGCTACATCTGCGGTTGAAACAAATGCATTTTCGTCAATAGAGAAACATATGTTCAGCCCTTAGGAAGTGTCTGTGAAGAAACATTTAATATTTCAGGGATTCTTGTCACTTCTCAATAGTTGTCAGCCTGTCAGCTCCACATTCCAGGTGCTCAGAAGACTGTAATTTCCAGAGTTTTCTAACCGAGGGCATAGTGAACCGTATGGCTGACCTCACAGAAATATTATAGAAATGTGCCTTTCATAAAGAGAAAAAAACCAAACAGATCTTAAAAGACCATTTTAGTTGCTCAAATAGTCAGATTTCACGGCTCCCCAAAGTGCAATTTGTTGCTGTTTAATCACTAAGTCATGTTCAACACTTTTGCGACCCCATGGGCTGTAACCCTCCAGGCTCCTCTGTCCATGGGCTTTTCCAGACAAGAATACTGGAATGGATTGTCATTTCTTTCTCCAGGGGATCTTCCTCCCTCCTCTCCCCCGCCTCCACCCCCTATTCTCCCCCAGCCCCCAGAGATCAAACCTGCATCTCCTTCATTGGCCAAAGGCAGATTCTATACCACTGAGCCACCAGGGAATGCAATACATTTTTATGCATCCAGAGCTCCCTTCCCCCATCCAGTTTGTACGCCAAGAAATCTTGACTTACAAAGTTTCCAAATTGTTTGTGTAATAATCTCAGTTCCTCCAGGATGCCTTTAACGCAGAAGAAAGAAATGTGTGATATCACTGTGGAAACTCCTTTTCCTGGAAACACACCTCTCATTCCATCCTTTCCTGGTTTTCCTTCTGATCTCTCATGACCCCTTACCTTGGGAGTACTCCAAGGCTCATTTTTGGAATCTCTTCCTTTCCCTTTTTACATTCCCTGTGAATGTTAAGATGATCACATAGAGTTTTACAATACCTTCAGTGTCATTTAAGTGCTGATAATCAGATTGTCTTTTCTACCCAGACCTTTCTCCTGATTTCCAGACACGTAGATTCACTTTTCTACTTGGAACAGTCAATTACATGTGCAGTAGTCACATTAAACTTAGTATGTTGATACTGAGCTCTAGATCTTCCCCTCAAAACCCACTTCTCTTAAGGTCCCTATTTGGGTTGACTGTAGATCCAACCTTCCAGACGCGCAGGCAGCCTTACAACTCCACCTTCTCAATACCTTCCCTAGAGTCCAGCTACTCATCACACCCTTTAGGGCTGAGCTTCCATTTTCCCCTGTGTGTTACTGGAATCTCCTAAAATGATCTTCCTGCTTCTGCCATTTGTTCTCAATCCAATAACCAGAATGAGCTTTGATCAGCATGAGTTCAGATATCTCACTCCATTCAAAATACTTCCTTGGGTTCCATTGTCCTGCAAAATAAAACCCAGAGTCATCAAATAGCCTGCAACATTCTGCAACACTGGGCTTCTTGTCATTGAACATTCCTCTCCCCTGACTTCACTTCCCCTTGACCATTCCTTCCCTCTGTTGTGGCTCTTTTATTCACAAGGCTTTCTCTCTCACCTCCTTAAGGGTCTTTGTTCAAAGGTCGGTTTAGCCAGTTGGTCTTCCCTGACTGTTCTATTTAAAATTTCATGATTCTTCTTCTCTCTAATGCTTCCTGCCAACTTTGCTTTGACTCTCTGTAGCATTTATCACTGTCTCATACACTATGTATCTGTTTTCTGCTTGCACTGCTACATTAGCATTTAAAGTTCATGAGGGCAGAGCTTTCTGCCTATTTCATTCCCTGCTGTATTCCTAAAACTCTGGAACAAAAGCCTACAAATGTTATAACCCTATAACACATATTTTTAAATGAATGAACAGATTCAGAAGTTAACCTTACAAATGCCATACCATCTAAATCAATCAAGAATAGCATAGGAGACCACAAATCTCAAATCTTTCTATTTTATCTAGTCAAATCTGTTCTAACAACTTAATTCAGTCTTACCTGCTATTCTGAATAAGAAATCAAAAAGAGAAGGCTATTCATACACATTCTTTAACTCCTTCTTTGTCTTTATAAAATCGCTGATTCCACTGATAAAGTTTATCTTTTTTGTCCAACTTAGGAAATTTCTAG
Organism: Neotragus moschatus; assembly: GCA_006410615.1. Classification (NCBI taxonomy): domain Eukaryota; kingdom Metazoa; phylum Chordata; class Mammalia; order Artiodactyla; family Bovidae; genus Neotragus; species Neotragus moschatus. Next base: position 852,169 of record SJYA01002840.1, read on the forward strand.
TCTCTATTTCCTTCAGCTTAGAAAAATTGAACCAAAAGGTAGACTCAGAGCAAAGCATGTGTTGCCCTTCTGGTAAGCGAAACAGTCTCCTTGAACTTCAAGTACTTAACAGGCATTACACAGACATGGCCAGTGTGAACCTCTGTCTTCTCCCGCTCTTAGCATAGGCTTCTTTCCACTTTGCATCCCATGCCCATGTGCAGATTTCACATAGCTTTAGCATATGGTCTGTCCAAAGTGACATGTTAATCACTTGTAATAGCAATCTCTAAGTCAGCAATATCAGAAAACCCTTACTTCCTGAGAAAAGTACTGATACTTTTTCTGCCTTTAATTGGGAGTGAATTTCAACTGTTTCCTTCTTCCTAGAGAAGGAAATGGCAACCCACTCCAGTTTTCTTGCCTGGAGAATCCCATGGAAGGAGGAGCTTGGTGGGCTACATCCACGGGTCACAAAGAGTCGGACACAACTGAGTGATTTCGCTTTCACTTTTCACTTTTCAATTGTTTATGGGCACTTTTCAGAAAAGTCATTCTGTTGCTATTCTTCAAAATAACAGATTTAAAATATGTTTTCTTGCTAAAGCATTTTTGAAACTGTCAACATTTAAAAAATAATTTTGGGGTGATTGGGAGACAAAACACCATGATCCACATGAGACGGTTTGCAAAACTCATGAAGTTCTTTAAATATTTCTGAGATCTACTATTGTTCATGCTTTACCTATGATCATGGAGACAGATTCATTTCTTCACTTCAACCAGCTTATTGCTACTTGTGTGTCAACATACAGTAGATATAAACTGATATCTACCGCCATCAAAATACACTGAGGTAAGCACTTGTAAAATTTTGCAATATATACTTGATTTTCATCAAGGGATTTGATGATGGTGTTGTTGATGATGATGATTATAATGATAATGATATTTGGGGAGATTTTGCAACTGGTAAGAAAGTACACATAAAAAAATCCCAGAACCAAAAGCAAAGGAAAAAAGTGTATTTTTATATATTTTAAAATAAAGTCTTTTACTTTAGACAAAGTGCCTTGGGCTACTTTTGTACAATTTTCACTTTGTTTTTTTCTGTTATGTGTATTATTTATTTTTTAGACATAACCCAAGTTCCTTTTTTTGTTTTTGAGATCTTTAAGTTTTAAAATATTTCCATTTTACCTACCTTTTACTGAGTGTCAAATATCTATACCATCCACTTTTAAGTTTCGACATAGAAGCAACACTCATAAAAAAAAAATGATTGTTGCTTTAAATAGAAATCTCNTGTTATGTGTATTATTTATTTTTTAGACATAACCCAAGTTCCTTTTTTTGTTTTTGAGATCTTTAAGTTTTAAAATATTTCCATTTTACCTACCTTTTACTGAGTGTCAAATATCTATACCATCCACTTTTAAGTTTCGACATAGAAGCAACACTCATAAAAAAAAAATGATTGTTGCTTTAAATAGAAATCTCCTTTTTGTCATAGCTTTTGATATAATGTTAATATTTTACTGAAAATACTTAATGGTCTGCTTTGACCCTGCTCTTTATGAGTCAAGCAAATATGTAATTATTCTATTTTTACAAATATGTTTTTCATATACAGAATAAAGTACAATTATAATAATAAAAGTATTGAACTTTCACTTCAATTTGATAGTCAAAATCCATCTCCTGACATCCTGACACATTTGAACATATAAAAGTGAAAAATATGAGTGCATATCCAGCAATAACTTCCTGCACATTGAGTAAATAATAAAGCATCAAAGGCCTCCGCGATAGGAAGCCTGTGTTCCAATTATTGTTGGGGTTTTGGGCTTTATATCATCTTAATATTTCTTTTGAAAAATCTCAAAACCATTCATGATCTCCACTTTCTTATTTATTCTTATCTATTATGTGCCTTATCTTTTTATAGAATTTGTAAATGTCATTTATTAAGGACCACTTACATTCCTGGTACTACTAGATGCTTCTTTATATTCACTCAAATATATTAAATCACTTTGAAGGAAGTTTTCGTTGTTGTTGTTCAGTGTCTTTATTTTTGGCTGCACAGAGTCTTCATTGCTGTGCACAGGCTTTCTCCAGTTGTGGGAAAGAGAGGTTACTTTTCACTGCATTGCACAGGCTTCTTGCTGTGATGGCTTCTCTTGTTGTGGAGCAGGGGCTCTGGGGCAGGTGGGCTCAGTAGTTGTGAATCATCGGCTTAACTGACCCTCAGGATGTGGGATCTTCCAGGACCTAGAGACAGAACCCACACTCCTTGTATCAGTGGGTAGATTCTTTACCACCTGATCCACCAAGGAAGTCTCTAGAGGTGAAAGCAAACTTTGTTATCTCTACATCATAGTGTAAGAGACAGAGATTCAGAGAAATTAAATAGTCTCACTGGTACATGGCAGAATTACAGCTTATCTTGAGAGTCTGATGATAGCTGGTGACCCAGTATGTATTGAGTTAGAGGAAAAGAAAACACGAGTGGGTTTTGTTGTTGTTTGTTTGTTTTATTTTGCTTTGTCTGCTTTAGTCCAATCTATATCCTCCCAAAACTAAAGTTTCCTTCATATTGATAAGAATTTTTCAGAAGTGTTCCTCAATCATAAAACAGATTGACTCATATTCAAACATCAGTAGCCATTCCTTTTGCTACAGTTTGGTGTTTCATAATTTCAAAGAATCAAGATCTATCACACAATCAGATGGACATAGCTACACTCAGGTCTTCTCAAGGAACAATTTCTGTTCATTATTCACGAAACATTTAATTAATACCTACTATATGGAATGCAGATGCAAACTATTATGTGCAGAATGCAAACTATTATATATAGAATACATACACATACTCTTATGTAGAGATAAACACCAAGGTCCTATTCTATAGCACAGGAAACTATATTCACTACCCTGTAACAAACCATAATGGGAAAGAATATCTGCTAATCCCAACCTTCCACTCCATCGCTCCTCCACTTCTCCTTCCCCTTGGAAACCACAAGTCTCTTCTCTATGTCTGTGACTCTGTTGCTGTTTTATAAATAGATTCATTTGTGTCATATTTTCGATTCTTCACGTTAGTGATATCATATGGTATTTGTCTCTCTTTCTGACTTATTTCACTTAGTATGATAATCTCTAGGTCCATTCATGCTGCTGCAAATGACATTATTTCATTATTTTTTATGGCTGAATCATATCCCATTGTGTATATATACTACCTTGTCATTATCCATTTATCCATCAATGGACATTAAGTTGTTTCCAGGTCTTGGCTATTGTGAATAGTGTTACTAGAAACATTTGGGTATATGTATCTTTTCAAAACTAGAGGTTTTGTATTTTCCAAATATATGCCCAGGGATTGCTGAATCATATGGTTAACTCTATTTTCAGCTTTTTAAGAACCTGCATTCTATTTTCCACAGTAGCTGCACCAAATTACATTCCCATCAACACTGTAGGCAGATTTCATTTTCTGCACACCCTCTCCATCATTTGTTATTTGTAGACTTTTTAATGATGTCTATTCTGACTGGTTTGAGGTGCTATCTCATTGTGAAATTAATTTAAATTTCTCTAATAATTAGGGATATTAAGCATCTTTTCATGTGCCTATGGACCATCTGTATGTCTTCTTTGGAGAAATGTCTACTTAGGTCTTCTGCCCATTTTTTGATTGGGTTGTTTGCGATTTTTGTTGTTGTTGTTTTCATTGAGTTGTATGACCTGTTTATATATTTTGGAAATTAAGCCCCTTTCAGTCACATCATTTTGTTTTTACGTCTTTTGGCATTTAGACAGCACCCAACATATTATTACTAGCTTTGAAGCATATTATTGCTTCTTTATGTTTCAGCATTCTACTTTATCACCCATTAAATCCCATTTTATATAATGTTTAGCTTTTCATGCATGTAGCTCTATTACGACCAAAATTGTTTCATTTTTTTCTATTTCTTTGAAATGTAGAGTTACATGTATTAGATATCTTCCTTTTAAAGAAATAAGACACTCTGGAATAATTAAATGATGGATGGAAACAAAAATTTCATTTGTGGCAAAGTTCAAATCAGACAAATTCTCTTGTTTCCATATTCCATATTCATATTCCAATACTCTTGTTTTCAATATGGAATGGGCCTTTTATTCCCCTTAATTTCCATCCAATCTTAAATGTTCCTTTCTATAGAAAATATTATTTGGATCATTATCTTTATCTTATCTTTATCATTGATTCTGATTGTTCCAGTGAGACTGAAATTAAAATTTTCCAAAAGATAAAATCCTATCTCTTGCACAAATATAATATGACCACATGTAAGAGATTCTCCTTAACTCATTAATTAATTGAAAGACAGTGAAATGATATGACTGATTCAGAGAGCATTTTAGAAGCTGGGTTACTTATGAGATGGTAAGATTCTTGAATTAGATACAAAACTGGTACATGTCCCAAAGGGTCATAAACTTTGTGCTGATCTGGTCCATCAGACAAATTATTTGTATCTCCACTTTAACATTGAGCTACACTACATCTATGGCCTTTTGTCAAGACTAAAGAGCTGGTTAAACTGTCTAGACAGTTAAATTCTTGGACAGCGTTCACCTGCGTGCAACACTTAAAATATATGCCACCTATTCTTTTTGCAGCAAAAGATGGAGAAGCTATATACAGTCAACAAAAACAAGACCAGGAGATGACTGTGGCTCAGATCATGAACTCCTTATTACCAAATTCAGACTGAAGTTGAAGAAAGCAAGGAAAACNCCTGGCGTGCTGCGATTCATGGGGTCACAAAGAGTCAGACCCGACTGAGCTACTGAACTGAACTGATCCTTTTTGCCTTCTTTTCAACTTCTCCATATTTTTATGTTTTTTTCCTTTCTTTTAGTTTGGACCATTTTAATTTGATTTATAATGTATTAGTTTCAGGTGTACAGCAAAGTGAATCAGTTTTACATACTCATATATCCACACTTTTTAGATTACTTTCTTATAAAAGTCATTACAGAGTGTTGAGCAGCACTATTTGCAATAGCCAGGACATAGGCAATGGCACCCCACTCCTCTTGCCTGGAAAATCCCATGGATGGAGGAGACTGGTGGGCTGCAGTCCATGGGGTCGTTAAGAGTAGGACACGACTGAGCAACTTCATTTTCACTTTTCACTTTCCTGCATTGGAGAAAGAAATGACAACCCACTCCAGTGTTCTTGCCTGGAGAATCCCTGGGATGGGGGAGCCTGATGGGCTACCATCTCTGGGGTCACACAGAGTCGGACACAACTGAAGTGACTTAGCAGCAGCAGCAGCAGCAGCAGTAACCTAAATGTCCATCAACAGAGTAATGGACAACCAAGATGTGGTACACAATGGAATACTCTTCAGCCATAGGAGGAATGAAAGAAGGCCATTTGTAGCAACAAGGATGAACCTAAACACTGACATACTGAGTGAAGTCAAACAGAGAAAGACAAATATCACATAATGTCACTTATATGTGGAATCTTACAAAACAGGTACAAATAAATGTTTCCACTTCTACTTATTTTTATCCAGAAGTAATTTCAAAACTGTGCAGCTGCTCTCAGAATTTAGGAACACATTTTTATGTATGGTTAAAAATGTATAGATTTCTGCTTGAAACTAATGCTATCCATTCCCAGCTCAGATTTTTCATCCTTTTCAGCGATTCTTCTCAGATTCTATGCAAATAGGTGTGCACACATTGAATTAAGGTAGTTATTGAATTTCACAGGAATGCCACTGAGATGAACTTAAACATATGTGAAGCTGAGAAATCACACTTTCTCTTTAAAATAAAAAGAAGCAGAATTGACAAGTAGTTAAATGATTGTGTCTGATAACAGGGAGGAACACTTCCTTTAGAAAACTCACAGGTGGAGTAACAGTCAACGGAGTGTGTACATTTTTGATAGGAGTTGGGTTTCTTTAAAGGCCATAAGATGGCTTAAGACTGTTTATAGTCATTTGTATTTGTCTGATAAAACTCAATTCTGAGAAAACTTAGCGGTAATTGCTTCCACATTTGAACTTTGTGTAATGAATTGCTGATTGAAATTCAATGACTTTCCCATGTTTGATTTTTTTATCCCAAGCCAGTTTCTTTGAAAATGTATTGATGTTGAGAAAGTGAGTCAAAGCTTTGAATGCAATTCTACATGATATCTGCAATTTTTAGTGCATTGAAGCATAGTTGAGCTCAAATATGTGGATTGGTATTTATATCTATAGGCAGGGGAATGTCTTCCTTTCTCTTTTAGGTTTTAATGTACAAAGTATTTTGACTACTTGGATGCATTTCTTTTAATTAACTTTGAAGATAAATTAAATCAAACTCATTTGCTAAAATTATTGTAAACTTTTTAGAATCATTTCTGATAAAGAACTTGACTCCCTAATGGATATCAGAGTAATAAAGAATACTTGTATTTCTTGGGGAAAAGTAGAAAATAGATTTGTAAACAACCACTCCTAATAATTTAAAATGTATGCAAAAACAATGTATATGTTTTACATACATTTTAAATATGTGAAAGTTTATTAATTTAAATATGTACAAGTTTTATTCCTTGTTAAAGTAGCCTACGAGAAGATATAGTGATTTTTCTATAATCTTACAGGAAAAATGCCATGACTGGGTGGACAAGGGAGACATGAATGACATACAGTAAAGCCTCATTAACAAGCCCAGCCCTGTTACTGCCCATCTCAGGTGGACGGCTGGGACTTCCCAACATTCTTCTTCTCATGCCTGAATCCCACTTCTCAAACTTTCCAAAACCCTAACGTGCACAGGCTACCCTCCACTTTGTTCCTCTGTCCATCTTCCAGGATCTGCCTATTTCTTCTTCTGACAGTTCTCAATGCCCTTGTTACAGGCTGTCCGTAATGAAGCCAGAGGAAGAGGAAATTCCAACTAAGCAATATCAGGACACTCCTTAGAGATAAGAGAAAGCGTGCGGCTATAATTATCTGTTCTTTTCCAGTCTATTCTGTTGTGTTCTGTTCTATTCTACTCCATTCCATTCCTTAGATGCTCAAGGAAACATCTCAAGTCTTTTTTTTTTTTTTCCCCTTCATGGTCATTAAGAGAGAAGAAACAAGAAACTATAATTATTTCACTCCAGGCGTCATGATTTAGTCATATAGAATTGTCTCTACTTCCCAGCATGCTACAGATTCTTTCATGGCATTTATTTTCACTCAACACTGCTTCTTGTGCCTAGAAAATCTTTTCACTACCCCTTCTGAGTGCTTCCATAGTTAAGTAGGTTACGACCCATTGCTAGTTAAGAATATGGTCAGCTGTCTCTATAAAAGATAAACAGCATTTTTTAAAAAATGATAATTCAAATTTGTACTATAGCCAAAGATCATAGTCAACAATTATGGCCAAAGATTAAAAAACAAAAAGATTAATTCATTCTGAACATTAAACAAAGCAAAAAATAAAAAAGTAAGAGAGTAAAGAACAAGGCCCATGGCCTCGTTCTGACTCCCACTCTCAGCTCCATCATTTGTCATCTGTGTGATGCTAAGCGACAAACTGACCATCCATACCTGTTTTTTCAACTTTTAAATAGAAAAAAAAAAAAGTACTTATAAAATTGCCATAAAGAGTTAAGCAAAGCAACCTGCTCCTTTCCTGACAGGTGCTGGTTTTTTTCCCTCCCCTGATACCACCAGGTTTGGAGCAATTTCCTTTTGAGCTATTATTATTTCAGTAGTTGTTAGTTATTGTTGTGGTGGTGGGATAGTCACTAAGTCATGTCTGACTTTTTGAGACCCCATGGTCTGTAGCCCGCCAGGCTCCCCTCTTCACGGGATTTTCCCACCAAGAATACTGGAGTGGACTGTGATTTCCACCTCCAGGGGGATCTTCCCCATCCAGGGACTGAACCCCTGCCTCTTGCGTCCCCTGCTTGGCAGGCGCTGAACCACCCTGGAGGCCCAATAATTGTCTATATTGTGCTAAAGTAATAGGTCCAGTTAGACAAATATTTTCCCAATTAAGATCCTAAAAATTGTATCAGTGTAATGCCTGCTAAGTCACTTCAGTCGTCTCCAACTGTTTACAACCCCAAGGACGGTAGCCGGCAATGCTCCTGTGTCCGTGGGATCCTCCCAGCAAGAATAGTGGAGTGGGTTGCCATTTCCTCCGCAAGGGGATCTTTCCAGCCCAGAGATAGAACCCACATCTCATGTCTTCTGCATTGGCAGGCATGTTCTTTATTATTATTATTTTTTTTTTTCCGTCTCAGATGTACATGAGTTCCCAATCTTGACATCCCCCCCCACCTCCCACCCCATATCAGCTCTCTGGAAGGCATGTTCTTTAGCAGTTCAGCCACCTGGGTCATCATTTAGAGAAAAAGCCTAATAACCATAGCACGTTTCTCTTTTAGCCATTTGTACGTTATGCAGGCCCCACTTCTGTGACACTATACCTCTTCAGTAAGATGCTGAAATAATGAAAGCAGAAATGTCATCTTCTCTAAGGAACTAATTTCAAATAAAACTATGGGTTGAGTTTTATATCTGCACTTTGTCATCCATGGCTGCCATCACTCTCTTTATTGCTCCCTAGAGTGCCCTCTGGCGGCCTGGTGGCTCAGAGGTTAAACTGTCTGCCTGCATTGCAGGAGACCTGGCTTCGCTCCCTGGATCGGGAAGATACCCTGGAGAAGGAAATGGTAACCCACTCCAGTATTCTTGCCTGGAGAATCCTGTGGACGGAGGAGCCTGGTGGGCTACAGTCCACGGGATCGCAAAGAGTCGGACACGACTGAGCGACTTCGCTTTCGCTTTCAGAGTGCCTTCTGCAGTCCGCGGTGCCATAGCACTTCTGGTCCACACAAGGGATCTCTTGTTTTTGAATGTCTCATTAAGGAGTTAACTATTAATAAATAAAATCCAGTGTGTTCGTGACACTTTGAAGTAAATGTTTATTCGGTTCTAAGCCAGCTGTCCAAGCAGATATTTGCCTCAAATTAATTTCAATGAAAATGTTGGGTTTGGATTTATGTTATTTTTACTGGAATTTACTCATATAATTCAGCATTTATTAGACTGAAGAGTGACCAAATTAGTTATTTTTCTTATAGAAGTCTCTTAGTCCCCTTCAAAGATTAAAAAATGCCCTCACTTATTTCTCTGCAAATATTCTAATTTAAATTCTTATTGGCAAGAAAATTTTCCAGGCAATTTTCTTGTTAATCCATTAATGAAATATGCTTCTGACAGATGGAGCTTTGCTTGCAATTACTGTTATTTTTGCCTACAAATAACATCAAGTCTTTTCTCAAAACAAAATGTTTTTGTTGCCAACTCAGGTTAATACTCTCTTGTTTTCATTTCCCCACCAGTTTCTTAGAAGAGCCATTCCCAGCCCTTTCCTTGATTTTGAACGCAGTCTTTAGCCTAAAGATGTTTCACCTGCAACTGGGTTGGCATGCAGGGTCCCTGGAAGGATTTGTAGGATTAACAAAAAGGCTTCCAGTTGCTTTATCCCCAAATAATAATTTGTTCCAAATAGAAGTAGGTGGGAGGCTCTACCCCCCAACAATGGAAGATCCCTGCTCCAACCTGGGGGTACCTCATACCACACTCTGTGGAGGTGTAGCACTGAAGGCTCGAGAAGGCTCTCCCAGCAGCAATGTGTACCAAATAACACAAAGAAATGTGATCTTTTCTCCTTCTTCATTGTGAAACACTTCAAGCATTCTGAAAATTGTTATTCCATTGCTAAGTCCTGTTTGACTGTTTGTGACCTCATGGACTGCAGCATGCCAGGCTCTGCTCTGCTTAACTGTCTCCTGGAATTTGCTCAAGTTCATGCCCATTGAGTCGGTGGTACTATCTATCTTATTCTCTGCCACCAACTTTTCCTTTTGCCGTCAGTCTTCCTAGAATCAGGATCTTTTCCAATTAGTTGGCTCTTTGCATCAGGTGGCCACACAAGTACAGACAAATAAAAGAAGTACCCAAGTGCTTACAATCCAGCTTCATTAAATCTTAGCACTGTCCCGTATTTTCTATTTCAAGAAAATCACACATTCAGACAGAGATGAAGCCCTATGTGCTTACCAGTTCCCACCCCTCTGCCTCCTATAATCTGGTTCCTGATTTTAGCTTCCATGGCTCATGTGTGTGTGATACAGATACATATATATATAATTATTTTGGAGGTTTTAAAACTTTACATAACTTGTGTGATTCTTTATGTATCACTTTGCAAATTAAATGTTTTGGGGGTTTTGTTTTGTTTTGCTTAAAATTATGTACTTTTTAGATTTATCTGCAAAGTTCACTTAAATGCTGGATGGTGTTTCATGTTATAAAAACACCAAAATTAGGATGACTATTCTTCTGTTACTGGGGATGTTGATGACTTCAGATTTCTGTTATACTAGCAAAGCCAGTAATGCCACAGTGAGCTTTGGGGATCACCTCCATGTGTAAGGAGTTCTCAGAGTTATTCCTAGAAGGGAAATTGCTACCATACACGATGTACAACCACAGTCTGAGAACTAGAAAATTCTTGAAAGCAGTTGTGTAAATCTCCCCCAACCTCCAAAATTGTTTAATTTCTATATTTCCTCAATGACCTTCATGACGGTCAGGTTTTTTAAAATTTTATGTTTATAATCAGATCATTCATTGTCTTTGCAGTTACCATTTCTATGATTGTTAATGAGGCTCAGCATCTTCATTAGTAATTCAGCTGAATTTTCTTTCATACTCATTGTTCATTTTTCCATAGTTTTTTTAAAAATTGATTTTAGGATGTCTCCGTGTGTTCTGCATACCAGTTTTGACCTCAGGCACTTTTGCTTTTCTCTTACCCTTCAGAAAACTGCCACTACTGGGAGTGTCAACAGAAGTAGTGCATTTTGTCCTATTTTCCATGTTCCTTTTCACCCTTTCTGTTTGCTTTTTTAAGTTAAGTGGACAAAGACAGAAAGAAGATGATTAGAATAAAATCACCCATCTGTTTGCTTGCTGTGTTTGGCTTCCTTGGTGGCTCAGATGGTAAAGAATCCCCCTGAAATGTAGGAGACCTGGGTAAGATCCCTGGGTCAGGAAGATCCCCTGAAGAAGGAAATGGCAGTGCACTCCAGTATTCCTGCCTGGAGAAATCCATGGACAGAGGAGCCTGGCGAGCTACAGTCCATGGAGTCACAGGGTTGGATACAACTGAGCAACTAACACTGACACTTCTGATTGATGAAAATTAAGAATATTTCCGAGGCTCCTGTAACAGCCTTTTGGCTGAATGTAGTGATTAAAAATGACTAAAAATCTCCTAGAAACACAAACCAACTTCATTTCCCCCACTGCATCAAGGAATCAGAAAATGATGGTACAAGAAAGGACCTTTGGTTTCATTAATGCTGAATAACCCATTTTGTAAGCAAGCCCCTAAGACCCAGAGCTGAGACTTTCAATAAACCCAAACTCCAGTCTACCTATGTCCTCCACCACTTTTCTCTGTTTTTTTTTTTTTTAAGAAGAAGAAATTTATTCAATATAATTTAATTTTTGTATATATTTTGGTCACGTCATGCAGCATGTAGGATCTTAGTTCCCCAATCAGGGATGAAACCTGTGTCCCCTGCTGTGGAAGTGCAGAGTCTTAACCGCTGGACCACCAAGAAATTCCCCGACTAGAGTTTTTCGTTATAGCGCTTATAGCTATAATTATCGAAAATGTACTAATTATTTGATTATGTGTTAAATCACATTGGCTAATTTCTGCCTCTCCATTGTAACATCAGCTTCATGAAGACAAGACCACCATCTTGGTTTGTGCTGAATTCCCCATCACCAGGGATATTAGTAGGTGCTTACTACATATCTGTTTAATGCACTGAGTGCCTACCACATGTCAGTTACTATATTAGAATCTGAGAATGTATTAATAAGAAAAAGTTCTTATCCTTAAAGAATTATTGGTAACATATCCGTATTCACAGAGTTAGCTACAGTTTGGTGCAGGAGATTAGTTCCCCTGGTCCACTGAATACCTCCACATCTAAGAGAGATGCACACTGGAAGAGCAAAGGCAAGAATCTATAAATGGCAGGGGGTTGGAGGAATAGGGTAAAGTGTTGAAGGTTTGAAATGTATTCAGAAGATAACATTGAGGCATTGAGATCAAAATTGGTGGATTGCATTAGTCCAAATAAAGATAGGGGTGATTTTGCCATGCAACAAACAAAGAGTAAGTAAACTTCAGAGCCCTTCACCTATGGGGGTTCCTTCTAAGGCCCCTAAAGTGAGCCCAAGTTTCAGCTTCAAATGATAAATTTTGCAAAAGTCTGCAGTTCCAACCAAATCCTCTTCTCACTGTTACATCCTTCTTTCACACTTTCCCTCCTGTTGGAGAAGCTGGTAGTAGCCATAGGAATTAAGATCTGAGTTCAGTCCCTGGGTTGGGAAGATTCCCTGGAGAAGGAAATAACAACCAATTCCAATATTCTTGACTGGAGAATCCCATGACAGAGGAGCCTGGTGGGCTATATAGTCCCTAGGATCACAAAGCATCAGGCACAACTGAACATGCAGGCAACAACAGGGGATATTGAATTCTGGATAGTTTGGAACTCACTCAATACTTTTATGTCGTTTGGAGTCACTTTATTGTATAGCTAAATGATCTCTGGCTGCTCTGAATTAGTAAGAAAGACTTTCAGGGGTAATATCGTTACTTGTGCAGGTACTCTTGGCATCATGACCAGAGGTGTAGCGCCCACAATGGAACCCCAAAATAGCCCCACAATGAGACTGTCTTTGGGTCTCATCATTTTAACCAAGATTTAAAATCTCTCCATTATTGCAGTAGTCTTGAATGAAGCCTTCCTGCTTGTGCAACTGTCCAGTACAATCTTTATTTGACACAACTTCAAGGTAAAGTTATTTGCATGTATCTTTGCTGCTCTAACATTTTACAAAACATGAGAAATTGGTAATGGGTCTGAGTTCTAGATTCAGAAAAATCTGGAAATAAAGACTACAAATTAGTTGTTTTCATTAAAAAAAAAAAAGGTAACTAGAATTGAGTGACAAGGTCTCGCAGTAACCAGAGAATAGCAATAATATTTTCTTTCCCTCTTTTACTTCTGAAATTCCTAAAAACTTATTAATCCATCATTAGATTTCTTTTTTTCCAAAATCTCTCCATGAAAGTCTCATTCAGAGACCTTTTGGATAGTCTCTGGATAGTTTCTGGATAGACCATCCAGACAGAAAATTAATAAGGAAACTCAGGCCTTAAATGACACTTTAGATGTTCAGTTTAGTTCAGTCACTCAGTCATGTCTGACTCTGTGACCCCAGAGACTGCAGCACACCAGGCCTCCCTGTCCATCACCAACTGCTGGAATTTACTCAAACTCATGTCCATTGAGTCAGTGAAGCCATCCAACAATCTCATCCTCTGTCATCCCCTTCTCCTCATGCCTTCAATCTTTCCCAGCATCAGGGTCTTTTCCAATAAGTCAGTTCTTTGCATGATGAGGTGGCCAAAGTATTGGAATCTGAGCTTCAGCATCAGTCCTTCCAAAGAACACCCAGGACTGATCTTTAAGACTGACTAGTTGGATCTCCTTGCAGTCCAAGGGACTCAAGAGTCTTCTCCAACACCACAGTTCTTAATTAAGTGACTTAATTGATATTTATGAAATATTCCTCCCCAAATCAGAACCTCACAAAGGTTCCACTTGTGTCTTGCTACTTTACGTTGAGTCAGGAAGGCTCCAGATATCTCACTGTAATCTTCTGCCCCTACATTTAGATGAGATTCGGTGTGTTCAAGGTGGTATGGCCATAGTGCCACTACATTCAGAATGAAGCCTGGACAGTCCTTCTGAAAGCATTCCATGCAAATAGAATTCATAAGAAATCTAGAGTAACAACATTCATATCAGACAAAATAGATTTTAAAACAAAGACTGCTTTAAGAGGCAAAGAAGGATACTACATAATCATCAAGGGCTCAATCCAAGAAGAAGGTATAACAATTATAAATATATATACATCCAACATAGGAGCACCTCAATATGTAAGACAAATACTAACAAACATAAAAAAGGAAATCATCAGTAAAACAATAATAGTGGGGGACTTTAACACCTCACTTTCATCAATGGATAGACCATCTGGACAGAAAATTAATTAGGAAACTCAGGCCTAAAATGACCCCTTAGAGGAGTTGGAATTAATTGATATTTATTGAGTATTCCACCCCAAAGCATCAGAGTACACACTTTTCTCAAGTGCACACAAAGTATTCTCCAGGATTGACCACATGCTGGGCCATAAGGCAAGCCTTGGTAAATTTAAGAAAACTAAAATTGCATCAAGCATCTTTTCTGATCACAATGCTATGTGATTAGAAATAAACTACAAGAAAAGCATTGTTAAAAACACAAACATGTGGCAGTTGAAGGTTGTTTTAGAAGTAGAGACAACCACTAAGCAGATCCTCTCTTCATCCCTCCCCACAGAGTACATTCAAAAGAACACAGACATTCTAAGCATCCCTTATTTAACAGCCATATTTGGTATTGCAAGTCTAATCCTCTGAAACTAAAACAAAAGAAAGATCAAGTCAACTTGCAGCTACAGCAAAAGGCCCATTGAACTTCTAGAAAAAGCGAAAAAAAAAAACCTTTTCAGATCTAAGACAATGCTGTTTATTATTTAGTTCTTTTTTCCCAGTGTCTCCCCACTCTCCTTCACCACTTTTAAGATCTGCATATAAATGCCACTCTGCCCCCTCCTTCAGAATTCATCAGTTCCTTGTTGCTTATTGGCCACCTGAAGTCTAATCCTTGTCTTGGAACTTTTTAATTGGTGGAAATGATTATGTTATCACAAACAGAGGATTAAAACTTGGGTGAAGAGTAAGCAGGAGGAGCAGATGAACTCTTAATAAAGATAGCCTTAGCAGTAGTAGTAGTTTGTCACTCAGTAGTGTCTGACTCTTTGTGATCCCATGAGAGCCATGACCAGGCTCCTCTGACCATGGGAGTCTCCAGGCAAGAATACTGGAGTGGGTTGCCATTCCTTTCTCCAGGGGATCTTCCCGACCCAGGGATTGAAACCAGGTCTCCTGCATTACAGGCATATTCTTTACTGTCTGAGCCACCGGGGAAGCCTGGTATCATGCAAATGCACCAAAACAACAGAAAGAGAATCTTCATGGATGAGGGTGAGGGTAGGGGAATGGGCAAGTAGAGAAATATGATAAAAATCAGAATAGGGTTGTTAAGNACCAGGTCTCCTGCATTACAGGCATATTCTTTACTGTCTGAGCCACCGGGGAAGCCTGGTATCATGCAAATGCACCAAAACAACAGAAAGAGAATCTTCATGGATGAGGGTGAGGGTAGGGGAATGGGCAAGTAGAGAAATATGATAAAAATCAGAATAGGGTTGTTAAGGACTTCTATACTGTAAAGTAAGTCATTTTGCCATAAAATAACAAATCAACGTGAAAATATAACATCCACAAATAGGGAAAGATTGAGTTTCTTTGGATTCAGGGACTCTAAATAAAAGTGAAAGCTGTTAAGGAAAAAAATAAATAAAAGAAATAGAGACTATTACCAAGGAATGTTAACAATTGTGTTTCCCAAAATAATTTACCAAAAAACCAAAAAACTAGTTAACAGTAGCATCAAAATTGTCCCTGTCATTTGACATTTTCCGGAAAATTCACTGCCAAGGTGAGGCAATATAACTCATCATAAAATACTTACAGTACATTTATGTAGGTTTAGAGTTGTACCTCGAGTAGTGAAACAGAATAGGCCAATGTTTCTTCATTCAAACCACATCAATCAACCAGAGAATCTGGAGAGGAAAGCATTTAAGGGGCTTGACTGGGGAATGGGATAGGGTCAACCAAACAAGTAGGTCTGCGGGTTGGAAACCCACAGTCACCCTCCGTCTCCAGGTGGGCAGTAGCAGAGAAGTCCTTGAGGAGACTAAGGGCAGTTTATAGCATTTGGAGTTGCTCTGCTGTTTCCTCTAACATTCCTTGAGGCTTCCACAGTGTCTCAGTGGAAAAGATTCTGCCTGCAACGCAGGAAACCAGGGTTCGATCCCTGGGCCGTGAAGATACCCCTGAAGAAGGAAATGGATTGCCTGGAGAATCCCATGCACAAAAGAGCCTGGTGGATTACAGTCCATCGAGGTCACAAAAGAGTCAGAAACAACTGAAGCGACTTAGTCTGCATACGTAGTGTTCCTTAACAGTGGTGTTTCTCATTTTCCCCTAAATTTTTAAAGGGGATGGATACCTGCATTGTGTAATTGCTTCTGGACCCTTATACATGAGTCCTTCCAAGGAAACAGTGCTGTCTGCTTTTGATCCACCATGGACAACTGCCTCTCTCCAATGCACATGACCCCATAACCAAAGCTGTTTGCCTGGAATATTCCTCTCTTTCTAGAAAGCCAGTGTAAAATGGTTCCTGTTTTATCCCACTTGAATAAAGCTCTAACACTGTCATCCGTTCAAAGACAAATTGTCAATACTTACTGGAATGTTAGAAAGCATCACTGAAGCTATATCTAAAGCTGCAAAATGGCATTTGAAACCATCCAAAGATATTGGCAATCAGAGATCCAAGGAATAGAAAATCACTGTAATTATTGGTCCTTATGCCTGAAAACCTCAATTCTCTTTTTCTTGCCTGAAATTGTAGGGTCCCTTCACATGTGCAATCTGTGGGGTGCATTAAAGAGAAGGCACTCTTTGTTAGTAATCAGATAATATTTCTTTTAAAGCAGGGGGTGGAAAACAGAGAGACGGAGGAAATAGCTTTTGTTCTCAGCAGCCGTGTGTATGATGTGCTTTTATTGTGTCTTCACAAAACTAAGAATGAGACAGAAAAAGATTCTATGAGCTTTGACCTGTGGTTTTGGGTGTCACAAGTAATGTCTTCAGGTCTGGGCTTCTGGAACCTTCTACAGGGTCGGACCTGAGCCTCAGGGAGAGGAAATTGCTAATCACAGTAACAGGCTGGGACAGACGAAAGGAGATCAGAGGGTCAGAGCTCCCCCATTTGATGTCACCCTGACCCCAGAAAGTAACCTGCTTCTTGTGACATTTTTGCCTTCACAGAGGTTTCCGAAGGCTGTTTTTCAACAGATTTGAAGGTTACTGTCCCTCAGCCCAGGTAACCTCTCCTGAGTTCCTCTCTCCACAGTGAGAAATGCAGATGGAAAAGCAGGCTCAGCCTTCCCATTTCTCAAAGAAATTAAAGACATTTAAAAAGAAGCAAGGAGATGACAAGGACCTTGGCAATGAGCTAAAGGTAAAGAGGAGAAGAAGGAGCCTGGTTCAGTGTCCATCACAGTGGTGTGTTTCTTAGGAAAGGAAAAGGTCCCTCCTAAGATTTTACGAAATCAGAAATTTTAGAAAACCGTGTCTCCCGACACATGGAACATGAAGAGCTACCCAGGGCAGCTTAGATGACAGAAAACTGACAGTTTCTATCCATGTGAAAAAGCAAGTTAAACTCATTTACAAGGGTCAGTCCACTCCTTTCAAACCAATTCAGGAAATGTGCCAAGGACTGGAGTCCCTGCGCTGGCTTATTAGCATTTTCAGCAGGAACGTCAGTCAAGTGGGGACGTGGGCTTTCTGTCTCCATGCCTTTCTCTTTGTATCCTCTCCGCTGAAAATGAGCTGGAAACGGAGACCCTTTTCAATAAGAAACTTCAAAAGAGTCAGTTTAAAGTGAAGTTCCAAAATTAGGCTCCTCTCTAGACATTTGGGACACAAAACCCTTCACTGGGGAAGTTAAGCAGTCAGCAGTAGGTACTGATGTTCTACATACCTTCAGTCTTTAGGGAGAGTCCACACTAGGCTAGGTGCCCTGCGGGGCTCTGGGGGATCTTAGGTGAAGGAACAGAGCCCAGTGGGTCTGCATTGGAGTACAGGACACAGGCAGTAACATGCAGATGCAGGAAAGTTAATAGACTAGAGTTCGTTCAAGACATATGAAAATTCTGTGTATTGGGCTTCCCTTGTAGCTCAGTTGGTAAAGAGCCTGCCTGCAGTGCAAGAGATCCAGTTCGATCCCTGGGTTGGCAAAATCCCCTGGAGAAGGAAATGGCAACCCACTCCAGTATCCTTGCCTGGAAAATCTCTTGGACAGAGGAGCCTGGTGGGCTGTAGTCCATGGGTCACAAAAGATCGAGTACGACTGAACGATTAACACACATACTTAACCTGGGACTAGCAACTGGCATAATGTAAGCCCCAGGTGAAGGGCTTCCCTGGTGGCTCAGTGGAAAGGAATCCTCCTGCAAGGTAGAAGTGTGAGTTCGATCCTTGTGTCAGGAGGATCCCCTGGAGGAGGAAGTGGTAACCCACTCCAGTATTCCTGCCTGGGAGATCCCATGGACAGAAAAGCCCGACAGGCTGCAGCCCATGGGGTTGCAAGAATCAAACATGAGTTGGCGACTAGACCGCTACCACCAAGCCACAGGCGCTATTAAAGGCTAAACTGCGTTCACCCAACTAGAATTCAGATCAAGAACCTATGGTCTTGAGTCACATGGTCCTGATCACCACAAATGTAGTCCACAGTGGTGGATAAGGGCATATATCTTGGAACCAGACACCAGGATTCAAATCCTGATTCTCATACTTAGTAGCTGTTTGATGATGGACAAGATATTTAGACTCTCTAAGCCTCAGTTTCCTCATCTGTAAAATAGGTACAATAATAGCCTAGCAACCCCCATGGGACCAAAGGCATTATTATGAGAACTTTGTCCAACGCATGATAGATTCTATAGGTGCCAGTTATTGCTATGAGAACCTACAAAGTCCAAACCATAGGCTTTCTGGTTCTGGCCATTGGACATGACAACACCTATGTCCCAAAGGGTCAAGATGAAATAGCTGCTATTTCTTACCCTTCCCACCAACTCCTCCCCTCACCTCCCACCTCCACAATCAACCCACTTCTTCAGAGCATCACTTGTCTCAGGAACTGCACACTTGTTTTTTTCTCAGCCATGTGCTATTTGTTTAACATTTGGTGCTTTTCTAAGAGTGAAGAAAACAGAAAGGACCAGCAAATTAATTTGACTCTAAAATCCCATTTGAACTATGAAATACAGCTTAGAATGTTTGGATAATAATGAGTGCTCACTGCTTGAAGCTTCACTCACAGAATGTTCTAGGCATTCTAGAACAGGAAAGTGTTTGCAGATTACTATGTTGGACTGAAGGTCTCTGCAATAATTATAATCCACAGACAGTCGTGACTGTGTTCAGTGGGAATGGACGACAGGAAGAAATGTTGTAGAGGGAACAAGTGAAAGTGAAAGTCTCTCAGTCATGGCCGACTCTTTTCGATCCCATCTTTAGGCCAGAATACTTGAATCGGTAGCCTCTCCCTTTTCCAGGGAATCATCCCAACCCAGGGATGGAACCTTAGGTCTCCCTCATTGCAGGTGGATTCTTTATCAAGTGAGCCACAAGAAAAGCCCAAGAATACTGTGGTGGGTAGTCTAACCCTTCTCCAGCAGATCTTCCTGACTCAGGAACTGAGCCAGGGTCTCCTGCATTGCAGGTGGATTCTTTACAAACTGAACTATCAGGAAACCCTTAGAGGAAACCAAAGCATATCTCAAATGGTTTTATCAGTGGCTTCATATTGTTCTGTTTTGTTCAGCTCTGTCAGTGAGGGTTAACTGTGCCTCTCACCTGTATCACTCAGGTCTGTCCTTCTAGTATAACAATATGCATGCACTAGTGTTAAAAGAAATGAATATTTTTGCTGGTAGACGACTGCCCCACTCCTGCTTCCACAGATGAGCAGCAAGGAGCTTAAAGACTGTTTTCTGGAGAACCCTAGGGGAACGACTCCTTTGCTGAGTCTTAGACTACCATCTGCCTCACCCACTCTTTTCCATGCTCCTAATTTTAAAAGATACTTTTGGCAGTCTGTATTTTCCTCTTCAGACCAAAAAAAGAAACTATTTTGTTTCATTATCCCTTTCTTCTTCTTTTTATTTAGTTATTATTTTTGTTGCACTGGGTCTTCGTTGCTGTGTGCAGATTTTCAGTAGCCGCGGTGAGCAGGGGCTGCTCTCTTGTTAAGGTACCTGGGCGTCTCATTGCAGCAGCTTCTCTTGTTTCCGAGCACAGGCTCTAGGCACACGGGCTTAGTTGCCCGGCAGCATGTGGCATCTTCCCAGACCAGGGGTGGATCCGTGTCCCCTGTATTCCCAGGGGGAATCTTAACCACTGGACCACNCTGGGCGTCTCATTGCAGCAGCTTCTCTTGTTTCCGAGCACAGGCTCTAGGCACACGGGCTTAGTTGCCTGGCAGCATGTGGCATCTTCCCAGACCAGGGGTGGACCCGTGTCCCCTGTATTCCCAGGGGGAATCTTAACCACTGAACCACCAGGCAAGTCCATTCCTTTATTCTCTGATCCACAGAATTGGGTTACTTTCCTCTCCTCCGTCATCTCTATGATGATGTAATGTGCTTCCTTAAGAAAAGACATGATTGTGCTGCAGGATGGTGTTGAAGGTGTGTGTGTGTGTGTGTGTGTGTGTTTGTGTGTGTCTGTGTGATCTCCTTGCAGATTCACATATGGCAAAGATGTCATATGCAATTATCTCTCTAAAAAGAGCTTAAGAAACAAAGGCAAGAGATACCCAGAAAAATGATCCATTTAGAAAAATAATCTTGCAATAACAGCACTTTGTATTTCTCTTTTGTTCTTCAGAATTGAAGTCATTAACATGAAAAGCAGGTCTGTCTTTCTTCCCCAGTTAATCTGCTCTGACTGATTACTAGCTCCCTCGTGGACTAACTATTGTCTCTTGGACGCTGTGCATCCCTGGCTATAGAATCTGTGTGGATGGGCTCTCGCTGGCTTTGGGCCCCGAGAGCACCAGCGGCTCAGGGCTCCGCACACTCCAGCAATGTTCAGGGTAAGCGGCAGGAATGCAGCCAGAGGGCTCCTCACCCTGAGTTACCCCAGAAGCCTGCAAATCCCTGAGCAAGCCCAAGCTTGGCTACTCACTCCACACTGACAGGACAGGCTCAAGCCCACTCCTGGAATGCAGAAGAGGTGTGTTCCGTGAGTAGTAACCGGACCACTCTGGGATTTCTTTGACCAGGACCAGGAGACACACGGAGGTCCATGAGAGTCCAGCCCGCCCAGCCTTCCCGTGTCCACCCTTTGGCTCCGCAAACTGTCACATGTCCCACGGCTGGAGCTGCCTTGTTTGCTCGGCTTTAAGGGACACCAGTTCTTGAGGAAGGATCTGATAATAGCAGCTTTAATACAGTGGGAATATAAACTGATGGTAAATTATTCAGAAGAATTTTTAAAGCTAATTGTAGACTAAAAGCTGTCATTCACTCAATGAAGCTTGCTGCTTTCCTCCTATGTGTCAGTCACTGTGCTCCATTCTGGAATTAGAAAAACTACATTTGTAGGGTGTTTTACAAATCCACAAAACCCCTTCATGATTCAGTTCAGAAAACCAAGAATCACAAGCTGATATTAATGAAGCGCTTGCTTTGTTTCTTACATTATTTGAATACAATAATTGTTCTATATTTCATAAGGAAGTTTAGAATTACAAGATTGCTTCAACCACATTTCCAGTGCAAATAGTTTAGAAATGGACAAAAATAAACAACCTAAATTAACAGTGACTCTGTGGGCTAAAATTAACCATCAAATAAACCATTCTTCAATAAGCAAAGTAAAAGGAGGAAAAGGAATGTGTCAATAATGCATCATTACAAAAACCCTGCACTTCATGTGAAAGATTCTTTTGCAAATGGCAGTCCCATGTAAATTTGTTATCATATTACACATATTTTTCAAGAAAAAATTTGTTAACGATTTTCCAAGCAACTAAATCAGTGCTATAAACATTAACTGATAAATGACGTTATCCTGGATTTTGAGAAACTGAATATATATTTTTGTTTGATTTTGTAGTAACTTATAATGTAGGTTAACTGAAACATTTACAGGGTATGTCAAACTCCCCAGATATCACCAGATGGCCCTAACTGAGAAGTAAAGAAAAACACCATTGGACATTTCAGCAAGATTTCAGATTATTAGATAACCAGCAAACTTTTACACTGCAGAATACCTATACATGTTGAATAAAATGTAACAAACTTTCCCTGTTATAACCAGGTTGCAAGCATGTAAGGAAAATCCACAGGAGCCAAAAATAGTTGGAAGCTGAATTAACCCCCATTTACCCCACCAAGAACAACCCCTACAAGTGGATGATTTAGACACATGTCTAGTAAGCCTGGAGAACTGAAGGCTTATCTTTCAGTCAAAGAACAGAACAACAAAGAAAAGCCACCTACCAGCAAAAGGAGACGATAGGAAACAGAATTGAGATTCCAGAAAGTATAAGTACCAACAATAACTTATTTAAAATGTACACATTACCATTATAAGACACACATCATTAATTATTTCTTAACACCATCAAAGAATATGCTTTCGAATTGTGGTGCTGGAGAAGACTCTTAAGAGTCCCTTGGACTGCAAGAAGATACCTAATTAGTCAATCTTGAAGAAAATCAGCTATGAATACTCATTGGCGGGACTGATGGCTGAAGCTGAAGTTCCAGTACTTTGACCACCTGACGCAAAGAGCAGGCTTGTTGGAAAAGACCCTGATGCTGGGAAAGGCAGGAGAAGGGGATGACAGAGGATGAGATGGTTCACCACCTTGATGGACGTGAGTTTGAGCAGTTCCAGGAGATGGTGAAGGACAGACAGCCCTGGTGTGCTGCAGTTCGTGGGGTTGCAAAGAGTCAGACATGACTGAGTGACTGAAAAACATCATCAAAGCAATAGTCAAAATTCCCCATCTTTCTCATAATTGTATTTGGTTTTGGTTTTGCTTGGAGTTTTTTGTTTGAGCCAGAAAACATTTGATTGATATGCCTCTCAAGTTTTTAATCTAAGGTTTCTGTTACTCTTTTTTTTTTTTTCCTTGAAATTTGTTGGCTGAAGAAAGTGCGATATTTGTCCTTTATAGAGTTTTCAACATTCTAGGTTTTGCTTATTGCCTCTGATTGATGTTGTTGAAGGTTATCTTGCTTATCTTAGGAAGAACACTCCATAGGTGGTGGTGTGTGCTTCCTGTTGAATAGCATCAAAAGGTATAGAGTGTCTAGCTGTCTTTTGTTAAGATTAATCAGTTGGTTTAGAATTGTCAGCTTGATTTATGAATTATAAAAATCCCCACTGGCTTTGTAGCTTGTTGATCATTGATTGGATCCATTTTTCCATTAATATTCTAATAGCTGGCCTTTCTATTAAAAAAATTCATCAAAAAGTTTTGCCTTACTCTGTGGTACAGTAAATACAGTAAGATCAAATTATTTCTTGATGATTTCCTTTTGTTTATGAGTTTTGAAAATTAAGTTAGTTTTCTCGGGTCCTCCAAGTCATCAAAGAGATTTTTTGAAGTATCATCTACCAATTTGAGTATAGATAAAAACATTGTTGTTGTGTTGGCCCAGGAATCCTTCTGACTTTGTCTTTGATAAGTTTTTTATTTTTTGATACAGTAAGATGTTCTAGCATCATTTAATCTTTTCTCTTCTGAGTATCTAAAATCAGTAAATTTTCCAGAGAATTTAGAGACCATAGTCTAGACCATAAGGATACTCACTGCTCCTCGATGTATTATTGTTTCTAGGGCAGAGCTGGGAAATATAAATATTTTAAAAGAGAAAATGTAGTATCAGTTCATACTGATATTTTCAATTTAGATTTAGAATCCCAAGTTTTTACTTATTTTATTTTTTGTGTTCCATTTTCTCTAATGCTAAAATGCTAAGTGACTAATATGTGCTTGAAATTTTATACAATGAAAGCACACACAAATACATGGAACAGTGACTAGTAGAAGAAAACCACAGACCAAAGGAAAAAGAATAGCATCTATTAAGAATACTGTTCATCGGGAAAGCCACTGGTGGTCCAGTGGTTTGGACTCGTCATTTTCACTCTCATGGACCAGGGGATTCAATCCCTGATTGGGGAACCAAGATCCCACAAGCCACATGGCATGGCCAGGAAAAAAAAAAAAAACCTTTCTAGTTAATGTTTCCCACATGATTCATGCCTCAATTGAGAAGGATAATATCTTCCTATTTTTCTTTTATTATATTAAAACTTTTTAAATGAGTTACTTGTTTTTTACCAAAAAGATAGATACTATTTAAGAAAAATTGTTCCATTTTAAATGTAACACAAAATAAATTTTAAATACGGGTGCTAATCTAAGTGATGAATTTGCTTACTTGTGGCAAGTTTCCATGTTTGAGCTGGTGAAGATTTGCCCCCAAGACATTTTGCTTCATATATATTTTCAGTAAAAAGTTTAAAGTTTCATATCTTTATTTCATTTATGCTGTAATTTATTTTAAAAAACGGTCATCTAAAAACTGAAATGAACAATATTTCAGATACACATTTACAAACTTTTGATGTGCGTTAGTGCTCAGTTATGTCAGACTCTTTGTGACCCCATGAACTATAGCCCACCAGGCTCCTCTGTCCTTGGGATTCTCCAGGCAAGAATACTGGGTGGATTGCAGTTTTCCTTCTCCAGGGATCTTTCTGACCCAGGGATCGAACCCAGGTCTTCTGCATTGTAGGTAGATTCTTTACCGTCTGAGTCTCCAAGGAAGCCTTCACTCTCACTGTACACCTACAAACACATGCACATGTATATTTATGTAACTAATCATGCTATTTAGGCTTTTTTTTTTTTTTTTTTTTTTTTCTTACTGATCATGACAGATACAAACTCTTTAGCTGGTACCTCAAGGCACAATATACACTGAATGGAGGTTTTGCCCTCAACTAAAGTGGAAATATAGNTTTTTTTTTTTTTTTTTTTTTTTGTATCTTACTGATCATGACAGATACAAACTCTTTAGCTGGTACCTCAAGGCACAATATACACTGAATGGAGGTTTTGCCCTCAACTAAAGTGGAAATATAGCCAAATTCCAAAAGTCTTCTTGTTAATTTGGAGTATTTGAGACTTATTTCATGTCCTAGCTGGTTAGATTTTAATTATGTGCTGTCGTAATATGATTGATAGAATTGATTTAAGAATGGAAAGATCAGTCCTGCCATGTTTTTGGTTAATATTACTCATATTATCTCCTGAAAGTTAGTGGCAGTTTTAAGCATTTTATTTTGTGAGGGTACATTTAGTTAAAGCTAGATAAAATAATCTGTGAATCCACTATCAAGGAATGCCTAAACTGAAATATAAAGCACTGCCCTGCTGAAAAAGTGGGGAGCACTGTTCACCTTGACAGGTAACAGGTGAGACTACCCCTAATGGGAAGGGAGAGGGGCAGTGGAGAGACATACATTAGATACTAGTAACTCTTATGTTCTCTTATTCTTTGGATTTTTTTAAAAAATTGGAGTATAATTACTTTGCAATGTCGTGTTAGTTTCTGCTGAACAACAAAGTGAATCAGCTGTGTGTTTATATACATTCCCTCCCTCTTGAATCTCCCTCCCACCCTTCTCCCATCTACCCCTCTAGGTCATCAGAGAGCACTGAGCTTCCCTCTTCTATTTTTTTTTTTCCTTTTTGAAAACAGGATAAGTATAAACAGAAAACCTAAAATGTTCTTCCTCCGTGTGGATCATTTTATTTTCCCGCTGTAGTGTGTGAGTTAGATCTAGATGTAGGAGAACGTCACGCGTGTCATTTTCACGGTCAAGACTCACAAAACGTCTGATATGCCGACCACACATGCCTGCTTTTGCCAGCTAATATCCCCACAGCTCTTTAACAGGACGTGCCTTGTTTCTGCCCCCACATTCTGCCAAGGCTCGCACCTGTGAATCACTGAATGGAAGGGTGTTTGCCGAAGTCCAGATGAGAAATAAAGACCTAGAAGCATTTGAAAGGGAGGAGAGTAAAAAAAGAGTATATGGCAGCATACGTGACTTAACTTGGTAANTGGGTCTAGAGGGAGTGATTAGACAGAAAATTTCTTATACCTTCAAAATTACTGGCAAATTTCTTACGTATCATATGGGGTGGGAGGTAGGGATTCCTGGCCAAGCGGTTGACCCAGTCTCCCCAATTGGGATGCTCATGAAAAGACATCTCAATTGAAGATACGGAGATCTTCAAAATCTCACTCACATATTTATTATTTCAAAAAGAATACTTGGCCACTCAATTGCAGTAAGTTGTCCTGGGTGTCTTTATTTTACTTGCTAGATTCTTGCAGTGGTCTTTTAAGGAAAAAAGAAATAGCTTGTTTTTAGAGGTGCACAGCTGCTCAAAGCGCTGAAGTTAGTTTCCTTGGTTCTACACATAACGGTTTAAAATAATCACTAGCTGCAAAGTACTGTATTATAACTGGGTAAGAATTGATCATCTGATTAGTAACTGATGAAAAGTGGAAGAGGCAAGTGATGGTCATAAAACTTACTGCAAGAGGTTTTGTTGTTTTATTTAAAATATGATCAGAAGAAATACATTATTTGACATGTTTCCATGCACTGTAGAGCAATACTACACATCCAAGCATGAATTTCACTTAGCAAGCAGACATTGTGTAATATCCTGCCACCATGAGTTCTGCAGTCAGACTGCCTGTGTTTGCTTCCTGACTCAGCCACTGTGAACCTAAGCATGTTGCTTTTCCTGGGGGATTCAGTTTCTTTATCAGTTATACGATAAAATAAGAGCATCCTTGGGACTTCCATCATGGCAGTCCAGTGGTTAAGAACCCTCTTTACAATTCAAAGGACATAAGTTTGATCCCTGGTCAGGGACCTAAAATCCCACCTGCCCCAGGGCAGCTAAGTCTGATTGCCACAACTAGAGACCCTCATTGAAATATCCCACAGGACACAGAGAAGCCCTGGCATGCAGCACCTGAGGCCTGACACAGTCAGGTAAATATATATATAAATATGCTGCTGCTGTTGCTAAGTCACTTCAGTCATGTCCGATTCTNTGCCACAACTAGAGACCCTCATTGAAATATCCCACAGGACACAGAGAAGCCCTGGCATGCAGCACCTGAGGCCTGACACAGTCAGGTAAATATATATATAAATATGCTGCTGCTGTTGCTAAGTCACTTCAGTCATGTCTGATTCTGTGCAACCCCATAGACAGCAGCCCACCAGGCTCCCCTGTCCCTGGGATTCTCCAGGCAAGAGCACTGGAGTGGGTTGCCATTTCCTTCTCCAATATATAAATATATATATATACATATATATGTATATATATTTTTTTAAAGAGCACCCTAAACCACATGGGCTGTAGTGAGGGTTTCCCAGGCAAGAATACTCGAGTGGGTTGCCATTTCCTTCTCCTGGGTGCTTTCCGACCCAGAGTCTCCTGCATTGCAGGTGGTCTCCTTCCTTGAGGACAGATTCTTTCTACTAGCTGAGCCACCAGACAAGCCCACTATGACCTCGTCTTAAGTAATTACAGCTGCAACAACTCTATTTCCAGATAAGGTCACATTCTGAGGTCTGAGCATGAGGACATCAACATATCTTTTTGGGGCGTACCCAGTGTAACCGAGGACTTCCCAGGTTGCTCAGTAGTAAAGAATCCACCTGCAATGCAGGAGACATGGGTTTGATCACTGAGTCAGGAAGATCCCCTGGAGAAAGAAATGGCCACCCACCCCAGTATTCTTGCCTGGAGAATTCCATGGACAAAGGAATCTGGCAGGCTACAGTCCATGGAATCACAAGAGTTGGACATGACTCTTAGCGACTAAACCAATGTAACCCATGATAGCAATAGTTTATCCATTTTTATGGGCTTTTCTTGTGGCTCAGCTGGTAAAGAATCCGCCTGCAATGCAGGAGACCTGGGTTCAACCCTGGGTTGGGAAGACCCCCTGGTGAAGGGAACGGCTACCCACTCCAGTATTCTGGCGTGGAGAATTCTAGGACTATACAGTCCATGGGATGTCAAAGAGTAGGACCCAAATGAGTGACTTTCACTTTCATTGAGACATATATGTATATCCTATAATTGAGATAATCAACATTATAAGCAGTCAATGATTACTGGATCCAGGTACTCTTGATATGCCTTGGACCTTATATTTAGGGGGGTGGAGATGCAGAAAGAAACATTATGCAAACTTTGACCTCAAGAAGTTCATATTGTAGTATATATCCTTTGTCTTAATCTGCTTATCTCACAGAAATGGAAGAAATCTATTATAAAAGAAATTATCTCTTTGCATTCATTATCAGTTCAGTTCAGTTCAGTCGCTCAGTCATGTCCAACTCTTTGTGACCCCATGAATTGCAGCACGCCAGGCCTCCTATCGGTTACCAACTCCCGGAATTCACTCAAACTCACATCCATCATGTTGGTGATGCCATCCAGCCATCTCATCCTCTGTCATCCCCTTCTCCTCCTGTCCCCAATCCTTCACAGCATCAGAGTCTTTTCCAATGAGTCAACCCTTCGCATGAGGTGGCCAAAGTAATGGAGTTTCAGCTTTAGCATCAGTCCTTCCAAAGAACACCGAGGACTGATCTCCTTCAGAATGGACTGTTTAGAACTCCTTGCAGTCCAAGGGACTCTCAACACCACAGTTCAAAAGCATCAATTCTTCGGTGCTCAGCTTTCTTCACAGTCCAACTCTCATATCCATACATGACCACTAGAAAAACCATAGCCTTGACTAGATGGACCTTTGTTGGCAAAGTAATGTCTCTGCTTTTGAATATGCTATCTAGGTCGGTCATAACTTTCCTTCCAAGGAGTAAGCGTCTTTTATTTTCATGGCTGCAGTCACCATCTGCAGTATCAGGCACTATAAATATTAACATTTGTGGTTCTGAACTCCCACAAAAGTGTTCTAAGCTCCTTTCTTTTTGGTTCCAGCCCCACAAGGCTGGTTTTGATCCTGGTCAAATCCTTCCTACATGTGGGTCTGGGTGTTTATCTCTGGGGTCCTTTTCAATTGCAACGTTCTATGATTCTGGTATAACTTATTGCGTGCATGATCATATTTCCAGACTAAGTTACATTTAATGCCTTTGCCTGCTCCCATTTTGCTTACTCTTCCTGTTCAAAACTTCCTTTAACTGCATTGAAACAGTTGTGTTCTAACTATATTTTCAATCTCAGTAAAATTATGCTTGTACTAGCGTTTGTTTCCTGATGACATCTATGAGAAACTTCTGAAATAATTTGAAAATAATTGATTTTCTCCTTTACTACATAAAACCTAGCTGAGCAATTATAAGGCTGTCTTCAGCATAAATAAATAAATACTATAAAACTAGAAATCTCAAGTTTGATTTTTCCTGCTTTCTTATAGTGTAGAGTTGGTACTATCTAAAGAATTATGTTTCCTACTTACGTGAATAAATCAATGCCTTTTCTTTGAGATACATCCCAAATTTTTATCTCTTAGCTCATAAGATACAATATTTCCATTTGAAATTTCTTAAGATGAAAATGTAAATTGAGGCACCCAGCAAGATTGTTCTAAAGGCAAAAGTCAAAATGATATGACTAAATCATTGCAGAAGCAGACTGTTTCTATAATTCTCTGTGTGGCAATTTAAAATTTGTGTTCTTTGGTTTTTCCTCCAGGCACTTGCTTCTACATTGTTTCTTCCACCTTCTCTTCCTTCTTTTTCAAAACATGCTATTAATAGAAAGGAATCATTCACTCAGAATGTCATTATTTTCCTAAGAGCCTATCAAGGCTTCTCTTGTATTAGTCAGGTGGCTCTGGAAATTCACCTTCTCCACCAAAGTGTCCTTAATTGAGTTAAATTCAATGAATGTTATTGATTAGTTGCAATTTTCCAGGCAGCATGCTGGTGTCCTGAAGACACAAAGAAATATAAACCGTGCCATTGTCTGTTCGGACTGTGAAAAAGAAAAGAAATAACATGAAAGTTTTGCTGGCCTACTCCACCTGCTTCAGTGTTCTGTTTCCAGAGCTGCTCAGCATTGTCCAAGTCTCTTAACTCTTATTTAGCATCCTTTAAGTGGCTGGTCCCTGAGATACCAACAAGTGAATAACACTCTCACAGTTGTTAACGGTAAGATACTCTCATACACAAAAGAAGAATAACAAAATGAACCACTTTTTGAGTTCCAGGAAGGCAGCACAAACAGATAAATATGGTAGGCTTTCAGAAATAGGAGATACCAGTAAGAACCAAGGCAACGAAAACAGCGGAGCCTTCAAGGTCAAATTCATTCTAGTTGAGGCGTGGCAGAATTTAGGAATCTGATAAGTCTCCAGGCAGGAGTATTTACTATGGGAAGACAGTAGCAAAGGTACAGTTTGTGTGAGGGGGTTGGGGTGAGAGGTTACCATGGGGAACAAAGGAGACCCCACTGTGGTTCAGGATGGAAGCTCATTACAGGATTCAAGATTGACAGAATAGGAGGTTTGCACCCCTTGTGAGAGAAAACATTTCTTTTTCTGTCCTATTTTTTTTAATTGATTTTTGTTGATGTATAATTGATTTACAATGCTGTATTAGTTTCAGATACATAGCAAAGTGGTTCAGTTATACATGCATAAGTATCTTTTTTTCAGATTGTTTCCCTTATAAGTTATTACAAAATATTCAGTATAGTTCCCTGTGCTATACAGGAGGTCCTTGTTGGTTATCTGTTTTGTATGTAGCAATGTATATATGTTAGTCCCAAACTCCTAATTTATCCCTCCTCCATTTTTCCTTTGATAACCACAAGTTTTCTTTCTGCGTCTGTGGATCTGTTGTATCTATATACCATCTTTTTTATCCCTTCTTCTGTCAATGGACATTTAGGTTGCTCCCACGTCTTGGCTATTGTAAATAGTGCTGCAGTGAACACTGGGGTGCATGTATATTTTCAAATTATGATTTTCTCCAGAAGTATGCCTAAGAGTAGAATTGCAGGATCATGCAAGGAGATCCAACTAGTCCATTCTAAAGGAGATCAGCCCTGGGGTTTCTTTGGAGGGAATGATGCTAAAGCTGAAACTCCAGTACTTTGGCCACCTCATGCGAAGAGTTGACTCATTGGAAAAGACTCTGATGCTGGGAGAGATTGGGGGCAGGAGGAGAAGGGGACGACAGAGGATGAGATGGCTAGATGGCATCACTGACTCGATGGGCATGAGTCTGAGTAAACTCTGGGAGTTGGTGATCGACAGGGAGGCCTGGCGTGCTGCGATTCATGGGGTCACAAAGAGTCAGACACAACTGAGCAACTGAACTGAACTGAACTGAACTGATGGTAGCTTTACTTTTAGTTTTTTTAAGGAAACTCCATACTGCTATCCACAGTGACTACACAGTGACATTCCCACCAATGGTGCAGGAAGTTTCTGTTTTCTCCATATCCTCTCCAGCATTTATGATTTATAGACTTTTTGATGATATGGTCATTCTGACTAGTGTGAGATGATACTTCATTGTAGTTTTGATTTGCACTTCTCTAGTGATTAGTGATGTTGGGCATCTTTTCATACACTTCCTGGCCACCTGTAAATCTTTGGAGACATGTCTGTTTAGGTGATCTAACCTTTTTTTTTTTTTGCTTGGGTTGTTATTTTACTATTGAGCTAGATAATCTGTTTGTATATGTTAGAGATTAATCCCTTGTCGATCATATCATTTGCTAATATTTTCTCTTTTTCATGCCAGAAACAGTTGATAAACTGTTGAACAGAAGAATTAAAAGATGATCTGGTAATTACAGAATGTTTATCATATTTTTATACCAGGGAGAGTAAATTTAACTGCATTTATCTATTAAATATTCATTGAACACATTATAATATACATTACATAGTCAGTGTAAATACTGCAGTTCCTTAAAACTTAAGTGGAAATAAATGGACTTTGGGGATTGATGGAGCTTGGTTTGAATCCTGGCTCTTCCCCTTCCTGCTGCTGCTGTTGCTAAGTCACTTCAGTCAGACACTATACTACCCCATAGACAACAGCCCAGGCTCCTCTGTCCCTGGGATTCTCCAGGCAAGAATACTGGAGTGGGTTGCCATTTCCCTTCCCAATGCATAGAGTGAAAAGTGAAAGTGAAGTCGCTTAGTCACGACCCCATGGACTGTAACCTACCAGGCTCCTCAGTCCATCGGATTTTCCAGGCAAGAGTACTGGAGTGGGTTGCCATTTCCTTCTCCCTTCCCCTTCCTAGTTAGGTGATATTTGTTAAATTATATAATCTTTCTCATTTCATTTTCTTCTGCTGCTAAATGGAAATATTAGTACAATTTTACAGAGTTGTTGACTGATAAAACACCACCATCAAAGTTTTTAATAAGTTATTACCATTTATGTAACATGCTCAAAGCAGGTATAGTTATGTACCTGGTCACAAAGTATCTGGATGTTATGCTTCTTCTCCCAAGTGGTAGAACCCATAATTGCTATAAAGACTTCCTTTGAGGGAAAAAATATTTTAAATATTTTCAAAAGTTAAAATTATCCACAACCTCATCTTTAGACTACAAAAACTATCAATATTGTATTTTTTTGTGTAGATTTTTTTCTTAATTGTTTTTAAAGAAGTTTTTTTTTAATGCTGCAATGAAAGTTGATGGATTGATTTAACATCCAGATATTCAGTGTGAATTCCTGAGGGTGTATGAGGAGACATTTATATCAGCAAAGTAAGGGGCAGCTAGAGGCTGGATAAATTGAGAAGTCTGAGAAAAGAAAACAAAGCAGGATCCACAGTCTGAAATGGAACCAGTTAAAACACTGAGGAAAAGAGAGTCTTGGTGCAAGGAAAACAAGTAACAACTGGGGTTATAAGGGAAGCTACATCATTAACAGCAATGTAGTTTTTTCGTCTGTTTGTTTTAATCAGAAACCTAGCTGTGTCTCACCAAGACTCAAAGAGAAGACTTGATTTGGGGGCCTGCAGGGTAGAAAACACGTAGAGCAGAAGGAAGAATAATAACCCATACAGCAGGGTCCGTGAACAAAAGTAAGAATAGCAGAGACTGGAAACAGTGCACAGTTTTAAGTCACGCTGCATGATGTCAGTTTATGCACTCACAGCATCTCAGCTTCACTGCACATGGCTAATATCCTTGACACCCCTCATGCCATCCTGACGCCTAGTTGCATATTTGCATTGATGTAAATGGGCAGGGTGGGAGAAAGTGAATGGCAGAGAATCTTCACCTTCCTCTCTGTATACTTGCCCCACGCATCATTTCTAGCTGGCTGCCCCTAGGTTGTATCCTTTATAAGTAACCCATAATCTCTAGCGAAGCGCTTCCTTGAGTTCAGGGACTCACTTTAGCAAACTATGAGACCCAAGGTGGGAGTTGTGGAAACCGCCAACTTATAGCTAGTTGGTGAGAATTAGGGAAGCCCTGAATTTGCCACTGGGGTCTCAAGTAGGGACAGTCTTGTGGGACTCAGCCTTTAAATTTTGTAGTCTGTGCTTACTCCAGGTAGTTAGTGTAATAATTGCTCGGTATGAAACATCATATATTAACACATGTATATGGAATCTAGAAAAAAAAAAAGAGGCAGATGAACCTATTTGCACTGTAGGAATAGAGATGCTGATGCAAAGAATGGACAAGTAGACACAGTGGCGGAAGGGGAAGATGGGACAAACTGGGAGAGGAGCACTGACATATGTACATCATCATGTGTAAAGTAGATAGCTGATGGGAGCCTGCTGTAGAACACAGGGAGCTCAGCTCAGTGCTCTGTGATGACCTAGGAGGTGGAATCAGGAGGCGGGGGGAGGCTCAGGAGGAAGGGGATATATGTACACGTATAGCTGGTTCACTTTGTTGTCCTGCTGAAACTAACACAACATTGTAAAACAAATATACACCAATAAAAAGAAAAGAATTTCTTGGTATGAAAAGCCAACATATTTGGTGTCAGAAGTGCTGTGAGTTGCACAGGAAACAGGGTTGTCTTTTTAGTGAGCTTGACGGATCAGAATGAAAGTGAGTTGGCTGGAGTGTGGTCAAGGGAGGTGATTGGAGGTGAAATCTAGGAGGAAATCAGGACCAGGACACTGCGATTATGGGAAAGAATTTGGACCCTGTATGGACTGCAGTGGCAGGACAAAGAAATATCAAAGCCGAGAAGGTTCATGCTCTAGGCTATGATTTCAGCTGCAATATGCAAAACATACTCATAGAGGCAAAAATGAAGGCAGGAGACCACGGTGAGCCTTTACAGTGATGCAAGGGAGAGACTGTGGCGCTTAACCTCATGCAAGTTTAGCCGTGTCAGGCTTGTTCAGCTGTCCAGTGGAGGTGTCTGTGGCTGCTTGGCTGTACAAGTTCAAGCTTGAGCAAAAAGGAGATGATGGGGATGAACTAGTCAGAGTATAGAGCTTGACTTTAAAGCCCTGAGACTGGATGAGCCTGAGAAAAGTATGCAGGGAGAAGAGATGTGTAGGATGGAGTGCAGGGCTTCTCCATCACGGCCTGGTAGATTGCTGCTGCTTCTGCTAAGTCGCTTCAGTCATGTCCAACTCTGTGTGACCCCATAGACCAGGCTCCACCGCCCCTGGGATTCTCCAGGCAAGAACACTGGAGCGGGTTGCCATTTCCTTCTCCAATGGATGAAAGTGAAACGTGAATGTGAACTCGCTCAGTCGTGTCCAACTGTTTGCGATCCCATGGATGGCAGCCCACCAGGCTCCTCTGTCCATGGGATTTGCCAGGCAAGAGTACTGGAGTGGAGTGCCATTGCCTTCTCCGCCTGGTAGATTAAAAGGAGCCAAAAATGTGATCAAGATGAAGCAGCCAGCGAGGGAAAAGGACTGACAAGGAGGGTGTAGCTTCACTGTCCAAGGAGAAAAGCATATTTCAAATAAGAAATGGCAGGAAAGAAAACACTGCTGAAAAATTGAATATGATTTCTGACCTTGTTAAGAGCAGTTTCAGTGATTGGGGTTAACATACACACACTGCTTTACATAAAATAGATAACTAATAAGGGCCTACCATCCAGCAGAGGGAACTCTACTTAATACTCTGTAATGACCTCTATGGAAAAAGAGTCTGAAAAAGAGTGGCTATGTGTGTACCTATTGCTGAATCAATTTGCTGTACACCTGAAACTAACGTGACATTGAAAATCAACTATTCCAATAAAAACTGTAAAAACTAGTGTGGGGTTGTGAGCTCCTGATGGGATGGATTAGAGAAGAGAAAGGGAGAGAAGAGAGTGAGGAGGAAGCCAAGAATAGTTTGTTCCTCCTTCTGTAGAAGACGGAATGGGAAGGGCCAAACCCAAAGGCCTCATTTTTGAAATATATTTGGGAAAAATTTAGTGAGGTTAATAATCAGTGAGAATTGGAAAATCTATCCTGGAGTCACTGACCTCAGAGTCAGGAAACGGCTCTGTTGTTGACTGTCTCTCTCCCTGGATTCTCTAGTCTGAGCCCGATTTTAGACAGTCTACTTGTCCCGATTGATGAAGCAAAACCACTGAGGAGTAGCCTAACATTTTAGGATGCTTTATCTTTATTTTTCCTTATCTGGTTGTCGGATCTATATAATCATAGCCTTTGTTTGTTCTTTAATATTGGTCATGGAGATACACTCCTTCATGCAATGAGTATCCGAATCAGAGGACTTGGGCAAATGCCATCATTCCAAAATGCCAGCAGTTCAAATAAGATGAAGCTTCTCATAAATATAAAATCACGAATTAGGGACAAAGTTGGCCATGATACTGGTGCAGCTCACACCTCCCTGACTCCTGTCCTAAGTCTTCCTCCTCCTGTGGTCAGGAATGTGGTTGGCTCTCATGACCGCACGGAATGTTTTTGAGCACCTTTGTTTTTTTTGTGTGTGTATTCTGAAATTTTATGATGAGGAATGTTTGTGTATTTCTATTTCTACTCATTTTGCTGGCTTTCAGAGAGCTCTTATTATCAAAAAATGAACATTGATCAGTTCTAAGAAATGTTCCTGTATTATGTGCTTTATTTCTTCTCTTTTCTGTGTTGTTTTCCTGGACTCTCTATAATCCAAAAATAGAACATTTAGCTGTGGGAGTACAAAGGAGATGATGCCTAATGAGGTAGCGAGAGTGGCCTCGAGGGGAACCACATGTTTCTTAGATCAGCCCTGGAACAGTCTCCTTGTTTTCAGCCCTGTCCTCCTTCTCCATCCTATAATACATGGACCTCTAATTCCTGAGTCTTTTCAGCATCCCATGGAGTAAACTGACAGTATTTCCCTCTGTAGACATTTAGGTTTGATCTCACTGTACCCTAGAGAGTCATTTAGTATTTCTTCATCATCAGTTCTCTCTATTCCCATACTGTGAATTGGGGTTACAGATGTCTCCAAGGTTCATAGAATACAATTTTTTGTTTCCATTTCTTTTTCTTTTCTTTGTTCCTGGGTGAATTTCCAGAGGAACAGGGAGAAGCGAGGAATCTCACTCCTCTTGCCTTAGGGACCCTTTTGGCTAATAGAAATGAAGCTTAAACCAAGACCCATTCATCACATAAAAAGAAATGTTCCATTTGTTTTCTGTATGTCTTGCACTCTCTGAGAAAATCATATCAACGCTGGAGCAATTTCCTTTTAGACGAAGTCAGTTTTAATCTTACCTATTAATATCCAAAGCTCTTAAGAAAGTTTGTATTAAAAATGGTAGTAGCACATTTTAGTCAAAGCTAATTTCCTCAAAGGAAAGTTGTCTCCGTCATGTTATAGTCTTTTACAACTAGACATGGAAACACGGCCAGTGCTCTTGAGTTAGAATAATGTAATAGTGGCAAAATAGCACAAATGTTGGAAATTATTAATAAATTGCATGTACATTATAGAAATGTATCTCCCACTGCCATTGACGGGGAAAAGAAGGAAATTTTTTTTTTTAGATTTTAAAAATCTTGATCACAGTTTTTTTTTCAGATACAAATAGGTTATTGCCAAGGAAATTATGTCTGCCTTGTAATAAGTCTCATGCAAAATAACTTATATGAATATCTAATATGCTTCATTGGTAGGATATAAAAATTAAAACTAAGCTCCATAAACCACAAAATTAGCAGCAATAATCCCTAATGTGTGGCCTAGTAGTTGCTTCTTATACAAACTGCCATTAGTTGTAAAATTAATACTGCACATCTAAAGCTGGCTTTCTCCTAGAGTTACTTTTCAGTTCTATTAATAAACAGAATTCTATCCATTCTACTGGGAATTGTGATGATGGCGGCAGAGACACTTCTTTGGTTGGACAGACTATTTTATGTCAGTTCCCAAACACCACTGATAAGTAATTTGCTTTGCTTAAGGATGCATACACTGAAACTTAATTATTGATTGGCAGAAAGCATAAAATAAGTAGTCCATTAAGAAGTTTGATTCAGGTAAATTCAGAACTGAACACATACATTAACCTGTTCACCCTTCTCTAATAGATTTTACATTGCTTAACAAACTGTAAGGTTTATTCATCCATTAACATTGATGGGCTGTACATGTATAATTCCCTTTGGCACTTATAGAAGCTGTTGAGGATAATCCCCCACAATGGCAGTGAGAGTAATAGACTTTAAAACATGCCAAACTCTCAACATTTACACTAACATTTAATCTGCTCTCCTCCTCCTCAGGTTCTCTTATGTTCAGCCAAGACTTCCTGTGGTTAAAGTGAATATGAATGATAAATAAAGGTAAGAAAGTTTGGAAAATGTACAAGAATGAGGCTTCAAAGCAGCATTTCCCACTTTATTTTTTTTTTTTATTTTTTCATTTCCCATTTTAAATAAGGGAGGGCTTAAACCAGAGCAGCAAGTTGTTCTGTGTGGTTTGAACCCTGTTTGACCTGTACGTCTGCCTCAGGGGAAGGCTCAGGACAAAGGAAGGACACTTTCTGCTTCAGTTGTGAGAGTGCCTGATGACTGCTCACTGCATTTGTGTTTAAGCTCTGAACCCTGTCTATTTGGGGGCTGGAATCAAATTGGAANCTGTGTGGTTTGAACCCTGTTTGACCTGTACGTCTGCCTCAGGGGAAGGCTCAGGACAAAGGAAGGACACTTTCTGCTTCAGTTGTGAGAGTGCCTGATGACTGCTCACTGCATTTGTGTTTAAGCTCTGAACCCTGTCTATTTGGGGGCTGGAATCAAATTGGAATGAAAAACCAGGAAGCTGAGTATAGTCATCCAAAACAACAAGACCATTTAGGAAGAGTGAATGATAGTACCTTGGCTTAATGACCCAGATCACAGCAGAGAAGGGTCAGGAGCATTTTTCCTGATCTTTTTTCCTCGGTAGAGGGCAACAGTCCTGTACCATGAGCTCACTGGTGTCAAAAGGAAAGTCTGAATTCTGATGTATAAACTATAGTCATTTTCTTGCAGTCCTTATAACAGTGGGAATAATAATATTTTAGGGATTAAGTTTCATTAGATTTTGGAGAAGATAAATGTTCTCAACCTAGTCTAACTTCTTGTTCCTACCAATGACAAAGCTTGCTGAGTGTAAAGCAGAAAGGTAGGTAATAAAAAAGTAGAGACTTTACCAGAAGTCATCTGATAAGAATACAGACAGGCAGCAGCATCCAGGAATTGTCCTAGTGGTCAAGACCTTATCAAAACTTGTAACAGAAAGCAAGGGACAGTTTAAAAATACCATTTATCGACAGAGCAAGGGCTGTCCGCTCTGTTGGAAGAAAGGACAGCTAAATCTGGAAAGACACCTCTATCCGGAAAGGACAGTGCTGGAGGGAGCTTCAGCTCTCTTGTAGAACATTGTCAGCCCACACCGAAAGCAACACCAATTATATGAAAAGATCACAAGGCACTGGGACATGGATATAACATTACCCATTAAACAGGATCCCACTCACATTGAGGAAATAGTCTATACGCCATAGTGCTCTCTGAAATGGACCAACAGACTTGACAAGGNTTCTTTACCACTCTGCCACCTGGGAAGCCCCAACTACATACTACCCAGCTCAAAATATTCTGCATTACTAGGTCTGCATTAGAAATTGTGTGCTTCTTTTTCACATTGGCTCTCATGTCCACACATGCTGTGACCTTTTCTTAGAAGGCACCTACTCACTTAATGGTTTAGTTGGTTATGCTTCCCCATCCTATACTCAGTTGGCATGTTCAGGCTAATGCTCTCCTAGTGTCTTTCAAAATGGGTATCTGTTGTGGTTTCTTCTTTTCATAAATCTCATCCTAACCCCCTGAAAACTCCTTCCTGGGTGAATGTCCCTGCCAGTGAATTTGCTTTGGGAATCAGCCAGGTTCATCGCACCCATCCCTCCTTCCTGGACCACTCTCCTCCTCCATTCCTGAGAAGCTGTCGTGGCCTGTGTTTCCCCTGACTAGAGTTTCCAGGTGGTATTGAAATCTGTGTTCCTCACATTGGAACAGTATGTTCTACTAGCTTTACGCAGGTTCGTATTGTAATAATTTACAATTTTGCCCTGCTTTCAAATGATGTATGGCGGATTTCCTGAATGAACAGGGACTGTAATTGCTGAGGATATTGAGCTTTATCAGCCAATTACTGAGCACAGATGATTGCTTTCAAGTATTCCTCACAGCGTACTTGAAATAAAAAGCAACTGGCCCAGTTATGTCAGTGAATTTCATTGCTTCCACCCATGGGCTTGAGCGGGAGAGGAGGCAGAAAAGCCTTTGCACCAGAGAAGATAAATTCAGCACGAATGCTCTTTGCTTTCCAATTCCTATCCCCCCTGACCAGTATTTTCAGAGAACCTCCAGGGCTGGCGTTTTCTGCTCTTTTATAATCCATTTCTTTAATGGCAATGTCAGGCAAAGGTCTCAGTAAGGAGGCCTTTAGCTTATGCTTTTTAAAAGGGCACAAACAACACAATAGTGTTTCGCAGGAAGAAGAGCATTATCTTCTTATTTCTCTGCTTTTTAGATTCTCTGTCTCCTTCTCTTGATTCCTACGATCAGAATAATTTAAAGGTGCGCCCCCATCCTCGCCGTGTACTATCCATTCTTTTTTTATTATTAATTTTTATTGGAATATAGTTGTGCGCCCCCATCCCCGCCATGTACTATCCATTCTTTTTTTATTATTAATTTTTTATTGGAATATAGTTGCTTCACAGCGTTTGTGTTCATTTCTGCTGTTACTCTCCTTTCTTGACAGTTGAATTATTCCTCATATTTACTGTACAGTTTTTCCATGTACTGTTGATGTAGTTTAATCATTCATCTAAGTCTGGTTGTAAATACCATAAGCACAGTGGCTGAAATCAAGAGATCTTGCATTTTATTACTTGCCTAGACATGCATCAGCCTCAGTCAGCTTATCATCTGATCTTAGAACTTGCTGCAGAATATGAAACTAGAGTTTGCAATAACAGAGAGAGATGAGTAAAGGAGTATATGCTTAAAGAGTTAATCAACTCAAATCCAAACATCTGGGTGTTGTAAGGAAAATTGCAAATTTTTTCTTTTGGCTGGAGATGGTCAAA
Source organism: Neotragus moschatus (assembly GCA_006410615.1). Taxonomy (NCBI): domain Eukaryota; kingdom Metazoa; phylum Chordata; class Mammalia; order Artiodactyla; family Bovidae; genus Neotragus; species Neotragus moschatus. The sequence continues at coordinate 892,730 of SJYA01002840.1, forward strand.
TATTCAGAAGGCTAACCTAGAAAGGGAGCTTAAGTTCACTGGATATATAATGAGATGGGGGAAATGTCTTTAATAGGAGCTCTCTAAGAAACATGACTATGTTGTTAGAAGGAATGCCCTGGAAGGCATTAGGAATGAAGGTGAAATCCTTACAATGCAATACTCAAGTTATGATTGTGGGCTAGTTGACTACCTTCTAGTGAAGGTTTGTAGGAACTTCCCTGGCAATCCAGTGGTTAGGACTCCACATTTCCAGTGCAGGGGGACACAGGTTTGATCCTTGGTTGGGGAACTAAGATCCCACAAGATGTGTGGTGTGGCCAAAAATATAAAATAAAATAAAGAAGGTTTCTAGAGTTAGATACAGTTCTGCCCTTATTGGCCCAAGTGCAGAATTTGGGGCCGGAAACAAACTTCTGAGAAAACAGGAGAAAATGCTATCACTGGGAGACCCTCTATTTCCTGCTCCCCTCAAACTGTGTTATTGCTTCATAAAATACATGTTAAAAAATAATTAAAGAATAAATATAAGCATGAAAAAAGTGAATTTTAATTTAAGTTTTATTTTCATTAAAAGATTAAAACTTATACCTTCACCAAGAGCTCTCTTGGTCTTGCCTTAGTTTGCAAAGTATTTGTAGCCTTAGGTTAGCTTCCATTGAATGAAGAAAAATCTACATATTTTATAGCTACAAAAATCTACAAGGAGCAATAAAAACAACTGTCCAACTGTTTAAAAGTATTTAAAGGGAAAGTAAAAAATACATACCTGATGCAGAAGACTTTTAATCATCTTTGTGTATATATAGGAGCATACTCTTGTACATTCTTTGAATGAATCTCTCTCTTATTCCCTCTGAAGCCAAGTTTCTTTTTTTTTTCTTTTTTTAAATATAAATTTATTTATTTTAATTGGAGGTTAATTACTTTACGAAAGAACTGTGTACACTGGCTTCCTTCATCCTCCCCTCTTCTTTACTCCCCACCCAACTAATCGGGGTGGCTTCCAACCTGTTAACCTTTCGAAACTCTTCTGGAAATATGACCATGTTTCTCTTAATAACCAAATGCCAAGGACATTGTCCTGAGTAGGGTACACCCCTCACAGATGTTCAAGGTCTATTGCATTATTAAAGACTACACACACATTCATGTATTCAAGCAATGTGAATAGGTTTATGTAAGAATCCACAGATGCCAATTTCAGAATCAAGTAGACTTTGCCCAGAACTGGACAATGGGGTCCATGTTCTTGCATGCAGGCATGGCCTTCACCTCAAGTTCAGGTTGCTCACATCTTTCCACAGCTCCTATCTTGGGTATGATACAGAAAGCCACTCTTTTGGAGGCCACCAAGAGAAGAATTGGCTTCCAATCTGGCATTATAAATTCAAATGGCATTTACATCGCCCTCTTTCATATGCAGGTATTACCCACCTGAAGACCAATTCACATTCCATGTTGCTTATGTACCTTTTTCTCTTAAACATATAGCACTTTGTAGGATCACACAACTTACCTCTTAAAATAGGTGACATACATGATACATATATATGTTCCATAACATCAATGAGATGACATTCAAGTGCAGCTTTCCTTATAGGCTTGCTTCCTTAGGATACAGCTCAGCACATTTTATCTTCTACAAAATATATTCTCTGTCCATCTCTGCATCCCCATTTGTATGGCCACCATTTTCCTCTTCTTCTTTGGCTGTGCCGTGCAGCTTGTAGATTTTATTTGCTTGATCAGGGATCGAACCCCAGGCCCCAACAGTAAAAGCAGATTCCTAACTACTGGATCACCAGGGAATTCACCATGCCCATGATCTTTTTGTCTCTATTTCTTAACTGTTATGAACTATGTTTGTATTTACCACTGTTGACTTCTCTCAGGAGTTAAGACGCATCTGGTTGAACTGGTACAACAGACTCCAAAGCTGCCTCCAATCATCTGCTTCTGCCTTGCCATGGCATTTAGGAATTCTGAAAACTAGCTGCTTTCTCTTAAATATTTTTTCACCACTGACTTTCACACTCCCCTCTCTGGCCAATCTCCTCCATCCCCGGTGTCCAGGCCCTTCTCTTCCTTGTCACTTTCATTAAGCCCTAATGGGACACAGAGAACTGCCACACTGTGCCCTCAACATTTGTTTTTGGTTTAGAATCAAAATGAACATTTTTGTTATTGCAAAGTTACCAAATATTCATTATGTAAAGCAGAAAATACAAAAAAAAAAAAAAAAGGCAAAGTATAAATCAAAGCACAGTTTCATTGCCTGTATATGATGTCTGTAATACTGACCCTTATAAACATCAGCACCTGTGCTCTGATGTGAGTTTGTCTTGTGCTCCCTGAATGTCTATAGGTTCCCACATTCCCCAGCCTCATCACATCTGTGTAGGGGCTCTGTATATGGCTTTTCACCTTTATACTTGTTGTTAGGATGGGGTTATGACTTCCAAGATTCTCATGTGTGCAACCTGAAAACACCCAGGTGAGTTATTTTCCTTTTAGTAAATAGCTGGGGCAGGGACGGGGGAGCCTGGTGGGCTAACGTCTATGGGGTCCAACAAAGTCGGACACGACTGAAGTGACTCAGCAGCAGCAGCAGCAGGCTGTCTCTGGACCTGCGAACCAGACATCTTGAATCACTATTCACTCATCGCTGATTCCAAGTTATATGTTCCAGTTTGTGGAATAATCTCAACACAGGAATAATCTCAAGACTAAGTATTACGTTTCATACCTGAGTCAGTATCGTCATCATCCAACACATTGGCTGGCACGTAGTTCAGTTCAGTTCAGTTCAGTCGCTCAGTCGTGTCTGACTCTTTGTGACCGCATGAATCGCAGCACGCCAGGCCTCCCTGTCCATCACCAACTCCTGGAGTTCACTCAGACTCATGCCCATCGAGTCAGTGATGCCATCCAGCCATCTCANGCCTGGTGTGCTGCGATTCATGGGGTTGCAAAGAGTTGGACACGACTGAGTGATTGAACTGAACTGAACTGAATTTATTATAGTCTTTCTTTAAATTAGACTTAACATTTACGTCAGGATAACATTTTGCATGTTGAATTAGTCCTACAGACTCTAGCACTGACTACCATCAGAAGTGGACAGGATTATTTTGCTTTTTTAAGTTATCATCCAGTGTACTTAGACATTTACTGGCTCTAGATGGGGGCTTCCAAGGTGGCTCAGTGCTAAAGAATCTGCCTGCAATTCAGAAACTGCTAGAGACCTGTGTTTGATATCTGGGTCAGGAAGGATCCTTGGGCCAGGAAGCCCTCCTCCCTGGAGGGGGAAATGGTCACCTGCTCCAGTATTCTTGCTAGAATGGAACTGGACATGGCGGAGTGACTCCATGCTCATGGCCCTAGCTGGAGAGAACACTTCCTAAAAAGACGTCATTTTTCAAATTNTAGAGACCTGTGTTTGATATCTGGGTCAGGAAGGATCCTTGGGCCAGGAAGCCCTCCTCCCTGGAGGGGGAAATGGTCACCTGCTCCAGTATTCTTGCTAGAATGGAACTGGACATGGCGGAGTGACTCCATGCTCATGGCCCTAGCTGGAGAGAACACTTCCTAAAAAGACGTCATTTTTCAAATTCTGTGCATTTTTTCTTTCCATGAAGCAACTTTGTGTATTTTCCTGTGTGTGTGTGTGTGTGTGTGTGTTTCATTCCTCTCTGTTCACCATGATTGGTGATAACTGTTTGCATTTGTAATATGTGTGAGCCAGCATCTGCCTCCAACCGAGTTTCTGTGCTCACTATTCAATGAAGCAATGAAGCACTGGGAATGCGAGAACATTCCTCAAAATGCTGTTGCTAGTTAGTAATTCTTCATGCTCCAAATGCTACATCTCTTGTGCCCTGAGTCTATTAATCCTGAAAATAATACAAGGTACATGGTTCTCATTACACACCTTTAAGAATACAAGAGAAAAGCAGCATGAGGGGAGAAGGGAATTCAGTCAAAGATTTCTTGATGGAATCTTTCAGACAAATATTTTCATGAGTATCTCTTACTTGTCAAGGAATAAATTATATTATTGAAACAAAATTTCACTTACTGGATTCAAAATTTAGACTGCCAGTCTTCTAAACAAAGATAATATTCTGAAAAAATCAATAAGATGATCAATCTAGTAGAAAAATGAAGTCAGCTCATAACCACATAAAAAGGTATTCGACCTCACATCAATTAAAAATAACTAAAAATATAAAAATAAAATGTGTTTTATTTTTTCATTAGCTGCCAAATTTGAAAAATGAAGTACAGTACCTAGTACTTGTTAGGGAAGGTGCAATGAAAAGTAAAATTTGGTGTAAGTTCTCTGAGGGTAATTTGGCAAAATATGCCAAAGCTTTAAGAAAAAAAAAAATCGTACTGTTGGCCTAGCAATTCCTCTTCTTAAAATTTATCCCTAAGAAGTATTATATGTTTATAAATATAATGATACAAAACTGTTCATTGTTAAAAAGCTAAACATGTAACCATTCCCAGATGTGACTAAAAAGAATCAAAAGTGATTCACTCTCCTATCTCTTACAGCTAAGAAATCTCCAGTCTTAACACTCTGAACTGGTTTTCCTCATCTCAAATATGAAACTCTCACTGCTTCCCACCATTGAAGCTGGTATTTTGAGGATTAAATAAATCAGAGTTGTAGAAATTTTAAGTTGTAAATCTGTATTCTCTATATACTAAATCCATATACTCTCATAGTGAGTAGAAGACTTCTTATAGTGAGCAGAACTCCTTAGTTGGTGGGAAGGGTTTAGTAAAAGTGCAGAGAGATGTTCCCTGGACCCCAGATCTTGGACAAAGAAATCAGCTGATGCAGTTTAAAATGGAGATTTCTTTTCTCTCTCTTTTTTCCCCCATCCTTTGGAAACAGACAGGAGATAGAGAAAGGGCAGTAAAGATGGGAGAGGAATAGAGGGAAAAAGAGGAAAAAGCAGGTGGCATGAACCCCCTGTGACTCCACTAATCCTCAAAAAAGTGAAATCTAATCAACACTTGTTGCCAGAGGCTTTAAGTGTGAGTGTGTATGTGTGTGTGTAAACCAGGCTTCTCAGGTGGCTCAGTGATAAATAATCCTCCTGCTAATACAGGAGACTCGGGAAATGCAGGTTCAATCCCTGGGTAGGGAAGATCCCCTGGAGGAGGAAATGGCAACCCACTCCAGTATTCTTGCCTGGCGGGCTGCAGTCCACGGGATCACAAAGACTTAGAGACTGAGCGTGCACACACATATGGAAACCAGGAGTGAGGCTAAGAATGACCTCTTGGGAATGTTGAAAAAAAAACCTAGACAGTGTATGGAGGTTCAGCATGAGATGATCCTAAGAAAGCTTCTTGAGAATTTGAAGAAATTGTGGAGGTGACCGTGGACTGTCCCAGACATGGACCTGCAATTAGCCCGCTTTATTTAGATCTCTAAAACCACGGAAGCCCCACCTAGCCTCAAAGTCATTGAGTGCCATTGAAGGAGAGGCTGGATCTGGGTTTCAATTAATGATGCTTTCTCAAAACAAACAAACAAACAAAAAAACCACTTCTAATAGGGGTATACTTAACACTCCTTAAAATGTCTGAAAAAATTGTACAATGATTGTATTCATTGAACATCAGAGCAAATGACTGCAGAAAGGTTTGGGCTTGTATGTGTTTTTGTCCCCCAGGTTTTTCTACACTTAGATGTTATAATTGAAGCAAGTGGCACAAACATCCTTTTTCATGAAATCCACTTTTATAACTGCCTCTTCTCTAAAACTACTACAAAGAAAATTGGCTTTCCCCTATATTCCTTCTTTAATGGTCTTAAAGCAATTATCTTCTGCTATTAAAATACATGTCAGCATCAAAGTTTTTATATTTTGGTACATGGTTCCTATTAAAAGCTATCAGTATAAGCAAAGAATTCATTTCTGTGCGATGTTGAATTTGACATTTTTTTTAGCAACATTTAAAATATAAGGCAATTCATTGAAGAAAATGCCTAATTTTCAGACCAACGTGAGGAAGTCAGAAAGCTTTACATTCAACTCCTCCTTAAGATGAATCATCAAAACTTTCATTACCTTATTCTGCTTACTGTATGTTGCAAATCAGATACAAGTGGTCTATAATATTTCAGGACATGAGTAGTCCCAAGTTTACTATACAGGTTATCAGTTATATCAAAATAAGAAGTGAAAAGGCCTCAATAATTCAGTGATGAAAAGTCAGTGCGAGAATGTTTGTTTGTTTACTTATTTATTTGTGCACAGGTGTGCTCAGTTTCTCAATCATGTCCAACTCTTTCTTTGTGACCCCATGACCTGTAGCCAGCCAGGCTCCTCTGTCAATGGAATTTTCCAGGCAAGAATAGTGGAATAGGTTGCCATTTCCTACTCCAGGGGATCTTCCCGACTCAGGGACCAAACCTGCATCTCTTGAATCTCCTGCATCGGCAGGAGATTCTTGACCTCTGAGCCAGCAGGGAAGACTTCTATTTATCTTTAACATTTATTTATTTATTTGGCTGCACCGGGTCTTAGTTTCAGCAGGTGGGCTCTTCATTGAAGCATGCAGGATCTTCTGGTTGAAAATTTTAGTTGCAACCTGCTGAATCTTTAGTTGCAGCACGTGGGATCTATTTCCCTGACCAGAGCTGGAACCCAGGCCCCCTGCATTGGAAGCACAGAGTCTTAGCCACTGGACCACCAGGGAAGTCCCTGAGAATATTTATATTGATGCCTCTTTTGCTTCTGCAAACTGAAGACCGCTTTCTTTGGGAGAGTGCCTCATGTGTCCTGGAAGACAGACTGCAGCAAGAATAGCTAACAAAGGGATCTCTGCATAGAGTCCCCCAGAAGCAGAGGTTTCCCAATCATCTGAGGGAAAACCACAGAGAATCTGTTTTGTCTAAGATAAAGGACATCTTCCAAAGCCTTCTCCGGTGAGAGGCTGGCCTGGGGGCTCTCCTATCACTCTGAACCACCCCTTTCAGGCTCCTCCAGGCCGTTCTTTTTGTATCAGTGGGCTCCGTCCTGCATCTCACCAGGAGCCCGTCTCCATAGTGGGACACATGCATACCTAGTTGTTTTTATAAATTATACTCTGCCTGATCCTGGGGGGTGATGTTTTAATTAAGATAATTGTAAAAATAAATCAAAAATTAACAATAAGTCAAACAAAGCACAGGAAACAAAACACTATGTAAGCAAAGTAATATCTCTTAGGATGACTAAATTAACTGCAGACTAGAGGCACTCATTTTTCAACTGTATTCACATGCTATTTTGCATTTTTCTTCCCTGATAAACTACGAGTGTGTTTTTTAAGTTAATTTTTATTGGAATATAGTTGTTCTACAATGTTGTGTTAGTTTCTGCTTACAGCCAAGTGAATCAGCCTATTTATACATATATCCCCTCCCTTTCGGACTCCTTTCCCAGTCTGGCCACCACAGTGCATTCAGTAGCCTTCCCTATGTGATGCTATGTTTAAAATAGATAACTAGTGAAAACTGTGTGTTTTATGTAGACTCTCCATTAGAATTTCCCTGAGTTCTGCTCCCAGTTGCATTCTTATTTCTNAATGGCTGATTCTAGGGCAAAATGGATAAATACAAGATGAGACTGGAGCATCTTATAGTGTCAAAAAGTGGGGAAGTGCTTAAAAAACATAAGCATGGAAGCACATCAAAGGGATGCAGGAGTCAACCTGGAAGATATCCCAATAGCCAAAGCTGGAACAATTTGAGCAAGAAAATAAATAACCTAATATCTGTCTCTTATACACATCTAGATGTGTATAAGAGACAGACTAATAGTGCAACTACAATATCTGATGGCGTCACAGACTCAACGGACAGGAGTTTGAGCAAACTCAGGGGACAGGGAAGCCTGCCGTGCTGCGGTCCAGGGGGTTGCAAAGAGTCAGACACAAGTCAGTGACTGAACAACAACAACTGTCTGATATCCTTGGGAACAGTAAGAAGGTCTCTCCAAGTGGAAACAAATATATAATTCTAGAGGTTTTGTTTCACTCAGTTAACTCACCGATTTATAACTCTTTTTAGTATTTGAAACTGTTGAACACTCTTCTCACTGAAACCCTCTTTTTTGGCCTGTGTTATAACTTTCTCCACCCTGTTATCCATCTAACTCTGGCTGCTCTGGTTTCACTGAAGGGAATATGTGTATTGAAGAGTCTTCAGCGCAAAGCAACTAGCTTTTGAAGCATGCAGCAAGTGCACTGTAACTTTCAGAAAGAACGAAGGAATTAATGAAAGGGTGAATGAACAGGGCACTCACCTATTCCAGGGCCAGTAGAGCACTTGTATAAATCTAGTTTATAAAGCAGCCAGGGATTTGACACCTGGATTTATGAGAACTGGGCAGACTTGGATTTATTTGGAGGGCTGGGCAAGGAAAAAGGAACACACTTCTCCTGGATTTCCCCCTGTTCTGCTAGCAACACTCTAGCAATGGTCCTTTGTCCTTGAAGAACATGTGGCTCATTTCCAGACTTTTCTCCCTCCTTAGAACCAGCTTCAGAGTTAGCACTGGCCCAGTAGCATATTTCTTAGAGATCTGAGCCCCTTTGTGGGGGCTCAGCTTTGTGGGGGCCCCTGCGAACCTGAGACACCACAGCATCTGGCAAGCATCCTTATTGTGGTTCCACCTTCAGCTTCTAAGTTTTTTAGGTGTCTTTTTAGATTTATTTATTTAATTTTTTTGGCCTCCCTGTGCAGCATGTGGGATCTTAGTTCCCAGATCAGGGATCAAACCCATCTCCCTTTTGTTGGAAATTTGGAATCTTAACCACTGGACCACCAGGGAAGTTCAATCTTCTAAGTTTTAATACCAGAACTTCTATTATTTTCCCCACCTGAGAGGACAGAGTCCATGGTGAAGTTACTCAATATTAATTCAATATTCTCATTTTGCTTTTGCAATTTTTTTATATTTAATTAGTCAATTCTTATGTTGAACTCTCTAAGTTAAAATAATTGATGCCGATCTTGGTTTCCATCAAAATATAGTCCGAAAGGAACTTGAGTGCCCCATGTTTTTCAGAGTACCTCAGTGATCCACTGCATTTTTTACATCATGTGAACAGGATAGAGAACAACCACTCTGGGTGCCCGTGTTTGCTAAAAGGTGCATCAGAGAACCCTTAAAGATTCCTGAATCTGCCCCATCACTGAGGATTAAAGGGGTCCCATGACTGGGGACATGGCCAGACACCCCCTCTAAGGTCAGGGAAGTTTATAAGCCTTATACTTTCTGTCACTAAGAAAGAAGGGCTGTGCTTGGTAAACATCTTTGGATTCTGAAGACCAGATCTGCCACATTTAGAGACAGAGCCTTGACTCATTTGTTGGAGGAGTTAGAAGGCTGCAAAAAATTTGAGCAGGACTCAGAACAAGAAAAGTCTCTGCAATGGCTTCAGACTGTGGCACACACTGTCCTGCAGCTTGGGTTACATGTCGGGGAGATTCTGTGGTTCACCAGGAATCGGTACCAGATACAGCACTAGGTGGGCTTTCTGTCAAGACCCCCAGACCAAGAGTCGTGGTGCAGAACTCTAGGATTACAGAGCGAGTTCATGTCTTCTACAGCAGAGAACTCTTCACCATTCCCAGACTGCTCCTCAGCATGTTACTAGGCTCTCATAGGGTGAGACAGGAGTGGGACGTCAAGTAGAGATGCTCGTCAGGGGGTGGAAATCTCACAAGGTGGGAGAGATGCACCATATGTCATAAACCATAGAAAATTCTAGATTCAAAACAAGCAGGTTTGACAGAAAACAAAAAATAAAAAATAAAGAAACTGGTGTCCCAGACCCTGTGTCATCTCCCTGTTTTGAATTGACACTTTTTCTTGGCTTCTTTGTATGGCTAGTGTGGGAAATGGGAAGAAGCGTGAGTGTTCCCTATAACCTGAGAAAGAAAAACAAATATGAACCTCATAGATGGGCCAGCTTGGAATACTGGTACAGACTGTAAATGAACAGTTATGAACCTACCAATCTCCTGGGGCATGGGAAGGTGGGGGGGGTGACTCTGACAAACTCTGGGGAGGAGAAACTGGCCCTGTGGGCTGAGTTTTATAGAATGCTCTGGATAACAATGTTGTAATATTGTAGTAAGAGCCGTATTCCCCAATGAATCCACCTGCAATGCAGGAGACGCACGAGATGTGGGTTCACACTCTGGGTCGGGAAGATTTCCTGGAGGAGGAAATGGCAACCCACTCCAGTATTCTTGCCTGAAAAGAATCCCATGGACAGAGGAGCCTGGCAGGCTTCATCAGGGTCATAAAGAGTCAAACATGACTGGACAACTGAGCGGGCATGGATAAGAGCAAAGACAAGGACATCTGAGCAAAATTTCTGGGATGGACCGGTGGGACTGGGCACCAAGTGTGTGGATCTTTGTGGATCAGGTCAGCGTCCCTCAGAGAGCATATGCCAGAGATGAACACTGAACTCCAGATGCACAAAAGTACCCATTTGTGTTATCAGTCAGCCTCCATGTTATCCACTCCAGGGCCTGAGTAAGGGCCCAGGGATGGAGCAGTCGTGGGGGAAGACATGGAGAATATACAGCGTTCTGTCCAGATGACCTTGATCGCTCTCCAAAGCTTCCGCCATTGAAGAGTAATTGACCTGCCAGCAGCTGAGAACTCTGAGTTCTCAACATGGTGTCACCTCTTGAGGCTCTCAGTCGGCTGCTTGGTAGCAAATTGATTGCAACAGGTCCTTTCACCCTGGAAGCAATGCTGAAGTACTCTTACTCAGACTGATGCAGATTCTGGCTAGGGTTTCTCTTCCCTGTCTGCGCCTCCGTGAGGGCTCACAAACTGCACAATTTATTGCTGTCGGCTCGTGCATAACATATCCTGGGGCCAACAGACCCACCTTGTGCCAAAGAAGTGACAGTGGACCCATGGACATACGATCCCTTGGTTTTCCTATACGCTGCATCACAGAGAAAACACTGGGCTGTTTTCCACTGGGCAGTCCCAGTGGAACTGTTTCCCAGGGCTCACTCAGGGGCAGACGAATTTAAAGGTTGGATCTCTGCCTTTCAAGATGCAGTATACATTCAACCATAGGTTGTTATACTGACTTTGTATCCCCTAAAAGCCAGAATATGAAGAACAAGAAATGAAACCAATTAGGCTTTCTCATGATCGTTCTTAGTGGCCCAGTTGGGGAAGTTTGAGCTTTCTGTACTCACAGGTAGAAGTCCATCTTCTTATTCCATAGGCCTCTGCTAGAAACAGGGAACAAGAAGTAAGATAAGCTTGGGATCACTTCCTAGGCTAAAATGAAATGCACCTTCTTCATTTTAAACTTTAAGTGTTGTGCCCAAATAACGGTTTGTGTTTTCACAAATCCATGTGTTGAAATCTTATGCCTCAAAGGAATGATGATATCAAGAGATGGGGCCTTTGGGAGGCTATTATGTCATGAAGGTAGACTCTTTACCAGTGGGGTTAGTTCCCAGATGCAGGAGGCCTTGTCTCTCATGTCCTCTCCGTCACTGGAAGATACAGTGAGAAAATGACCACCTACAACCTAAGAGAGGACTTCCCCCAAACCGAGCCATGTGGCACCCTGATCTCAGATTCTCTGCCTAGAGAACCATGAGAAATAAATTTCTGTTTCTTATAAGCCACCCACCCTATAATATCCTTAACCCATGCTAAGTATATTTGTGTGTTTGTGTATCTCTCGTGAGCATATGGTGGCAGATGAACATGGAAAGTATACTAAATATGCTAGATTTTAAGCTCTATGGATAATGTCTGCAGCTTAGTAAACTTTCTTTTTGGCTCTTAATGATGGTGCTGTTTGCTCAGTCGTGCCTGACTCTTTGTGACCCCATAGACTGCAGCCCACCAAGCCCCCCTGTCCATGGGATTTCCCAGGCAAGAATACTGGGGTGGGATGACATTTCCTCCTCCAGGGGATCCTCCTGACCCAGGGATCGAACTCGCGTCTCCTGCCTTGGCAAGCAGATTCTTTACCACTGAGCCCCCTGGAAAGCCTCTTAATGATTATGACTGCATTTCCAGGACAGCCTCTTAGTAAATATATGTTGAGTTGAATTTCCTGTTTCATACACTGAACAATCTTTGCAGTTGAACATCAGGTTCCTACATGAGAGTGAAGGAAGCTCAGTAGAGCCCCATGTCATCCGCGATGCCTAGTTACTTTGAGAGGCTCTGGGTTTTCCACTCAGTCCCTCAGTGATTCTTTCCAGCAAATAGCGCCTTCCTTAATGGTGCTTCCTCAATTGTGCTGCCTGTCTGTCATCTGCAAAGAAAGATATCATTTGGCTTACAATAAAATAGAATACAAACTACAGAAATGGTGTTCAACGATTCCTGTGCAATTTAAGCAAAATAACCCCACACTGAAAAAGAAGCAATACCCAAGACATTTGAGCCTCAATGTTCTCACAACAAAATTTTTTTTTTCCCCCCTTTGAAGAAACATCATTTCACCAAAGGACAGAAATCTGTATATAAAAGAATGCTCAGGATTTGCTGTTATCTGGCTAAGAGTCTAAGTCCCGAGCAGTCTCAGTCCATTGTGCCATCTTGATATCTTAAATTCAAACAGCTATCTTAGTGCATTTTATCCAAAGTGGGGAGGGCTAGGTCGGTTTTTTTAAACACACATGAACTTGTGGTCTTTTTTCCTAATAGCATTCATTCCTATCATTCCAAAACTCCTTCTTCACTTTGACAACTTGATTTTGGAATGAAAACACAATGTTAATAATTTGAACTTCACAGTGAATTCTCAGAATTTTCAAATACAGAGTCGGAACAGGCACAATAGGACAGAAAATGTCACATGTTTTGTTGTTGCCTTCTTTTTTGGCCACCAAAGAAAGGGTGATGGCAATCACTTAAAATATCTAAAATATGATAGAGGTGTTTGAAAGGTAAGTGTAGACAGAATCTGTTACCAGTGTGAAATAGGTCCTCCTTAGCAGACATAATGCTAAATAGAGTGGCTTGACAAGTAGAAAGTGGGACACAGTGAACAGTGAAATCACTTGGTCAGATAATGTCAGGCAGTTTGTAGGAAAGTTTATATGCTACAGTGAGCTGGGGATGGTGTATCTGACACATTTAAAGTACATGTTAAAGAGTGAGCCACACTTTGATCATACCCTGAAATGTCAACTGTGTACAGTTCTTCCTAACCTTTTAAAAATGTAGGTATAGAGGTCTTAAATTCTCTCTGGTGCCATAGAAATAGGAGTTGTAATTTTGCCTTGTCGAGAAATAATAAAAATTTAACACACTAGGGGTTCCTTACTATAGCCTCTTAGGCCTTTATTACCCCCCAAAAAGGAGCTTCTTGGGGTGTAAAATTACAACTTTGGGGCAAGTAAACTGTATGAGTTCTTTCATTAGGTGTACGTGACTCTAAACTATTAAATACTAAAGAATGGCCAATCATTCTTAATATCCAGCTTTCTTTCTCCCAAGGCAATAACGTTGGCAGAAGGAAAGCCACACGTGAACAGAAAACAAGGAAAGGAAGAAAAAAGAGAAAAGAACACATGAATATTGAAAAAGAAAATATAATCACACTTCCATGTTGGGCTAACATTTTTAGCTTGCCAAAGAAAAATTAGGTCATTATATTAAGATATCAAAAATAACTTTCTATTAAAACTTTCTATTAATTTAATATAAGAGTATCAATGACCCTTTTAAAAATTAGCAAAGCTAAGCTACCAAAAATAATTAGTTCTGTAAGTTTGTAAATTCACCTTATTTGTAACTCCATTTCAAAAGTATTCCCCTTACATCTATGTTTTTAAAATTCTATTCATACATTTCTCTTCATATGCTCAGCTTGCTTCTCCACGACAAGATTCAATAGATCACCCTCTTATCTCCCTCTCTGCAGCCTTTTACTTTTATCCTCCTTCAATCAGATGTGATCTATTCATTGCCCACACTTGTTCAATCGCTAAGTCCTATCTGACTCTTCGCAACCCCATGAACTGCAGCATGCCAGGCTTTTCTGTCCTTTACTATATCCCAAGGTTTGCTCAAACTCATGCCTATTGATTCGGTGATGCCATCCAACCATCTCATCTTCTGTTGTCCCCTTCTCCTCCTGCCGTCCATCTTTCCCAGCATCAGGGTCTTTTCCAGTGAGTCAGCTCTTCACATCAGGTGACGTTTCAGAGCTTCAGCATCAGTCCTTAAATATTCAAGGCTGATTTCTTTTAGGGTTAGGTTTGATCTCCTTTCAGTCCATGGGACTCTCAAGAGTCTTCTTCAGCACCATAATTCAAAAGCATCAATTCTTCAGTGCTCAGGCTTCTTTATGGTCCAACTCTCACATCCATACATGACTCCTGGAAAAACCATATCTTTGACTAGACAGACCTTTGTTGGCAAAGTAACATCTCTACTTTTTAATATACTGTCTAAGTTTGTCATAGCTTTTCCTCCAAGGAGCAAGCATCCTTTAATTTCATGGCTGCAGTCATCATCCATAGTGATTTACTAGCAATGAAAAATGCCAGTGGAATGGGTGCCTGAGACTGGGTATCTCTTCTTCTTCTCATCTCTGGAAAAGGATACTTAGGGAACATCACTTAACAGGATAGAATAGGGGCTGAGCAGTGAGGTGCTAGTGAAGTTCCAGTAGGTTCTGCCTGAATACCACTTTCTGCAGGTGGTGGGGAAAATTGCTGTTGTCCCTGTGAGAGGCCAGTCTTGCAGACACTTGACATCTTCAGTTCTGTCTTCTTCTTGTTTGCTCATTCTGCCTTTTGGTTCCCTCTTCTCTCTGTCTTTTTTAAATTGGAGTATAATTGCTTTACAGTGGTGTGCTAGTTTCTGCTGTACAACAAAATGCATCAAGTATATGTGTACATATAGCCCCTCCCTCTTACACCTCCCTCCTATCACCCCCCCATTCCACCCCTCTAGATCATCACAGAGCACCAAGATGAGCTTCTTGTGCTTTCCAGCAGGTTCCCACTAGCTAGCACCTTTACACAAGGTAGTGTATTCATGCCAAACCTAATCTCTCAATTCACGCCACCCTCCCCTTACCTCCACCCTGGGTCCACGTATCCCTTCTCTACTGCTCATCTCTATTCCTGCCCTGCAGGTAGGTTCATCTGTACTGTTTTTCTAGATCCCACATGCTTGCATTAATTTACATTGTTGGTTTTTCTCTTAAAGAGGCTTTTGCTTTTCCTTCTATGNCACCCCTCTAGATCATCACAGAGCACCAAGATGAGCTTCTTGTGCTTTCCAGCAGGTTCCCACTAGCTATCACCTTTACACAAGGTAGTGTATTCATGCCAAACCTAATCTCTCAATTCACGCCACCCTCTCCTTACCTCCACCCTGGGTCCACATATCCCTTCTCTACTGCTCATCTCTATTCCTGCCCTGCAGGTAGGTTCATCTGTACTGTTTTTCTAAATCCCACATGCTTGCATTAATTTACATTGTTGGTTTTTCTCTTAAAGAGGCTTTTGCTTTTCCTTCTATGGGTCCGCGGGAGAGTAGAGGGCATCAGACAGCCGGCGCTCTATCAGCCCTCTGTCACTCTCCCTGAGTTTCCATAAGGCTTAGAAGCTGTCTGGAAAAGATCCATTTTGCCTCAGGCCTGCATGATATTAGGTCCAAGGGGAGTTTAGATGATTACTTTTATCCACCACTGAAATCAAGTTTAGGAGAAATGTCAAAGAACGGCAACAACACAAACTAAGATAAAGCTCAAAAAAAATGAGCTTACCTCACAGAAGGGAAGCTTTACATTAGATATTAGAAGAAATGAGTGAACCAACACACAGATGATTGCAGGGTCTCCATTATATAGGAATACCAAAAAAAAATAATAATAATAAAATAAATGAACAATAAGTTTAAACTGCAATTGGTCTAAATTTAAGTACTTGGAAGCAAGAGACTACTCTAGATGACTTCTGACATTTTCTCTCCCCGGTGTTCTATTTTTAGAAGCAGTCAATCAATCTCTTGCAGAAAAACATGAAATGTTCATATCTATAGTCCTCAAAGTTCGCTATGAAATTCGTCCAGGTTGTCAGAAATACATCTTGGAGTATGCAGGTACTGATGCTCTAAACTAGCAAAATAGAAAGTAAGTTTTGTTTTTATAGCNTCTATTTTTAGAAGCAGTCAATCAATCTCTTGCAGAAAAACATGAAATGTTCATATCTATAGTCCTCAAAGTTCGCTATGAAATTCGTCCAGGTTGTCAGAAATACATCTTGGAGTATGCAGGTACTGATGCTCTAAACTAGCAAAATAGAAAGTAAGTTTTGTTTTTATAGCAATGATGCATCCATCAATATAAAATTTGTTACACTCTAGCCCTTACACTTCCACTGTATAATCATAAGGGATTTGATTTAGGTCATACTTGAATGGTCTAGTGATTTTCCCTACTTTCTTCAATTTAACTCTGAATTTGGCAATAAGGAGTTCATGATCTGAGCTGCAGTCAGCTCCTGGTCTTGTTTNATGGCAACCCACTCCAGTATTCTTGCCTGGAGAATCTCATGAACAGAGGAGCCTGGTGGGCTACAGTCCTTGGGGTCGCAAAGAATCAGACACAACAGTGTGACTAACACTGACTGACTGACACAACAGTTGTTGAGACTAAAAGGTGCGGTTGCTAAATACTCCATATTCTAATTTCATTACAACGGATTCTGCAAGATGCACTTTTAAGCAAATTGGGCATTGCAGTCCGCTGCTCTGTCCTCCTGGACTGCTGGCTCTGGCTGATGGAACCCAGGTGTAAAAGCATCGTAGGCTACTGAGAAGAGGGTTCTTTGGGGCGAGTGAACGTAAGTTTGTAGAGCACCCTCTAGAGACGTTCCTCCCTGTTGTGTAAGGTGAGAAGATGCCCAAACAGTTCCACTGGGTTAGCAATAAATGACCTTTCTCTTGCCTAAAACTCAGAAGCCGTACAACTAAAAAAGTACATGTGCCCATCTGGAAGTTCAGTGAGTCAGGAAAGAACTTTTACAGTTTGGAGGGCTGAGAGAAGAAGTACAGAGGAAGCTTTCAGCTCAGGCTGAGGAAACCTAAGGCAGGAGGCCGGGTTTCAAAACCTTATAGTAGCTTCCAAGAGAGTTGAAGGGCCTAAGAAGACCGCAGAATCAAGAAGCCGCAGGATGGCCTCTCGGCATGAGAAAAACAGGAGGAAGAGGATGTCAACCTCATCAACCAAGAGGTGAGCTGGTCACATAAATGTAGAGCTCTGGCAGCTCACCCAGGAGAGAACAGATGACTCATCCTGTATAGCCACAAGCATAGTCCTTCTCTCCTCTCCCCCTCATGCCAACCAGGGGACCGGGAGAAACCAGAGAACTCGCATCACCACCTCCCAACAGCTTGTAGGTGGATCTGCAAGTCCAGCCTTTGCAGAAAAAGATGAAAGCTTTCAGCTAGAAATGTTGAAATGTTCATAGCCAAGAGAGACTTCTTGTATAACTGGAAGTGGCTGAAAAGACAGGAAACTGGCAGGAATATCTGAGAAGCACATGACTAATGGTAGAAAGGGTTTTCAGCACAATGGAACCCATATTCAGAAAAAAAAAACAAAAAACAAAAAACAACTAAAGCATCCCATCTAAAGAGAAATCAGGGTAATGTGAGAAATTTACTCATTCTTTGAAATATTCCAAATAAATTTGCTAGAGGGACATGCAGGCAAGTGACAGAACCCAAACTGCACTGTGAAATAAACAAAAGCAAAGCAAACAAATCCACTGGATTGGAAATCCGCATCGAAAGTTCTAGGATCTAATCTAGATCTGTCACGTACTAATTGAATTTAGGATATTCTCTTAACATTTTCTTGTTCCTTCTGCATCACTGATAAAATGAAAACATAGGATATCTCAGTGCATGCTGCCCTGAAGGTTTGGTCCTTCTAGTTCCATGGTTACTCATGACTGGACAGATGGGATGACCTAAACTGAGCACTCCAACTCCTTTCCCATCGATGATGGACAAAAAGAAAACATCCATTAAAAAGTAACTACATTAAAAAATCCACCTACCAAGCAGGAGATGTGAGTTCGATCCCTGGATCAGGAAAATCCCCTGGAGAAGGAAATGGCAGCCCACTTTGATATTCTTGCCTGGGAAATCTCACGGACAGAAGAGCCTGGTGGGCTACATTTCATGGGGCTGCAAAAGAGTCGGCCGTGGCTTAGCGACTGAGCACATAGTACATTTGTATTACTACTTACTACTGATAAAATAAGATCTATCCTGGGCCCAGCCACCAAATAATATACCTAATTCAATAGTTTAGCCCATTGTGTTTATTTTACGAGGTACTAGAGACTGAATGTTTGTTCCCCTTCCCCAAAATTCGTGGGTGGGAGCCCTAATCCCCAGTGTGATTATATATGGTGTTGGGAGCTCTACAAGGAGATTAAGGGCTTTCCAGGTGGGGCTAGTGGTAAAGGACCCACCTGCCAACGCAGGAGACATATGAGACCTGGGTTCGATCCCTGGGTCAGGAAGATTCCCTGGAAGAGGGCATGGTAATCCACTCTAGTAGTCTTGTTTGGAGAATCCCATAGACAGAGAATCCTGCCGGGCTACAGTCCATGGGGTTGTAAAGAGTTGGAAATGACTAAAGTGACTGAGCATGTACATGCACTAGGAGGTGATCAGGTTGTGAGGGCAGAGCACTCTGCATGGGATTAGTGTCTTTGTAAGAGACACACTGAAGAGAAAGTGTCTCTCTGCACCACAGAAATACACAGCAAGAAGGTAATCATCTGCATATGAAAAAGAGGACTCTCACCTAGAAACCCAGATACCATGCCAGTATCCTGATCTTAGATTTCCTAACTTCCAGGACACCACACTCAGCTCGGTTCAGTTCAGTCGCTCAGTCATGTCCAACTCTTTGCGACCCCATGGACTGCAGCACACCAGGCCTCCCTGTCCATCACCAGCTCCTGGAGTTCACTCGAACTCATGTCCATTGAGTCGGTGATGCCATCCAACTACCTCATCCTCTGCTGT
This sequence comes from Neotragus moschatus, assembly GCA_006410615.1. NCBI lineage: Eukaryota > Metazoa > Chordata > Mammalia > Artiodactyla > Bovidae > Neotragus > Neotragus moschatus. Next base: position 911,815 of record SJYA01002840.1, read on the forward strand.
CCCCTTCTCCTCTCACCTTTAATCTTTCCCAGCATCAGGGTCTTTTCAAATGAGTTAGTTCTTTGTATCAGGTGGCCAAAATATTGGAGTTTCAACTTCAACATCAGTCCTTCCAATGAATATTCAGGACTGCTTTCCTTTAGAATGGGCTGGTTGGACTGCAGTCCAAGGGACTCTCAAGAGTCTTCTCCAACACCACAGTTAAAAAGCATCAATTCTTCAGCACTCAGCCTTCTTTATAGTCCAACTCTCACATCCATACATGACTACTGGAAAAACCATGGCCTTGACTAGACGGACCTTTGTTGGCAGAGTAATATCTCTGCTTTTTAATATGCTGTCTAGGTTGCTCATAACTTTTCTTCCAAGGAACAAGTATCTTAATTTCACGGCTGCAGTCAACATCTGTAGTGATTTTGGAACCAAAATAATAAAGTCTGCCATTATTTCTACTGTTTCCCCATCTATTTGCCATGAAGTGATGGGAAATTACATTATTACCAAAGCAAACAAACAAACAAACAAACAAAAACTATTGCTTAAGCCACTTAATCCATGATATTTTGTTAAAGCAGCCACAACTCAGAAGGCAACAGTTATTTTCTCTGTTTTTGCAAAACACCTGCACTGTAAGTCAACATGTTTTTCTTCCCATTAACCCAGCCATTGAACTCCTACCTGGGAACTCAGGACTCCTGCAAAATAAGGCCAGCACAGTTTAGTGCTGCAAGCAATATTTTCCTGCTCTCCTCTCCTGAGTACTACCTAAATATTTTATTAGTAGACTTTCTTTGTGAGCTTCTGTCTATTATTTTTCCTTATTTTCACCCCCAGTTAGGCAATTGACTGCTCCTTAGAACTGCAAAGCAATGCAGATTTCTGGCTTCCTCTGGATTCCTGTGAGATGAAAGTCACAGGACACTCTGGTTTCCAGAAAGTTGACTCAGCTTTATATTCGCAAAGTCTTCCATCCTAAGCCATTTCAAGATTCTTTTCTCTCTGGTTCTTTATTTATTCTCCCCAGATTGGCTTAAATCTATTTGAGCTTGATTTTTCTTTGCTTACAAAATTGATACTTGCTTTCCTGAGACTTCANCACAGGACACTCTGGTTTCCAGAAAGTTGACTCAGCTTTATATTCGCAAAGTCTTCCATCCTAAGCCATTTCAAGATTCTTTTCTCTCTGGTTCTTTATTTATTCTCCCCAGATTGGCTTAAATCTATTTGAGCTTGATTTTTCTTTGCTTACAAAATTGATACTTGCTTTCCTGAGACTTCAAATCATCCAGTGTCTCCTCACTATTGTAGGCGTCCCTCTTCATTGTTTGCTGTAGATAATGATACTTGATTTCTTGCTTTCTCTGGAGCTGAAATTTTGAGTGAATTCTACTTGACATTTAACATATGCACAGTAAATATTCAGACGAAGAAAAATGCCAAGGAACAGACTCTTCTGCAATCTGTAGTTTAGACCAGCACAAAAATCCACATTTTCTTTGATTTTTAATGCAAACTGCCTTGTCGCTGAGTCACTGAACTAGCTCTTCTTTGCTGGGGGCAAAGCGATGCTTACTGATCCATTGATGTGTATAAATCGGAACTCAATCATGACACAGTCTTTGTCCTCTAGGAACCCAGAAGCAAAATTCAGACCATAAAGGCTAGAGATAATGAGACTGAGCTTCTTCACACTCTTTTAGAAAGAAAGTGAGGTATAGGCTCATAAATAAATGTGCTATTAGAGAGAATGTGAAGAGATTTTCCAGAGAAACTCAAGGTGCACTGGACAAGAAGGGCAGAAGGTGATGATCAGAGAGGAGAATGTGACCACCGCAAGGGAAAAGAGAAGCTAGAGTTATATTCCTTGCTCACAAAACCAACAAGTATTTAATGAAGTAGACCAAGAACCGAAAGACAGCCCTTTACCAAGAGCTTTACCAAGACAGCTTCCTGCTTCCTTCAGCTTAAGAAAATTTTATAAAGGTCTCTGCCTGACTTTAGGACCTTGATTTCTTTATTCTTAGAACATTTACTTTATAAAATGCATAATTACAGATTTTTTCTCTATCCCTTTGAAATGCAGATAGATCTTCTATAGGTCTCTTCCCTGCTCTGTAACCCATGGATGTCTTTCTCAAGGGCCCTGGGAGCCATTCATTTGAAATGGCATCATCAAGAAAGTTAGAACCCTTATCTCCCCACTCCTGTCTGCAGGGTACCAATTAACAGACAGATAGTCTAATCGCATTGACCAACCTCCCGACTAATGTCCTCCATTACTTTGCTACTAGCTCACCCTAGCATTTAAAAGTCCTCTCATCTATCTTTGATTACAAACAAGTCCAGTTCAGACTCTCTCCTCTCGCACTCAGTTCAGTTCAATTCAGTTCAGTCGCTCAGTCGTGTCCGAATCTTCGCGACCCCATGAATCGCAGCACGCCAGGCCTTCCTGTCCATCACCATTTCCTGGAGTTCACTCAAACTCACATCCATCGAGTCAGTGATGCCATCCAGCCGTTTCATCCTCTGTCATCTCTTGCACTAGTCTTGAATAAAGTCCTCTTTGCCTGTTTAACTCTGTCTGGTACAATTTTTCTTAGTTCACAGATGCAACCTATAGATGACCAGCAGGTACTGAGTTTGGGTCCTGGAATGGGAGGAAATAAAGCCTCAGTTGTATTTCTCCATAATAGTGCCAGGGAGGATTCCCGAATGGAAAATTTCACCACATCCTCAGCTAACATGAATGAAGCAATGACACTCCCAGAATCAGGCAGAGGAGAAAAGGTGTGGAGTATTATCAGCATCTTATACGAACCACTAATATAATTATATTTAATTATTTAAGCTTATTAATAAAAGTGTTNGAGAGTTGGACTGTGAAGAAAGCTGAGTGCTGAAGAATTGATCCTTTTGAACTGTGGTGTTGGAGAAGAGTCTTGAGAGTACCTTGAACTGCAAGGAGATCCAGCCAGTCCGTCCTAAAAGAGGTCAGTCCTAGGTGTTCATTAGAAGGAGTGATGTTCAGGCTGAAACTCCAATACTTTGGCCACCTCATGTGCAGTTGACTCATTGGAAAAGACCCTGATGCTGGGAGGGACTGCAGGCAGGAGGAGAAGGGGACAACAGAGGATGAGATGGCTGGATGTCATCACCGACTTGATGGACATGACTTTGAGTGAACTCCGCAAGTTGGTGATGGACAGGGAGGCCTGGTGTGCTGTGATTCATGAGGTCGAAAAGAGTCAGACACGACTGAGTGACTGAACTGAACCGAACTGAACTTGCACTTATGACTTCCCTGGTAACTCAGATGGTAAGGAATCCACCCGCACTGCAGGAGACATGGGTCCAATCCCTGGGTCAGAAAGATCCCCTGGAGAAGGGAATGACAACCACTCCAGTATTCTTGCCCAGAAAATCCCATGGACAGAGGAGCCTGGTGGGCTACAGTCCGTTGGGTCACAAAAAGTCAGACATTACTGAGTGACTAACACTTTCACTGTCACTTTCAATTTGCACTTAAAAATCACTCTGGATGTTTTGAAGATAAGGAATTGGAGCAAATCAAGACTGGGAACAGGGAGACGAGTTAGGAGGCTGCCCCAGTAGTTACAGAGACCAGTGAAAGTGCCTCTAGAAGAATAGTCAACAGTGAAAGATGAAAGAACATCACCACTTATGTCAACTATGCTGGCTCATTAACCAAGTTATCTCATTTCCTAACTGTGAGAGGCCACAGAGGCCCTAAATTAAATGACAGTATAGTAGCAGTTGGGCTTCCCTAGTGGTTCGGCCAGTAAAGAATCCACCTGCACTGTAAGAGGCCTGGATTTGATCCCCTGGAGAAGGGAATGGCTTCCCACTCAAGTATTCTTGCCTGGAGAATTCCATAGACAGAGAAGCCTGGCAGGCTACAGTCCAGGCCTGTATCAGAGAGTCAGACATGACTGAGCAACTAACACTTTCACTCTTCATAGTAACAGTTGCAGCACTTAAAAAAAAAAAAAAAAAAACACAAAGAAAAACAAGTTATAAAAATCAACTTTGTTATCATGGTAAGAGAAATAGAACAAGGTGAGTTTGCTCATTTCCTACTGTTTTCTATTCTTCCCTGAAGTGGGTGAAACACACTTTTGTTCCATACACAGCACAAAGCAAAACTCACCATAAGGAAAAACTTTATACACTGGCTTAACTCAACTTCCCTACATTGTTTGTGTGTGTGTGCACATGTACACAGTCATGTCTGACTATTTGAGACCCGGTGGGCTGTATAGCCCACCAGGCCATTCTGTCCATGGGATTTTCCAGGCAAAAATACTGGAGTGGGTGCCATTTCCTACTCCTGGTGATCTTCTCAACCCAGAGATCGAACCTGTGTCTCTTGCATCTCCTGCTTTGGCAGGTGGATTCTTTACCACTGTGGCATCAGGGAATAAAGGAGAAAAACACATACAAAATAGATTAATGGGAAAGGAATGGGCAGTTCCCACATTTCCTTGTTTCATTGATTGAATGAAAATGGGCACCAGTGAGCCTGTTCCCTTTGCATTCACACCACTAGCTGGGTTCCTTTCATTAACCCACTGGTGAATTTGTAGGCTTTTGAATGTGATAGTTAAAGGCATTTTCACTGTGTGGTCAGTATTCTTTACGGATAGAGATACATGCAAGGAATCAGAAAGCTAAAGTTAAATTCTTGAGCCTGATTCGGACTTTATAACCTAAACCAAGTATTTGTCACCTTCTATTGGTTTTAGAAAAGGCAGAGGAACCGGAGATCAAATTGCCAACGTCCGCTGGATCATGGAAAAATCAAGAGAGTTCCAGAAAAACATCTATTTCTGCTTTATTGACTGCCAAAGCCTTCGACTGTGTGGATCACAATAAACTGTGGACAATTCTGAGAGATGGGAATACCAGACCACCTGACCTGCCTCTTGAGAAATCTGTATACAGGTCAGGAAGCAACAGTTAGAACTGGTCATGGAANTGCAAAGAGTTGGACACGACTGAACCACTGAACTGAACTGAACTGATTTAGTTTATACCACCCCCACTCCCAAACAACTTAATTAACCATTAAATCAATTTGGTTCTCTCTGCTAGAACACGATGTACCATGTGTTGAAATTTATATAATATAATTATTTATTTAACAGCATTACTTTTCAATTACATACCAGACAGTAGTTGGTATATTTGAAGCAGAATTAATCACAACATCTATCCAATCCAAAATTAGAACTTTAAATGCATTTAAGTAAAATAGTTAAAGTAGTGTTATTGTCAGAGAAGGCAATGGCACTCCACTCCAGTACTCTTGCGTGGAAAATCCATGGATAGAGGAGCCTGGTAGGCTGGAGTTCATGGGGTCACTAAGAGTCAAACAAGACTGAGCAACTTCACTTTCACTTTTTACTTTAATGCACTGGAGAAGGAAATGGCAATCCACTCCAGTGTTCTTGCCTGGAGAATCCCGGGGTGGGGAAGCCTGGTGGGCTGCCATCTATGGAGTTGCACAGAGTCAGCCACGACTGAAGCGACTTAGCAGCAGCAGCAACAGCAATGTTATTGTACATGGATAAAAGTAAAATTTGCTGAAAAAAATATATAATTTCATTTGTAATCCGTAACATCAACTGCATTGTCCCACAAGCCATCAGATTTGCAAAGTTCAGATTTAATGTTTAAAGTATTACAAATTTAAATGAAGGCAAATATATTTCACTATCAAAAAATATCAGAAGTATCTTAACTCAAAAAAGGAGTTTATCTTATTTTTTATTAAAAATTTTTATTATAGATGATTTACACTGTTGTGCTAATTTCCGTTGTATAGCAAAGTGACTCAGTTATGTACATATATCCACTCCTTGTTTATATTCTTTTCCATTATGGTTTATCCCAGGAGATCGATACAGTTCCCTGTGCTATGCAATAGGAATTTATTGTTTATCCATTATAAATTCAATAATTTGCACCAGCTAATCCCAACTCCTAATCCATCCCTCCCCCACTGGCTCCCCACTGGCAACCACAGGTCTTTTCTCTGTCTGTGAGTCTGTTTCTGTTTTGTAGAGAGGTTCGCTTGTACCATATTTTGGATTCTACATATATGTGATATCGTATGGTATTTGTCTTTCTCTTTCTGATTTACTTCACTTAGTGTGGTAGTGTCTAGTAAAGAGTTGCTCTTATTTTCAAATATTTTTTTGTCCTTCATGAATTTTTTAACTCTTTAACTCTTGTGTATTACAGATATAATTCTTCAAGGCAGACCAGGTTCTTTCCCAGGACTAAAAAGGAAGCACTTGCAGTGTTTAAAGGCTACAGATGGGACCGAGGGAAGGGGGAGGTTTTGTTAACACCAAACTAAACCATCCTTTTTCCTTAACTCTGATGTATTTTCCTGTGCGGCTGAACAATCTATTACTCAGCAACGGCAAAGCTTTGCCTCAGCAGGAGTTGTCGAGTGCTAAATGGTTTATAGATTTGAATGTTGAGGCAATCTGTAAACAGTTTGGAGCATCATGGTGTTGGGGGGGGACCCAAATTTGTTAATCTTTTCTCTTTGGCTTGCCAAATATATATTTCATTTATAACTCAATAAATTATTCACTCTGGTTGAAATAATCCATTCTTATTAAAACACATCTGTTGATAATTATGAAGTATGTAAGCAATGAAGAAATGTATTTTCAAACCAGTAAATAGAAATTCATCAGTTTTGGTAATAGCCGAGTTGAGACTACATCTGCTCCCTAATTTTATCTATGCTTAAAATACTCAAAATACACCTATCTTGAGGCATATTAATATACAACATAAAGGGTCTCTTAATAATCATGTTTAATTCACCGTTCTTATTAAAATCTAATCAAAATTCCCCAAAGGAGAACATTCTGAATTTAGTGAATAGGCTTCTACAACCATTGAACTCTCATTATTACTAATGGGATAAACTCAAAATATTTGGGGAATATCAAATGATTTAAATCTACATCTAGACACCCATCATATGTTAAGCGGAACATTTCTTTAGAAGGAAAAAATTACAAAATAAATTTTTTTGTGTGGAAGAACTCTAATCATCTCTTACACAAAACTTATTTCAGTATTTATATATATTTTTTCCCATTGGATGTAATTTTTTAAGCTTCAAGAATATAGCAATTACACATTGGAGTAATATCAGGCAGAAGACAGCTATTTTTCCCTAGTGGTTAGAAGAAAAAAATTTAAGTGACTCATGTTTTTTTCCAAATATACGCAGATGCTGATATTGGTCAAAAATGAAACACCTCAGCATAATTCAGTAGTTCTTTCTGTATCCCCACGGGGCCTTCACTCATTAACACATTCAGCAAACATTGAGTTTATTGTGTACCTAGCACTGCGTGGGGGCTTCCCAGGTGACTCAGTGGTAAAGAATCTGCCTGAAAAGCAGGAGAAGAAGGTTCAATCAGTGGGTCAGGAAGGTCCCCTGAAGAAGGAAATGGCAACCCACTCCAGCATTCTTGCCTGGGACATCCTAGGGACAGAGGAGCCTGACAGGCTACAGTCCATGAAGTCGCAAGACTCGGACGTGACTAAGCAACTAAACTGCAACAGCAAGCACTGTGTGGGAAGCTGGCCACAAAACTGAGCAAACCACTGAAGGTCCTGTCTGCTGTAGCTGACAGCCTAGTGGGTATTTTCATTACCAATCATCTCTGGATGTTCCTGGGACTATGGCCACGCAGCTCACAGTGTGGCAGTTACCGCAGTTGTAGCATTTACTGGAGTATTTGGCTGCTCAGTGGGTACGACTGTGTCCCCTCCAGGGTCCATCTTGCTTTCCTCAGCCTTGCTTCTTCAGCTCAAACAAAGTACAGAACTTAGTGTGGGGTGGGAGATGGGAGGTAGGCTCAAGAGGGAGGGGACATACCTATTCCTATGGCTTGTTCATGTTGATGAATGGCAGAAACCAATACAATATTATAAAGCAATTATCCTCCAATTAAAAATAAATTTAAATTTTTGAAAAAGAGGACTTCGCGTGGAGCAGTGAATCCAGCTGTGATGGCCACCATGTCGCCTTTGCTCAGCAGGGACCATCACGACCCAATTCTCACTTGCTGATACCCCCGCCTCCCTCTGCTCACACATCAGTTAGAGCCTGTTTGACTGTGTTGGAATCATTATTTCATAACAGTGTTTGGTTCTTCAGGAGAGATGAGATCACACACCCCTCAAATTATGTATCAGAAAAGCAGGGGTGCTATATGATGAGACGTTTCTGTTAGCTGAGCAGAGTTGAATCAAGTTGAGTTTTTGAAAGAAGCCCGATTTCTAAAAGCTGGAAAATCTACGCAATTTATGTACACACCCATATAGATGCTTTTTCCCCTCTCACTCCCTATCTATGAATGCTTCTAGGCCATAGCGTCTATTCAACTCTGCTGTCCCCCAGACCTGGCCCATCTGGAAGCTCTGTGCCCGTACCTGTCCTCTCTGCCTCCGATCTGCCCTTACTTCGTCCCAGTTAAAAAGGTTTGCAGGGACTTGGCAGGAACCCCGACACTATTGTCCAGGTACATTGACTCTAATTACAGTAGTTATCATAATGCCTCCTTCAACACATCCCCTGCCATCTCTATTCAGCAGCAATTTCTCCAAATGTCTGAGATGAGCGCAACATCCTTCTTGCTATTCTGATGTAGTATTTCAGGACAACATCAAGTTTTACAGGCATGAAGTACCCTTAATATCTAGCATATAGTATTCAGTTATTTCTCCCTTTTCCTTGGCGGAAAAAAGATGAAATGATGGTGTTTTCAAGTAAGTCACACTACCACATGTGCGCATCTTTGCAGAATAACAGATTTCACACCACTACATCAGACTGAACATGCAATGTTTGGGAAATTCTTAAATAAAATATCTGATGAAAAAAAATTGCATTAACATTTTTTTTTAATGTAACAGTTAACAAGAAAGAGGCTAGAAAACCTAGCAGAAGTAACATTGATGGAGTTATGATTTGGTGTCATCAGGGCAATCGTCGCAACACAAGAGCCTAAAGTGATAGGTGGCTTGAAATTTGTAACAGATGTCTAGTTTTGTGTGTGCGTGTGTGTTTTTAATATTACCCATCTATCCTTCAAACACTTGTGCCATGAGGGTTTCCAAATCTTATATTTCATAAAGCAAGGGTTGAAATTATGCAAATAAATGGCTGAGGTCACCACGGGGCTCTCTGAATGTTTTTTTTTTTAATTTATTTATTTTAATTGAATTAATGTTTTGCAATATTGCTGTAAGTAAAGTTGAAGGTAGCAGGAAAACAACCTTTGACTTGTCTTCAGGTCTTTTTTCATGTTGAACTGTTTGCATAATTGCCTATTTAAAAATAATTTAAAAATAAGCCTGGCTCAGGGAAAAAAGTCATCCTTAATCTGAGTGAGCAATTTTCCATATTTTATATTTGGTTGGTCAAATTCCAAAAAGCTTCTAGATCAGGGACAGAATTGTGCTCTCACAATATTTTCCCCATGTGTCCTATTTCTTGGTTTCATTTATTATTCCAATTATTTAACAAATGCATAAGTATTGACTAATTTTATATGCATCTAGAGATGCAAGATGAATAGGATATATTCTATCTCATGAAACTTAGAATCTAACAGAGAAACTAGAAAATGGGCAAGAAATTACAAGACGTTAAAAAATGCCATAGCAGTGTAAGTTCAGTTCTTTTTTAAAAAATTTATTCTTAGAGGATAATTGCTTCACAATATTGTGCTGGTTTCTGCTATATATCAGCATGAATCAGCCATAGGTGTGTGTGTGTGTGTGTGTGTGTGTGTGTGTGTATTTATGTCCCCTTCTACTTGAAACTCCTTCCGATCTCCTACCACATCCCACCTCTCTAGGTTGTTCCAGAGCACTGGGCTGAGTTCCATCTCACACAACAGCTTCCCACTGGCTATCTGTTTTACATTCGGTCACATATGGGTTTCATTGCTACTCTCTCAATTCCCCCCAGCCTCCCATTCCCACACTATGGTCACAAGTCTATTCTCTGTGTGTGTCTTGATTGCTCTCCTGAAAATCAGTTCATCAGTACCATCTAGGTTCAGTTCTTAATTCAGAAAAGCAAACCAGATTTCTTTAACAAGTTTTTAACTCTTTTAATTGACTAGGCTATTTTCTCCTAGGAATAAAATATCGCATTCATTCTTCAAAAACACCTTGATCAGTGCATTACAAATGAGGACTGAGAAATTTAAGGACATTTTTAAAAAATCACTTTATAAGTGTGTTGTGGGGAGTGGAGACTGAGGGGAGCAGTGGTCAGAAGGAACTCTGGAGAACTCTTGAAAGGGCTGCAGTTATGAAAAACTGTAAAGGCTTCTCTAATAGGTTTCCAACCCCTAAGGACCAGACAGATCACCTGAATTACTCAGCTCTCTTTTCTTCTATTTTAATGCAAGAGAATTCGGGGTGAGCACATTTCTGAAGGAACAATGGAGATTAGTTACTCCTCACCCTCCCCAGAAATTTTCCTTCTAGCCAAGTAAGTTTCTAGCTAAAGGGAGAAACTTGCAAATAGTTTCCCAAAAGCTTTTTGTGACAAATGATAGCTATATTAACCTGGTGCATAGGTGTGCTGAAATAAAGAATTATTGCATCTACATTGCATTGGATTCTGATATCATTCACTCTAGGCAACTGTGGGCTGCCTGCTTTGAAAGGTTTGTGGGCAAAGTGTATCAGAAGAGGACATTTTTTTTTTTTCTTTTTCTCCTGATTAAGTCTATAGCTAGTTCATGATTAACTGCTATTGTGGCTGCTTCTTTTCCAAAGAATAGGAAAAGAATGAACTAAAGTGTGTCTCAAGCTATAGGAGACATATTGAAAGTAACACTTCACTACCAAAAATACAGCACTGATCACAAGAATCTTTCCATCAAGCAGTGAATCATTTGCCTAAAAGAATCTTTCAGCTCATGCCTGTTTATTTACTTCCAGCAGCATCTATAATGATACGCAGTCTCAGCACACCCAGAGACTTTTGAAAATCCTTACTCTCAGCATCCTTGTGATTATATATAAATTAATTGATGGAATTGCTTTGTTATAACCTGTCAGTCTCTATAAAATACAGTGTATCTGATCAATATTAGATTTCTATTGACAGATGACTCTATGATAGTGTATCCTTCTATTTCTAAACCAGGAATTTCCAAAGTTATTTCAACCACTTCAAAGTCATTGATAAGTCTGTTGCAAGGTTAAACACATCTCTGCTAAATGTTGTGCTTACTTTTTTCTATACTGAGATGCTTAAATGCACCAGAAATGTCTATATGGGACCTATATGCTTATATGACACTATAATATTTTGGTCCAATTTAAGAGCCTGTATATAGCCTACATATATTTGAAAGATTATATATATCTTTAAGAGCCTATATATATATATTTGGTCCAATTTAAGAGCCTATATATATTTAAAAGATATATATCTTTCAGTCCATTTGAAAGATTTTCAGTTACTCTAGGTAATCTTCAGGTGTCAAAATGGAATTTTTGCACCCACGTAAAATAATTATTCAAACTTTTTTTTCCTCTCAATAAAAGATATAAGTAAAAAGAATATAGTCTGACAAATAAGTGAAAACAGAAAAGGGACACATTAATAGTTTGGCTTTGTGTGTGTCCGTGTGTATATGGACTGGGATATTAATTTTTGTAAACCAGGAAGGAAAAACCCTATCCTTTTGAGACAGTCTGGGGGGGAAATGGGAAATACACATTGTTCCGGCAGTGAGATCTTGTGTGACTGTGGCTCTTGGCTTGGTCTGGGGTTACCAACATGAAACAGCAGCAGAGCTATATGAAGTAAACCCCAGAGGAAGTGTTTCAGCCTCCTAAGCTATAAATAAGCTGGCCTGAGTCAGCCCATGGTTTCTGGGGACATTTCCCAGCCTCTTTCCTGGGCACTTCACTTCTAACTATGCTGAAAGCTCATCTGGTTAATAGCTACATGTAGGTTACCACATAATTGCAGTTGGAAACAACTGAATGTTTATTTTCATCTATAAAAGAAACTCCATAGGGGAAACTTCTAGTCTGGTCTTTAAAGGTATACTTCAGAGGACGTCAACAATGGTGTCTACCTTAACAGGGTCTTCTCTAGTGGCTCAGACTGAAAAGAATCCTCCTGCAGTGCAGGAGACCAGGGTTCAATCCCTGGGTTGGAAAGATCCCCTGGAGAAGGGAATGACTACCCACCCCAGTATTCTTGCCTGGAAAATTCCATGGACAGAGGAGCCTGGTGGGCTACATCCATGGGGTCTGAAAGAGTCAGATGAGACAACAGATTGACTAACATGTTCACTTCACCTAACAGTAACTCAAAAATTATTATTCATTATTAAAAAACAAAGCTTCAGCTTAAAGTGTCTTATATTTTGAACAAAAATTATTTCAAAATGTATCATGCTAATATAAAATATCTTCATTTATTCGCCTTTTCTTTAGAAATCAGAACACTGGATGTATAAAAGAAATGAAAAAGTAGAAAAGAAATGAAAACTTTTAAAGCTACAAATTAAGGCAAAAATATTTCTCTTTTGCTATATATCTATATACATATATATATACACACACACATATAACTAGGCAATTTACAAACATAATTTAAAATGATTGATTTAAGGGTTATACAAGAATCCCAATCAAAATATAGAAAATTTGTGATTAAATTGCCTGTTTCATATCTAGATTGCATGGAATTTAAAATTAGTCATTCAGCATTATTCAGATCAATTTTGCAAAGAATTCTCTCATAACACATGATTTGTATACAATACATCCCCCATAGTTCTATTTCTTTTTAAAACCCATATATTCCATTATTCACAAAATACCTAAAATTAACTACAAGGAAGACTCTTTCTGTAATATCTTTAATTCCTTTTTTAATTCCTGAAAAACAAAGAAGACGAAAGGAAAAATAACTGAACCAAATCATATAGCAAGACTAACTGCTTCTTTCTTGAAGGCACCACCTCTAAATAAACACTTAATGCTGCCAGGATGGGAATTTTCAGGCCATCTTTTATGCATGAGTGAAAGTGTTCAGTGCACTAAGCTCAAAGAAAGAAAAAATTGAGGATTTATATGAATATATAGCAGCTTAAACTATAGAGTAGAGATCTAGGGAAGAGAAAAAAAGTCCAGTGAAAGAGGCGTTAATATCACCCTTGGCAGTAAAAAACACATTATCATGAAAAAGAGTGGATGAACTCTCTGTGTCTCATGTTGCACTTCCTTCTCTGTCTGCTGGTGCCTGTATCTATGGCATGCGGACACAGTAAACTACATTTACTACCTCTGGAAGCGCAAAAGGCACAAGAACTTGATTCTTCATCCATCAGACCCAGAGGTGACTGAATATTGGGAGACAGGAAAGATCTTTTCTGAGGAGTAAATGGAAGCAAGATTTCTGGTGCTATCATGAAAAGAAGATTAGAAATGAGGCAAGAGAACTTTATTTCTTCCAAAGGCAGAGAAACTAGAGCTATAGCCAACCTCTTTCAAGTAATGAGTTTCACGGCCCCCAAGGAATGGCTTTTCAAGGTCAGAGATGAGCTAGGATTACTGCAACTGAGAGTTTCAGGTTCTCAGAATCAGATTTTCTCAATCTTGAATCTACACACAGAGATCATTCATTCCATCACCCAGAAATATGAAGACATTTGGGGATGGATTTTAAGTCAATTGAAACTGGGCAAACTTTGAAACACTGAGTATTAGAACTGAAAGGGAACAGGAGGACCATTGAATGCCACCATCTTTACCTTACAGGTGAGACCATGAGACCCAGATGCACGGTGACATGTTCTACACCTGAAAGCCCTGGCATGGCCAGTGAAAGTGGTGAGGCCACTGGAACAGGAGCCCTAAGTGAAATAATTGGATTATTTTGGTTGGTTATCTAAATACACAGGAGATATAACCACACTTTAAATTCCAGTGGAATGGGACAAAACATAATATTGTATTGGAAGACACAGATGTTCCGATTTATATCTTCTGAATAGTATTCATGCAAAAGGGTAGAAACATTCTTATTGAGACCAGCCCTCTTGAATTTCCAAAGGACTCCCTACCACATACTTCAATTTGAAGGGCAGTGACAGTCCCAAATTGTCCCCCAAAATGTCTGCCTCACCAGTTGGCCAAGTGACTCTAATATCGAGCCTAAGATCCACTCATTTATATTGATAATTACCTGAAGAATGTCTATGTTAAAATGCAATTGCTACTGCTGCTGTTGCTAAGTCACTTCAGTTGTGTCCGACTCTGTGCAACCCCATAGACGGCAGCCCACCAGGTTCCCCCATCCCTGGGATTCTCTAGGCAAGAACACTGGAGTGGGTTGCCATTTCCTTCTCCAATGCATGAAAGTGAAAAGTGAAAGTGAAGTCGCTCAGTCATGCCCGGCTCTTAGTGACCCCATGGACTGCGGCCTATCAGGCTCCTCCGTCCATGGGATTTTCCACAGAAGAGTACTGGAGTTGGGTGCCAACGTTATCCCAAAATGTAGTAGATGATCTGATTAGCACTCAATACAACACTGAGGTCTGAGGTGAAGTCGCTCAGTCGTGTCCGACTCTTTGCCACCCCATAGATTATAGCCTACCAGGCTCCTCCATCCATGGGATTTTCCAGGCAAGAATACTGGAGTGGGTTGCCATTTCCTTCTCCAGAGGATCTTCCCAACCCAGGAAACGAATCCAGGTCTCCCACATTGTAGGCAGACGCTTTACCATCTGAGCCACCCGGGAAGCCTTAGCTTGGATTTATTTATAAGTTTAGCATACAATCCACTAGCAGAATCATCCCTGAGGGAATGCTTCTTGGACAGAAGTTTTGACAAAAAGGAGTTGGGAAAGGTCATAAACACGAGACATGCCAGAGGTGAACACTGGGTAGTTCGAGGTAAGAGTCCAAGGCCCCATGGAGCCATCAAACAGCCCTCTGACTTCATATTTTACTTTCTGAGGCTTGCTTTCACCTGGAACTTGAGGCCAACAAATTGCAACTCGAAGTGTTTGTAAAACTATTTAATAGAACCACGAGCAACAAATCCAGAGCCACAAGGTAACTCATAGAAACTTTAAGACACCCTTTCTTAAAGGATCTTTTGTCTATGAGGCCACAAGTGAAATGAAGTATTAGTCCCTCAATCACGTCCGACTCTTTGTGACCCCATGGACTGTAACCTGCCAGGCTCCTTTGTCCATGGAATTCTCCAGGCAAGAATACTGCAGTGGGTAGCCATTCCCTTCTCCAGAAGATCTTCCCAACCCAGGGACTGAACCTGGGTCTCCTGCATTGCAGGCATATTTTTTACCCTCTGAGCCTCCAGGGAAGCCCATGAGGTGATAACCTGATCATAATAAGAACTCAGGGCAAAAACAAAATCAAAATTCCCTCCTGAATTTCACCAACTTGGCCCAACCTGGTTCACATGAGAGTTAACCCTGGAAAGAGAACTATGATTTATCAAGGTTAAAAGCAAAAATATCTAATCACCCTCTACCACCTCACTTTCCCAAAACTTGGAACAAGCAATGTTCCTTCAGTAAGTGAGGACTACTTTCTAATAAATATTTAAAATATTACCCTTAGGTAAAACAATTCCTCTTCCCAAAGAATTTCCAAAAGAAGTTTTTAAAATATCCAGAGGTATAAAGCTGTGCTATCCTGAGAATTTCCTTATTTAAAAACTTCTTTAGGACTTCTATGGTAGTCCAGTGGTTAAAGCTCCATCCTTACTACTGCAAGGGGCATGGGTTTGATCCCAGGTTAGGAAACTAAGATCTCACATGCCATGCAGTGTGGCAAAAATTTAATTAATTAATTAAAAATGCTTCTCTGTTGTCGATCCTAGGATCTTTGAAAGAGCTCCAACCTGCTCTCTGGGCTTTGACGTCTCCTTTCCCAGAATTATTAATCATCCCCAAAGTGCAGTAAAATAGTGAAACACCAGTGGCATTTTCCCAAAAACAGAGCTGAAAAACAGAAGCACAAGAAAAGTCAATGACTTGAGATCTAGAATCTAGAAGAGGCATGCAGGGCTACATGATTACAAAGAAAAAGCCCAATTTGACTCGAGTAACGTAAAGTTCAAACATCCGGATTTCCTGAAAATTAAGAGTGTCATTTATCTCGTGTACTGTCAACATCATGTTTTTCAACAGAGTGACACAAATGAACCAACTGACAATTAGGATTCAAGAAGTAGTCTATTTCTGATGAAGTTCATAGCAGATTATGCTCAGTTCATACAGGTTAGTCTTTTTGCTATCAATCCCAGAAATAAAAGTTTCATTACAGGAAACATAAGCACAAATTTTGACAGACATAATTACTCATATGGGCTCACTGATGGCTCAGTGGTAAAGAATCCGCCTGCAGTGCAGAAGACACAGGTTTGATCCCTGGGTTGGGAAGATTCCCTGGAGAAGGAGAAGGCAATCCACTCCAGTATTCTTGCCTGGGAAATCCCACGCATGGAGAAGCCTGGCGGGTTAATGTCATGGGGTTGCAAATAGTCAAACACGACTTAGAGACTAAACAGCTACAGCAGCAACAATTACTCACATTACAGAGTTTCAACAAAATGAATTCTAGAACAATTTCTTCAAACTTTGAGACAGGAAGATGGCTCTAGAGGTATGTAGATTATTGTTAAGTAAATGGACAGGTACCGGTACTTTGCGAATTATTATTCCACTTCATTACATCTAAATAGCATCCCATCCTTTACAATTGTATTTTTGAACATTGATTAAGGGTAAAGATGCTCTGAACTACATATTATTTAATTCAACTAGCTCCACCCTCATGCTGATACTATTTAATTCAATCAATCCGTCATGTCTGACTTTTTGCAACCCCCATGGACTACAGCACACCAGGCCTCCCTGTCCATCACCAACTCTTCAAGATTGCTCAGACTCGTGTCCATAGAGTCGGCGACGCCATCCAACCATCTCATCCTCTGTTGTCCCCTTCTCCTCCTGCCCTCAATCTTTCCCAGCATCAGGGTCTTTTCCAACGAGTCAACTCTCCTCATGCAGTGGCCAAAGTATTGGAGTTTCAGCTTTAGCTGCTACTATTAAGAGCTGTTAATGTTAACTCTCAATTGGTTTATAAATGTTATCTTACACTTGAGAATCTTAAAATCTCAACTTGGTAAATGGTGTTATCTACTCTCCTGCCTCAGTCTCCCAAACCATATTTTTACACGTTGTTTTTAAAAAGTGTTTGCGTTTAGACTCTTCTGAAAGTTCAATCCAGAAACAACTTGTGCATAATTTGAAAATCCAAAAGAGAAAAAACATATATGTACTGAAATAATTCCTTTTAAAATGGCACCTTTTACTTAATAAATTATCCTTACAGAGGTTTGAAATTAAATTTAATCTGTAATCCTTAAGAAATATTTCACTCTATAAGAACTGCAATTATAATTGCAATATTTGGGCATTCATTTAAATTCACAATTGGTCCTACTCTCCTCCTTTACAGTTTGACTTCTTTTAAGAAAAAAAAAAACATTTTTTATCTTTCTCTTATGGGAAATGGGATTATTCATTTTATTTATTTATGAATTCATATTCTGGGCCTTTTTCTCCATAGGGTAGACAATCTTTTACAAGTAATATTCTCAAATTTTAATCAACTGTAACTTCTGACAATACTCTGAGGAACTCTGTATCTAATTTTTTATTCAGCCTTACACTTTTCCTATTCTATGCAACTTGGGGAGATGTTGAAAAATGGAAATAGGAAAGTTGAAGGATTTCATTCTGTTCCCTTAAGCCTATAAGACAGAGTAGAGCAACAAATCTTAGATGTACTCAAACCATGGAACAAAGAAGGGGAAGCAGATCAGAAGGAAGTTAGGAAAGGTTGTTCAAAAGAGAAAAATCTGACTACAAGTAGTTAATGATGCCATATACCAACACTTACCAGAGTTTTTTTGACCAGCACATCCTGTCTGGAATTCACCACAAAAACATATCACAAGGCATACTAAAATCTAAAAACAGTTTGAAGAGACTGAACAAGCATCAGAACCAGGCTCACAAAGGGCTGAGATTAACATAGCAGGAATTTAAAACGATTATGATTAATGTGCTAGGAGCTCTCATGAACCAAGTAGATAACATGCAGGAATAATTGGGCAACATGGGTATAATTGGGTAAGCAACATGCACGCTCAGTCACTCAGCCGTGTCCAACTCTTTGATACCCTTTAGGCTTTAGCCTGCAAGGTTCCTCTGTCCTTGGAGTATTTTAGGCAAGGATACCGGATTGGTTTGCCATTCCCTTCTCCAGGGAATCTTCTCGATGCAGGGATCAAACTCACATCCCTTATGCCTCCTACATTGGCAGGTGGATTCTTTCCCACTGAGCCACCTGGGAAGCCCCCAGTATAAGCAGAGAGATGGGAAATTCTAAAAAAGAATCAGAAGGCTCTGCTACAGATCAGAAACACTGTTGCAGAAAGACAGATGTAAGGCAAAGAGGGTGCACAGGATTCTCCTTCCCTCTCAACAGCCCCTGTTTCTCAAAAGTTTGCAGGGTTGGTTTAGAAGATGCATCAGTTAGGGCTGTGGAAGAAGCGATTCACAGCAATCATACTAAGTGAAGTCTGGTCCTTTTGACCAGGACAGCAAGCTCTGCACCCTCGCTTCTGTTATCCCCACACCTCCCGCCTTGTGCCTTCATTAGGCTCTGCTACCTGGATAATTGATGGGAGGGAGGCGCTGAGGACAAGAGCTCTGCTTGGTGAAGCATTTCATAACTGCTGCTTGCACGCCGTCCAGGCGAATTACACCATCAATTGTGGGAGCTCCGACTTATTACCGCTAATTGCTGCCGAGAGCATGATGCTGACCAGAGCAGAGCAGCTACTGAAACAAGGAGGGGAAGGCCAGGAACATCTAATGGTTTATGGAGACCATCAGGAAATTCTGTGAAGGGAATCAATTTCCCTGTAACTATCAGCCTGATAATAGCAAAAGGCACTCTGGTTTTTATAGTAAGTAAAGGCCTCCTGAGGACGAATCGTTAATTCCTTACAGAAACTTGCCCTCTACAGTAGGTTATTTATTGTACGCTACTGCCTGTCCTCACACATGCTCCTCAACTCACAAATGAGTTTTCCAAAGCTGGATCGCTGTAAGGAATCCCAATGACTTAAAGATATTGCTTGTTGTTGTTCAACCGCTAAGTAGTGTCTGCAGCACACCAGGCCTCCCTGTCCTTCACCATTTCCCAGAGTTTGCTCAAACTTATGTCCATCGAGTCAGTGATGCCATCCAACCATCTCATCCTCTGTTGCCTCCTTCTCCTCCTATGCTCAATCTTTCCCAGCATCAGGGTCCTTTCCATTGAGACTGTTCTTGGCATCAGGTGGCCAAAGTATGGGAGCTTCAGCTTCAGCATCAGTCTTTGCAATGAATATTCAGGGTTGATTTCCTTTAGGACTGACTTGTTTGATTTCCTTGCTGTTCAAGGGACTCTCAAGAGTCTTCTCCAACATTACAGTTGGAAAGCATCAGTTCTTCAGTACTCAGCCTTGTTTATAGTTCAACTCTTACATACATACATGACTACTGGAAAAAACATAGCTTTGACTATATGGACTTTTGTCGGCAAAGTGATGTCTCTGCTTTTTAATAAGCTGTCTTAATTCCTCACTTTTTTATATTAATATAAAAGGTCCTGCAAGCATGTTCACAGGAGGCCCAAAGCAGGCTTTTGTCCTCTTTTCTGATTGTTTTTGTTGTTTTTTCTCTTTGAAGTGGGCATTACATTTTTGCTTGCGTTTTATCATTAAAGGGGTTCATGAAACTAGAAAATGAATTCTGTGAGCAGTGACATTGCTTTCTTCATTGGAATTTCTGGGAAACAGGAAAGAGTTTTCATGTACTAAGTTAGAAGTTGCCTGTGTGTGTAGCATTTTCTGTAATGTCATGGCCCTGGGTAGTTTAGAAACAGGGACTCTGTTGAGAGTCTTCTGAAAGTACCAGAATATCTCTTGAGACAAAAATGCACCAAGGCACATGTGCACAAGTTTGTGAGCCATGTTGAGGGTAAACTTCTTACTACAATCAGTGGGTTCCCTAGCAGTTCAGGGACCTCAGGTAAACACCTCCTTCCTATAAAGGATGAGTCTGGTGCTCCCTTATTTATAGGTAGTATCTTCAGTGCTCATCCATCTCTGCACGTGTGCATGCTCAGTCCCTTCAGTCATTTCCAATTCTTTGTGACCCCACGGACTGTAACCACCAGTACCTCTATCCGTGGGATTCTCCAAGCAAGAATACTGGAGTGAGTTGCCATGCCCTCCTCCAGGGGATTTTCCCGACCTAGGGATCCAATCTGTATCTCCTGCAACTCCTGCACTGCAAGTGGATTCTTTACCGCTGAGCTACCAGGGAAGCCTGCTCATCCATCTAGTGGTGAGAAATTCATTCCCAGCACTCCCAAGGGATGTAGCAATATTTCAAAAGGCACTCAACCCATGGATTCCTTCCTCCGGTGGTCATGAAGGCAGATATGATTAATTTGTCTTGTAAGCTGATACAGCTATCTGCTCCAAATCTCTCCCGTTAATTTCGCAGAGCATTTCCACCCCTTTGGATCATCATCTCTCCAGTCCCAGCCACACTATCTGCAAACTAGCTCGGGGAAAGACCCAGCTCTGACTTCCTTGTCCTCTTCCTCCCGTGAACCTGTGTCCAGTGCATCCTTTCAGGTCTCTTCCTTATGACTCAGATCCTCCCAGTGACACACATGACAAGGGCTAAACTGCCCTGTGTCCAAGCCAGGTTCCAGGAACCAGCTGTGACCTTGGCGTCCTGGAAACTAGAGATTCACCATGCAAGAGGGAGCAATCTGCCCTTCACCCGGTCCTTGCAAAAAGTACTCTTTGTCTTCTCTGCTAGAATGTTGAAGGTAAAAATAAAGTCGAATAAAACACACCAACCAACAGCCACATTGTAGCCACTATATATGGAAAATCCCAACTTTGACTCTAAGAAGTAGAATATGCCCAGAGGGATGGAGATATTCTTTTCCTTGCAACTGTTAGAAGAAGCATAAATTTGGATCGCTTTGGCTCCTCCACATCTTTGGAGACAGCTTAGAACAAAAGGACCTAGTTCTACCTTGAACTCCTTAGGCATCCCTGTTTTCCTTTACGAGACAGTGAGTTGAAAGTCTGGCTTGGTTGCAGTTATGCCGGCAGATATTATATAAAAAGCCCATTCCTCCCCCCCCCCCAAAAAAAACTATTTTTCACAATATGAGCAAAACTTACAAATCTGAGCCTAATTTCATGTTTGCATGTGTATATATTCAATCGCTTCAGTCATGTCTCTCTTTGCAACCCTCTGGACTGTAGTCCCTCCAGGCTCTTCTGTCCTTGGGGATTCTCCAGGCAAGAATACTGGAGTGGGTTGCCATTTCCTCCTCCAGGGTAGTGGGTATCAAACCCATGTCTCGTGCATTGCAGACAGATTCTTTACCCTCCGAGACACCTGGGAAGCCCAGTTTTACATTTTGTCCTTGTGAAAAAGATATAAGAATATCAGTGAAGGGGAAGATGAGGGAAGCCTGCAGCTCACAGGGAGAAATTTCTTCTGGCCACTATAGGTTCTGGAGCTGGAGCATGGGGGGCGGAAGGAGAGGAGGGCACGAGGTGAGATTTTATCATCTTCTCTCCCCCAACGCCTCTGAACTGAATCACAAAAGAGAGATTACAAGAGAGATACTTTGGAGGTGGATATAGACCCTGGGTAAGATATTTATTACACTCAATACAGAGCCTGGAAGATCCCTTGCCTCCTCAGAGGCACATGGGCATAGCATCCAACACGGCGGTCCTTGGTCAGCCAAATGGAGGCAGCTGAGGGTGGAGCCAAAGGCAGTGAACCTGAGACAGATGTGATGTGAGTCAGCACAGAACAGCAGGGCCCTGACTGAGAGGGTGAAGCCAGCTAGGAATGATAACAGCTCTACACACTCTGGCAGCCCACTCCCCATCATCCTCCACCCATCCACCATATTATATATGTATTTCCTTCTGCAACCAGATGCACTGTGGGAAGAGTGGAGACAGGAAAACATCTAAGAGAACCGAGTGCATGTGTGCGTGCTTAGTCACTCAGTACTGTCTCTTGGTGACCCTTTGGCCTTTTGCACACCAGGATCATCTGTCCATGGCATTTTTCAGGCAAGAATATTGGAGTGGGTTGCCATTTCCTTCTCCAGGGGATCTTCCCCACCCAGAGACTGAACCCATGTCTCTTGTGTCTCCTGCATTGCAGGCAGATTCTTTACCTGCTGAGCAATTGGGGAAGCCCTTGAAGAACTGAGTAAAGAATCCAAAATGATTAACTTTTAAAACAAGAGAGATTGCAACCCCTGTGACAGTTAACCTGTGTAGTAGGTAGGATCAGACATTTTCAGCAAGAATGGAGGTTGAGGACAAGATTAGTCACAAAAAATGAAGTTACATATTTGTATGTAATTTGCACAAATAAGTATATTTTGTGTACAATTTGCTTGCAATGTTAAAAACAGAAGACAGAACAGATATAGCTGTGTGGATTAACTTGGGATAAATGATGCATATATGCAAATATATGTCAATGTACCCAATACTTCAGTGCACAAAAACCCATTCAATACATTTCCACTGGTAACACCAATATAGAAATTTGGTTCAATGGCTAAAATTCTTATATTACCATATAATACCACCACACCCATTTGGTATAACTCTTTACAAGTTATCCAGTTAGTTTGAAAGTATCCATGAATTTTCACTTCCTGAATTGAATGACTGGTGCTGAATATCTAGGTGCCATGTTAACCACTGATAATACTCTAAAGTACTACATGCGATGTTGAGGAATATTCAGAATTATTGAGCCCATGTGAGTGCTAGGATTCCTTTGCACCAGATACACAGCTCTCCATTGTGCAAGTTGCAGGTATAATTTTTGAAGAAGAAAAACACATGGAAACACAGTGTAATAAAATCATTCTGATAAGAAATCTGAAAAGCATACAAATTGACTTGCTAATATGTGAAGCTGAGCTGAAAGCCTCTCTAAAAGAGATGAAAACTAAAAGTTTTCAGCAGGAGGTTCACTAATTATTAATTTAACAGCCGTTCAATTTTATAAACACACATGCACTTAAACCTTCCCTCTCAAAATAAGTCCAAGTTTGCCAGAAAAATTTTCAGCACTTCAGTTGCTCTATTCCCCCATAGCATGTGTTAAAGCATGACTCTACTTAAATATCAGGTTCTATTTTTGAATCTCTCAAAAGATTTAAGCAATGTTGTCTAGTGGTTCATCCATTAATGGATACTCCAACAGCAGCAGAGGACAGTTAACCTGTGTTTGCCTGTGAAATCCCACCTGGTTGTGACTGTTCTGTCTGTTATTTGATGTTAACTGATTATGTCATGTTGCTTCTCTTCAGAGAGTTGTCAGAGCTTGGAGCAGATCACTTCAAACCCCTCATATCTACATCATTTTCTTGGCACAGTACCTCAGTATTCAACTTAGAATGTGTATCAGTCATTTAAGATGCTTCATAAGGCCACATTCACTGGCCAGAAATTCTCAACACATATTTACACACATGAATGCCGAAGAGCTGATACTTTCAACTTGTGGTGTTGGAGAAGACTCTTGAGAGTCCCTTGGACTGCAAGGAAATCAAACCAGTCAATCCCAAAGGAAATCAAATGAGTCAGTCCTAAAGGAAATCAACCTTGACTATTCCAGTCATCATTGGAAGGACTGATGCTGAAGCTCCAATACTTTGGCCACCTGATACAAAGAGTCCATTCATTGGAAAAGGCCCTGATGCTGGGAAAAACTGAGGGCAGGAGGAGAAAGGGAAGACAGAGAATGAGATGGTTGGATAGCATCATCAGCTCAATGGACATGAATCTGAGAAAACTTTGAGAGATAGTGAAGAACAAAAGAGCCTGGCCTGTAGCAATCCATGGGGCTGCAGAGTCAGACACAACTCTGCAACTGAACAACAAAATTTAGGAAAAAATCATAATGTGAGCAATTTCTTGGAAAACTTACTTTGTTACTTTCAGACATTCCATACTAAAGGAAAAAGAAAACTTTCCTTATAACCAATCAGTGCTATTATTGACAAATTCATCTAATAACATTATTCCCAAAATTTTCTCAATCAAGATCAAAAAGAATTTGTTTGGGTTACCATGTAACTTGAACAAAATTAACACAGTGCTGACTAAAACTTTGTAATATTAACTTAAAATAAAAAGTTAATTCTCTTTTAGAACTTTTTTCCTAATTATTGAAAATAGCCTGAGGTTTGTTCTTTCCATGAAATATTAATATTTTACATTGACTTTTTCCCTCATTTTGGAATGACTAATAAGTACTCTATATTTTTCAAATAGTTAACTCAAACCTCTCTTTTGAGTTCAAAAATCAATGACTTTTAAAATCAAGTGGACACTACAAAAAGAGACACAAGACACTCAACAGCTGCAATCAGCTTAAATTTGAGGATGTATCATTATATAGGTGTATGATTACATAATAACAAATACACAGTGAGTACATTAGTTTTCTGTTGCCACCATAACAGATGACCACAGTTCAGTGGCTTAGAACAACACAATTTTCTTATCTTACAGTTTTGTAAATTAGATGTTTGACACAGGTCTCACTGGAAAAAAAAAATCAAGAAAGTAGGATTGCATTGAGGTTTGAGAGAAGAATTCATTTGCATTTTCCAGCTTCTGGAGGCGATGTGCACTCCTTGGCTCACGGCCCCCACTCTCCACCCTCCAAGCCCGTGTCGTTGCATCTCCATGGCCATTCTTTCATAGTCACCCTCCTCTGATTCTAAACTCTGCCCCTCTTCCACTTTTAAGGACCCTTATGATTATATTGGACTTACCTGGTTAGTCCAGGATTAACTTCTTATCGTAAGTTTGGTTGATTAGCAACCTCAAGTCCATCTTCTTGACACCTGAGTTTTCCTTTTGTGTGTGTGTAAGGTAGCACATTCATGAGGCACACTGGTGGCTCCATGGGAAAAGTTCACCTGCCCGTGCAGGAGGTGCGGATTCGATTCCTGACCCAAGAAGATCCCCCAGAGAAGAAAGCAGAAACCCATAGGCAACCCACAGTATTCTTGCCTGGGAAATCCCATGGACAGAGGAGCCTGGCAGGTTACAGTCCATAGGGCCACAAAGAATGAGACACGGTTGACTGAGGGTGCACGTACAGAGAGGGTTACTCTGGAATATGCTCTCACAGCATATTGGGGCACATGGGGATAATAGCAGCACACGGGGATCCCTGTGATCCATATTCTATAATAGTTTACACTTGTTGTCTAGACTCATCAAAGAGCTGAGTCCTTCCCATTCAGATGTGATGGGATAACCGTCTCCTCCATTTTGTACCACAGTTGCACTTATTTTTGTCAAAAGAATCTTGATCCTCTCCTAAATACAATTCCAACCGCCTTGGACCCTCACTTCTATGATCAGTCTGAATCCTGAATCCAGGGGGAAGACCAGAATGAGCTTCTATAAAACCACTCCACAGAATCTATTAATATACTCTTCCCACCTCGTCTCTATACCCAAGAAAATGGCAATCTCTTCTGCCAATTATAAACTGAAAACCCCACACTGAACATGAAACGTATCTAAATTATTGGGGGAAATGTCAAACCACTGACCCACATACAGACCCAACTCTGTTCCCACCAGTGCTTACAGAAAGCAAAGTATAAGCTGAAGTCCTGTCAGCAAAATGCCACTTCTTATTCTTGTTCATATACAAATATGAAAATCTGAGAAAATTCCATTCCAGGACCTTTATAGCTTAATAACATACATCCTATTTTAGCTTAGAAACTGTGAAACAGATCAGATCTGCGAGATTTGTAAGATTAATCAGCCTTAAACATGCCATAAATATTTTGAGCTAGCTTCTCACCCTCACATTCATCATGAAGTGAGAATATTCCCATTTTAAGTATGCAGATAATGCTACAGCACATTGTTTTATATGCGTGAACATCATTTCAAAGCTTAGAAAAAAATGCATTTCTGAAAATAAATGAATCCCAGAATTACCAGAATAGAATAGAACTCTTCCAAGGATAGCAGTTCCAGTACATCCAAGAGAGTTTAGTTATCATATTTTAACAACCCATATTTTATGATATTCTTTTTACCATTTACAAAACATTTTTATTTAAATATGGTCTCTGATTTTTCACAACTCACTTGTGAGTAGATTAAGTCATTATCAATAATATCATATCATTAAGATTATCATTATTTAAAGTTAAGTGAATTGCCCAAGATCACTGGGCTAGAATGATGAAATTAAGACATAAATACTAAACAACAACTTCTAAATAAAAAAGAATCCATTATAATCAAAGTGAAAAGACAGCCTTCAGAATGGGAGAAAATAATAGCAAATGAAGCAACTGACAAAGAATTAATCTCAAAAATATACAAGCAGCTCCCTGCAGCTCAATTCCAGAAAAATAAACAACCCAATCAAAAAATGGACCAAAGAACTAAAAAGACATTTCTTCAAAGAAGACATATAGTTGGCTAACAAACACATGAAAAGATGCTCAACATCACTCATTACTAGAGAAATGCAAATCAAAACCACAATGAGGTACCATCTCATGCCAGTCAGAATGGCTGCTATCAAAAAGTCTATAAACAATAAATGCTGGAGAGGGTGAGGAAAAAAAGGGAACCCTCTTACACTGTTGGTGGGAATACAAACTAGTACAGCCACTATGGAGAACAGTGTGGAGATTCCTTGAACAACTAGAAATAGAACTGCCATATGACCCAGCAATCCCACTGTTCGGCAGACACACTGAAAGTGAAAGTGAAGTCGCTCAGTCATGTCAGACTCTTTATGGTCCCATGGACTGTAGCCTACCAGGCTCCTCCGTCCATGGGATTTTCCAGTCAAGAGTACTGGAGTGGGTTGCCGTTTCCTTCTCCAGAGAACCTTTCTGACCTAGGGATTGAACCCAGGTCTCCTGCCTTGCAGGCAGATGCTTTACCCTCTAAGCCACCAGGGAAGTCCACAAGGAAACCAGAATTGAAAGAGACACATGTACCCCAATGTTCATCACAGCACTGTTTACAATAGCAAGGACATGGAAGTAACCTAGATGTCCATGAGAAGACGAATGGATAAGAAAGCTGTGGTACACATACATAATAGAATATTACTCAGCCATTGAAAAGAATGCATTTGAATCAGTTCTAATGAGGTGGATGAAACTGGGGCCTATTATACCAAATGAAGTAAGTCAGAATGAAAAACACCAATATAGTATATATATGGAATTTAGAGATATGGTAATGATGACCCTATATGTGAGACAGGAAAAGAGACAGATGTAAAGAACAGACTTTTGGACTCTGTGGGAGAAGCCGAGGATAGGATGATTTGAGAGAATATCATTGAAACAGGTATATTACCAAATGTGAAATAGATTGCCAGCCCAGGTTTGATGCATGAGACAGGGGCTCAGGGCCAGTGCACTGGGATGACCCTGAGGCATGGGATGAGAGGGAGGTGGGAGCAGGGTTTAGGATGGGGAACAAATGTACACCCATGTACATTCATGTCAATGTATGGCAAGAACCACTACAATATTGTAAAGTAATTAGCCTCCAATTAAAATAAATTAATTTAAAAATAAATAAATAAAAGAGAATCCACACTTGTTTTCAGTGGCAACCTACTTGAAACCTGTTCAATTTTTCTAACATTTAAGTCTATACCTTTGAGCTTATATGTTGGCTCAGACAGTAAAGAATCTGCCCGCAGTGCAAGAGACCTGGGTTCAATCCCTGGATCAGGAATATCCCCTGGAGAAGAAAATGGCACACCACTTCAGTATTCTTGCCTGGAGAATTCCATAAACAGGGGAGCCTGGTAGGCTACAGTCCATGGGGTCAAAAAGACATTTAAGTCTATACCTTATATATAGCNATCTTTGGCTGCAAAGAATACAATCAATCTGATTTCAGTGTTGACCATCTGGTGATGTTCATATGGTTCAAAATATATGTATAAATAGATGACTAATAAGGACCTACTGTATAGCACAGGGAACTCTGCTCAATACTCTGTAATAGCCTATATGTGAAAATAATCTAAAAGTGTGGATATATGTGTGTTTATAACTGACTTACTTTGCTGTACACCTGAAAATAACACAATATTTTTTTGTTAACACAAATAACACAATTGTGAAAATAATATAATAGCATTGTAAATCAACTGTACAGCAATAAAAATTAAATGTAAAAAGCGTAAAAGCTTTGTGTCTAAGACCTCAATTGTTTAAGGCCCTGAATATTGTATTTCAGTGTCTCTACTCAGTTCATTTTTTTATCATAGAAATATTTTCTTAAAATAATATGATAAATGCTATGCTATGCAAACATTTACTCTTCTGTATGAAGTAAAGCTTTACTTTGTTCTCTAGGAAAAGAGGAGTCCGGAGATGTTTCAGCCACGAAAGGACAAGAATAGATTTGGATTTTGAAATATTACATTTGAAACCCTTAGAACGACATCAAAAGTTCCTTTATTTTCTCTTATGTAAAATAAGAAGATCAGGAACAGTTTTCCACAGGAGGTATGATAAGCTGCTCAGGAGGAGTGAACAGAATCTTAACTACAGGGTACAGGGAAAACGGTGTTCCTGGCTTCAGGAACCAGTGTGTGCAAGGCATTCACCAGGAAAAGCAAAAGATGCCCATTGAGAAAAGTCAGGGTCTGTGGCTGGAGATTGGAGTGGAAAGGGAGAGAGGAAGCAGCACTTGAAAGCCTGTACACAATCCTCTGAGCAATTTGTATTTTATTCTGCTGGTGAACTTCATCTATGACAAGTTTTAGAAACTTGTCGTTTGTCTGGCCCTAATTGAAAGATGGATTGGAGAAGAGCAATCCTGCAAGTTAAGTCCTGCGTATCTTTTCTTCTCAGCTCTCAAAATCCAAAACTCATTTAGAGCCTCAGAGGCTTCTCAAATGTGACTGCTCTTCTCCATTCACTCCTGTCTAGGTCCTTGCTATAATCCACAAGAAGTAAAGTTGACATATGACATCAACATAGTAGATTTATCCCTCCCCAAACCGTGTGTCCTCTGGAATCTATTCCCTGTGTTCACGAGAGAGTTCACAGCCAGAAATGTTCGCTGCTGGTATCTCCAAGGGCACCTCATCTCCTACAGAATCAACTCCATTTTCTTTCCTCTTCCTTTTTTAAAAATTTATTTGATTGGAGCAGAGTTGATTTACAATGTCATGTTAGTTTCTGCTGGATGGTGAAATGTTCAGTCATACATACATGTGCATTCTTTTTCATATTCTTTTCCATGATGGTTTACCACTGGATCCTGGATGTAGTTCTCTGTGCTATACAGCAGGGCCTTATTGTTTAGCCATTCTATATATAACAGCTTGCCTCTATATAGAACAGTGTCTATTCTGCATATAATTATCTTCTAATCCCAAACTCCCAATCCATCCACCCCCAGTTCCCCCTTCATCTTGGCAACCACAAGTCTGTTCTGTATGTCTGTGATTCTGTTTCTTAGAAGAGTTCACTTGAGTCGTACTTTAGACTCCACATATAAGAGATACTATACAGTATTTGCCTTTCTCCTTCTGACTTACTTCACCTAGTAGGATCATTTTTGGCTCTCTCTGTGTTGCTACACATGGCATTATTTCATTCATTTTTATGGCTGTGTTTTTGATACCACATCTTCTTTTTCCATTCATCTACCAATGAACATTTGGGTGGTTTCCTTGTCTTGGCTTTTGTGAATAGTGCTGTTACAAACAAAAGGGTGCGTGTATCTTTTTGAATTACAGTTTTGTCGATGTATGCTCAGGAGTAGGATTGCTGAATTATTTGGTGACTTCATATAATACAACTTTTAGTCTTTGAAGTACCTCCATACCTTTCTCCATAGTGGCTGCTCCAATTTGCGTTCCCACCAACAGTGTAGGAGGGTTCCCTTCCAGCACTTGTTCTTTGTAGATTTTTTTTAATGATGGCCAATCTGACCAATGTGAAGTGGTAACTCCCTGTATAGTTTTGATTGGCATTTCTCTAATTAGCAATGTTGAGCATCTTTTCGTGTGCCTGTTGGCCTTCCATACAATTCCATTTTCTTAGTCTACTCCCCCAGACTTTCCAGGTGATGAGCCAAGGAATGTAAGTGGCAGCACCACCAACAGTGGACTCTGGCCAAGGCTCTAAGAGGTCGTGACTGGAGTCCCACGCGTCGCAATCACTCCACATCCCCTAGGAGCGTACAGAGGACTAATTCTCTCCACTTACTTTGTCAGCAGTGTTGGCCCTACAGCCAGAGCTGTCATTCCTTCTGTTTAGCCTGGGAGTGATATCCTGCTGGGTTAGTGCTGCCCCCAGAACACTAAGATAGAGTCCCCAGAAGCCCTTCAGTACTTTCCTGATGTGACCATTCCCCATCCACAGCTGTGATTAGCAAGCACATCCTGCCAGAGGGCAGGAATCCAGACCTTCTCTTCTCTGTTTTTATCTTTCCCCAGAAAGGTTAGGCAGAGCCAAGAAGAATCGTGGAGCCCTGGTTAAACTCACACCCTTCAGAGTCAGGCTACTCTGTGTTCTAATTCCGACTCTGCCAGTCAGTGGGTATGTGGTCTAAGGCTACTTTACTAAATTCCATGGTTTGTGTTTTGTTTTTCTTGTGGAAACATCTGTGGAAACAATGATAACAACTGGGGAGAACATTATCTTAAGTTTTACACAAGATGATGCGTGTAAAGAGTTCGACACTGTGCCTGAAAAAAATCAGGACTCAGTACACTCAAATAATTGTTACACTGAGGCAACCTTTACCTAGAAACATCATCACACACATATAGACACAAGGAACCATGGGAGAAGGGATAAAGAATTCTCAAACTGCTAATGACTAATGATCTATTAATCTATTTAATAGCAGAT
The DNA here is from genome assembly GCA_006410615.1 of Neotragus moschatus. Lineage (NCBI taxonomy): Eukaryota > Metazoa > Chordata > Mammalia > Artiodactyla > Bovidae > Neotragus > Neotragus moschatus. The sequence goes on from SJYA01002840.1 coordinate 942,979, forward strand.
CTGCCCATGGCTCTGTTCATGTAAAGAATGTGGAATAATCCTGCCTATTTTTCTTTTGGAGAGATCTTTTTTAGAAGAAAAAAACATTTTTATGTCTGAATACATTGAAATTCCTACAGAAAAGCATTTAAATCATAAGACACTCTCTTATCTTTTTCATTTCCTTATTTACAAGAACATGTAAGTACACTAATATTGACCTAATAAATTGCCATTTTAAATTGTTTTCACCCTGTATACAAAACAAAATTTAAAAAAAAAAGATTTGCTATTGTAAATACAAAAAGGAATGCAATATATAATAAATAATATGTTGGAGGGAACTTCCCTGGCATTACAGTGATTAAGATTTCACCTTCCAGTGTAGCAGGTGCTGATTTGAACTCTGTTCGGGAGTTCAGATTCCACATGCCTTGTGGCTAAAAAAACAAGACATGAAACAGAAGTGATACTGTAACAAATTCAATAAAGAATAAAAAATGGTCCACATCAAAAGAAATTACTTTTAAAATCAATACAATGGAACTCATTAAACAAATTGTTGGGCCTGGAAAGCTAGTGATTTTTAATTGAGGATAGATAATTTGCTTCTCATATATTTCCTTATTTCAAATAGGATAAGAATGCCAGCCATCTTGGCTTTGTTGATCCCCATTTCTAATGACACTTTACAAGTAAATTGTTGTTGTTTCTGTTGTTGCTGTTGTTGTTATTGTTTAGTTGCTAAGTCAGGCCCGACTCTTTCCCACCCCATGGACTATAATAGCCCATCAGGCTCCTCTATCCATAGGATTTCCCAGGCAAGAATACTGGAGTGGGTTGCCATTTCTTCTCCAGGGGTCTTTTCTGAGTCTCCTGTGTGGCAGACAAATTCTTTACCGCTGATACACCTGTGAAGCCCACACAGTACATTGCTTTCTGCCATTGACCCACCTACCGTGACCTTCTCTGGTCCTGCTTGCTTGTTGCACCAAATGCCAAACAAGTTGGTGCTGCAACCTTTCTAGTACTTTTCTAGCAATCACTGCTGACCCATAAATTACAGTCATAGGTTATCCTTTATTCTCCTGAAATATTGTGAGAAACCATTACATAAATGCTGGTTGAGTTCCTTCATGGATGGATGCTATATATAAAGCAAAATTATTAGCTTTGTATTTCAAACCTGAACCACATGACATACCAACAGTACAGAAGCAGGCACTTCTCTCTGACACCAATGGATGATTTATCATCTCTCCCTTACTCCTTTCAGCTTTCTATATAGATTTATATTTTCCTGTCTGAATGATCTTTGTCAATTGGTAATTTAGATTTCTCAGCAGATGTCATGTAAGTCTAGCATAAATACTTTTTAGATGTAAGTTAAATTTGTGGCATTGCACATAGAAGTCAATGCTTCCATGATAATCTAAAATGATAAAGAAGTCAAGACCATATGTTTTAATAAATAGTAAAATACAGTCTCAATTTTTCATCATGAATATGATTTATTTGATATTATCTAAATAGGAGCCCTTTTAGTTATTTGTAAAGCTGAAGAACATATTATTTCTACTTTGTTAATCATAAATTTCCATATTTTTGCAGTATGCCTTGTGGATGGGTTAAATGGACACATAAAACCTAAGTGAGTCATCTCACCCTTTGTCTTGGATCGTGCATATAAACACAACTTGATGGCTATGATTTTGTTGCTTGGTCAGCCATCTCTGTTAGCTAGCCTTTACTACCAACTAACACTCAAGTTATTTATCATGTATTACAGACTGTGTGAGCTTTGCCTGGAGGCTCAGTGGTAAAGAATCCACCTGCAATATAGGAGACACATGAACCCTTCCTGTGTCAAGAAGATCCCTAGATGAGGAAATGGCAAACAGCTCCAGTATTCTTGCCTGGAGAATCCCATGGACAGAGGAGCCTGGCAGGCTACGGTCCATGGGGTCGCAAAGAGTCAGACACGACTAAACGACTGAGCACACACGCACACAGACTGCATGTTTGTATCTTTCCCCTAAAATCCATATGTTGAAACCTTAACCTCCAGTGGGATGGTATTTGGAGACTAAGGACAACTGGGGGTCAATGGGATTAGTGCCCTTGTAGGAAGAAACACAGAGAGTTTTCTTCCTTTCTCTCTTATTTCACTTTTGAGGATGCAACAAGAAGACAGCCATCTGCAATCCAGGAGTAGGGTACTCTGCAAGAACCTGACCCTACTGACACCTATTGTCTCCAACCTCTAACCTCCAGAGCTGTAAGAAACAATTGTGTTGTTTAACACGAAGAATAGGGTGTTTCTGTAATGGCAGCCCAAACTGACTGAGACAGCATGGTAGGGAAGGTCCTGTATAAAAGCACTTTACCACCTGTCCACATTGACTCCCCACCTCTCCCCACCATGCAACTTGAACATTTCAAGCTTTCTTGAATCAGATCATTGAACAAAGTAGTTTCTTCATCTGGAATGCCATTGTCTGCCCTTTTTCCTTTTACCCAGGAAATTCATATTCATACTTTGAATTATAGCACAAACATCAATGATTCTGTGAAGAGTTTCCTAATTACTGAGGACAGATTTGATCTCTTCTCTCTCTCTTCCTGTAGCACTTTTTCAATATTCTGTTTCATTTTACTACATTATATAGGAAAATATTTACTGACACATCTATCTTCCAGTTTGAAAGGTAAAGTATATTTATTAGGAGACAAAAAATCTTTTTTATGTATGTATACTTTTGGAAACATGTTTGGCACACAGCACATAAAATATTATTGATTGATTGGGTAGGATAGATGATGGTAATAATTATTCATTTGATTGGTAGAATGGCAGAACTTTAAGGAAGAAACATTTTAAATACAGAAAACTTATGAGAAAAGGNAGCACTTTTTCAATATTCTTTTTCATTTTACTATATTATATAGGAAAATATTTACTGACACATCTATCTTCCAGTTTGAAAGGTAAAGTATATTTATTAGGAGACAAAAATTCTTTTTTATGTATGTATACTTTTGGAAACATGTTTGGCACACAGCACATAAAATATTATTGATTGATTGGGTAGGATAGATGATGGTAATAATTATTCATTTGATTGGCAGAATGGCAGAACTTTAAAGAAGAAACATTTTAAATACAGAAAACTTGTGAGAAAAGGAAAGGGATTCAGTAGTTCCCCATTGAGCAAAACACACACTGCATACTTTATAGTAAAATAAAATTGAGTATACATTCACAGACCACAGACCATGTACAAAGTGCTAAACAAAGAATGGGAATCACAAAGACTAAAAGAATATTGTCTCTAAATTTGTAGAATGCATAAACTGTTGGAATGTATTAAAATAGGATTGGTTTTCACTTAAGTTTATCATTAAGGTATATTTGACTAAAAATAATAATGTTCTTAAAAATGACACATGCAGAAAATTTAAAACCTATATTCACTGTAACTAGTATTCTCAACATGTTACATTCCACATCACTTTTTCTTAGTTAGCTATAAATCACTTTTAGCAAGGATGATAACCTGGAATTTAACTTTTTTTCTGCCTTCACTAATTCTAAAAAAATAGACATGCTGCAGTGGACTGACTACCAGGAAGGTAGGAAAAGGAAATAACTGGAAAAATTGTAATTGTCCATGAACTAAGTAAATATCAAGACTAGCTAGATCTACATGGATAGAGTAACTCAATACATAAGACAAAACATAAAACAGTAATAATAAGTCCTTTGAGGATTTTCTTTCCCTGGTTCTAGTCCAGTCAATATTCGGCATGAACAAATCTCAGAGGACTCTTGAATAAAGTACATGGACAAATAAATGTATTCCCAGTATTTATTCTCACCCATTTCATCTTTAACAATAAGACATTTTAGGATTTCTCTGGTAGTCCAGTAGCTAAGACTCTGAGCTCCCAATGCAGGGGAGTTTGATCCCTGGCCAGGAGACTAGATCTCAAATGACACAACTAAGATGCTGCAGTCAAATAAATAAATAAACAATAAGAAACTTTAGTTCTGAATTGAAAAGCACACTGATATAAATCTGGAGACATCCAGGNCAGTAGCTAAGACTCTGAGCTCCCAATGCAGGGGAGTTTGATCCCTGGCCAGGAGACTAGATCTCAAATGACACAACTAAGATGCTGCAGTCAAATAAATAAATAAACAATAAGAAACTTTAGTTCTGAATTGAAAAGCACACTGATATAAATCTGGAGACATCCAGGAGTACATGGTGAAAGACAGCTGTGACTCTGCAGCTCAAGGTACCCAAAGCACTTTACACAGTAGAGCACAGGGCATGCTTCACGCATTTATATTTTTGCCAACTATCTCCTCACCTAAAAACAATTGTTTGATGAAAAAATGAAATCATTAAAAAAATTAACATGAAATCATATTAAAATAAATTAAAAATTAAATTAATAAAGAAATCATTTACTAGGAAAAAGAGATGGACCAAGTGCATTTGCTAAGTTGCTTCAGTCATGTCCAAGTCTTTGCGACCCTGTCGACTGTAGTCCACCAGGCTCCTGTGTCCATGGGATTTCCCAGGCAAGAATACTGGTCACCATGCCCTCCTCCAGGGGATCTTCCCGACTGAGGGATCAAACCCACATCTCTTACGTCTCCTTAAATAAACAAAAAATGTACCAAGTAGCTTGCAACATTTCATTGCCCAACGAGTGTCAATTTTAATTCTGGGACTCCTAAAAGACAAAGCAAAAAGAAAATTGTACTCTAATGCATTCATTCTGTCAGATTCAAAGAAATAAGATTTCCTGAGAAGCAAATTACATTCCCAGAAAATAAGGTACTCCCCCCAAAATTAAGAAATTTATCACGTAACTCCTATAATGAGAGACAGGAGACTCATAATAGATCCTATTATCCACTGCAGTTTTGTAAAAGATCCAAAGCCTCTAATGAAAAGGGGTATTTCTCTAATTGAAAGTGAAAGTATTAGTCGCTCAGTTGTGTCCAACTCTTTGCAACCCCATAAACTGTAGCCCACCAGGCTCCTCTGTCCATGGGATTCTCAGGCAAGAATACTGGAGTAGGTTGCCATTCCTTTCTCCATGGCATCTTCCCAATCTAGGGATCAACTCCAGGTCTTCCACACTGCAGGCAGATTCTTTACCATCTGAGCCGCCAGAAAAGTTTATTGATCTTGTATAGAAGCCAACCCACTCAAGTTGTCCTCTTCTCATTTGGGCACAATATTTAAAGTGTTTAACAACGGAATGGCACGGACCTTGGTCTTGATGCAGAGCCTAAGGATCTAAGAATCCTTTTGTGTCAGGGTTATTCCTTTTACTTGATGCATTGTGGTCATGCCCTGGGGTCCCCAGGGAAGGTCTTTGATTGCAGGGACTTTGCTCAGGGGGCTGAGTACACTGATTATTTTTTAAATTAATTTATCTATTTTAATTGGAGGCTAATTACTTTACAATATTGTGGTGGTTTTTATCAACTAGTAGAGAAGTGTTTTCATATTTTAACAGTTGGTGTGTCCAGATCTTTACACATAGCTCTGTGTGTTAGTCTAGAACGAAATATGAAGTGCTACCTGCTGCCACAAGAGAAAATAAATCATGAATTCCAAACCTGTTGCCTAAGTCCTGCACTCAAACAATTTTTAGGTGATGGCTGACTGTGATTTTCATTTCGGTGCTCCCAGGTAAATTCTCAAGTGCAGCTGCCACTCATGAACTCCCCCATCCAGGAGTGTGGCTGTAAAGCTTTAAATAAAATAACATTTTGCAGAAGGTAAAGGTTCACTGACTTCTTTTTCAATTTGTATTAGAGAGCAGCTCAAGACCCTGACCCGGAGGTGACAGGTGACAGGTGGCAGGTGGCAGTGTCACAATCTAAGAATATATGTCTTTTCCATCCTCCTTATTTGGGTCAAATGAGCCAACTGGATGAAGAGCTACACACTTTCTATGTTGCACAAGTAGCTCGGGAAACTTGAAAAGATCAGTTTTCCTGAGAATCACCTTTTCTATTTAAATCTCTATAAAGTTGAATTGCACAGAATATAAGTGACTTCAGTTGTTCATTTGCAAAAACAATTAGACAGAAACTAGTGTTTGATTTAATCTGATACTTCATGTTACTATCAGGCAGTGACATTGGATGTCATTGATAGCAACTTTTTAAAAGAACAACCCAAAAGAAGAAGTAAATCATATTTCTGACTGGAGTAACCTAGTACTACGTTAGAGAGCTCAACTTGTGAAATTAAACGCAACCTCCTCCCTCCCCAGTCAGTTAGCACAACCCCAAGCTCCTCATTTTTAACAAGCTCTGGGCATTCTTAAGTGAGAATCAAATTCAGAGAAGCGAGTAACCCATAAGAGATGCTCTGCTATTATTTAAGTATGTTGAGGTTGGATGGGGGTAGAAATGTAGAAACACACGTGCACAAACATGGGTTACTAAACAGTAAGCATCTCACACCACAGATAGAAGTTTGCAAAGAGATGGGGTCACTGGGNAATATGAAGTGCTACCTGCTGCCACAAGAGAAAATAAATCATGAATTCCAAACCTGTTGCCTAAGTCCTGCACTCAAACAATTTTTAGGTGATGGCTGACTGTGATTTTCATATCGGTGCTCCCAGGTAAATTCTCAAGTGCAGCTGCCACTCATGAACTCCCCCATCCAGGAGTGTGGCTGTAAAGCTTTAAATAAAATAACATTTTGCAGAAGGTAAAGGTTCACTGACTTCTTTTTCAATTTGTATTAGAGAGCAGCTCAAGACCCTGACCTGGAGGTGACAGGTGACAGGTGGCAGGTGGCAGTGTCACAATCTAAGAATATATGTCTTTTCCATCCTCCTTATTTGGGTCAAATGAGCCAACTGGATGAAGAGCTACACACTTTCTATGTTGCACAAGTAGCTCGGGAAACTTGAAAAGATCAGTTTTCCTGAGAATCACCTTTTCTATTTAAATCTCTATAAAGTTGAATTGCACAGAATATAAGTGACTTCAGTTGTTCATTTGCAAAAACAATTAGACAGAAACTAGTGTTTGATTTAATCTGATACTTCATGTTACTATCAGGCAGTGACATTGGATGTCATTGATAGCAACTTTTTAAAAGAACAACCCAAAAGAAGAAGTAAATCATATTTCTGACTGGAGTAACCTAGTACTACGTTAGAGAGCTCAACTTGTGAAATTAAACGCAACCTCCTCCCTCCCCAGTCAGTTAGCACAACCCCAAGCTCCTCATTTTTAACAAGCTCTGGGCATTCTTAAGTGAGAATCAAATTCAGAGAAGCGAGTAACCCATAAGAGATGCTCTGCTATTATTTAAGTATGTTGAGGTTGGATGGGGGTAGAAATGTAGAAACACACGTGCACAAACATGGGTTACTAAACAGTAAGCATCTCACACCACAGATAGAAGTTTGCAAAGAGATGGGGTCACTGGGCTGGCTTCCAAGAGACTTTATAAAGTTTTGCTTTGTTGGTTATTTAACATTATTCCCTGGTGCCTCAGATGGTAAAGAGCCTGCCTGCAATGCAGGAGACTTGGGTTTGATCCCTGGGTTTGAAAGATGCCCTGGAGCATAGCATGTCAATCCCCTCCAGTATTCTCACCTAGAGAATCCCCATGGACAGAGGAGCCTGGTGGGCTACAGTCCATGAGGAGGCAAAGAGTCGGACACGACTGAGTGACAAAGCACAGGTGCTGATCCTTAGACTGAAAACAGTTATGTTCTGGCTATCCTGTCTCTTAACCAAACAGATGTCAACCAGATTCCCAAGGATTATGTTCAAAACAAAGTTAGCAATCCCATAAGGAAAACAGACATGAAACTGACATGTAATCTGAAATACTGATTGGCCAGTCATGCTGCTGCTGCTGCTGCCAAGTCGCTTCAGTCGTGTCTGACTCTTCACAACCCCATGGACTGTATGTTATTAATTTAATTAAGGTATCGACATTTGAGAGTATGATTTAAGATGATAGTGATAACTCTTTAGGTGCCTTCTTTAAATTGTGAAAGAAAAGCCAACATCNTGAGCGACTTTCACTTTCACTTTACAGAGGTTTCCAGGTACCCTCATCCCCAGCGTGTATGGCCTCCCTCACTATCAAGATTCCCCATCAGAGTGGTATGCTTGTTATTAATAAAATCAATGAACTGCATTGACACATCAATTGTCCAGAGTCTGTAGTTTGCATTAAGGCTCACTGTTGGTGTTATACATTCTATGAGTTTTGGCAAATGCATAGGTAACATATATCCATTTTTATAATCATTATAGGATCATACAGAGCAGTTTCACCATCCTAAATATTATATATATAGATGGTCTCCAGCTTAAAATTGTTTATGATTTTCTAACTTTACAATAGTGTGAAGCAATTCAGTATGACTGGTACTTTGAATTGTGATCTTTTGATCCTTTCTTGGGCTAGTGATATGCGGTATGATCCTCTCTTGTGACACTGCAAAATGAGCCACAGTTTCAAGTCATGAGAGTAAGTAACTAGCACACTTACATCTACTGTGTACCCAGACAACTACTCTGATTTTCACCTTTAGGGCAGTATTCAATCAGTTACATGAGATACTCAACACTGTTTTATAAAATAGTCTGTGCATTAAATGATGCTGCCCAACTATAGGCTAGTGGATGTGTTCTGAGCACATTTAATGTTGGCTGTGTTAAGCCTATGTTTGATAGGACAGGTATATTAAAGACCTTTCAACTTAACATGGTTTATCAGGATATAACCTAATATACTTGAGGAGGATCTGTACTTTTAAAGCAGAATGCACTTTTTTTTTTTTAATTTACTAAAATTTGGAGCACACAGCTATGAGTGATTTTAAAGTTTAACACACTCCTAGCAATTTCCAAGAAACTTTCTGTGGAAACACGTTTTCCAGTAGTCTGTAATCATCCACAATCTGCTTTGTATCCCGCACAGAAATATTTAAGTGTGTTGATGATATTCATTTTCACTTGCAATCTGGTTTAACTGGCAACTGGCAAAACCAGTTAAAATTAAGAAGATAGATATTTTGAGCTAAACTACAAACAATTCTGCTGGAAATAGAACGTGATAACTAAATTGCTATCATTCAAGCCTTGGTCTCTGAGAGCTGAATAATAGAGAATTAAAGAGGCTGTAACTTCTCTGTAGACAATGAAACAAAACTGTACATTGGTTCTCCATGAGCATCTGAAATGTCCCCCAGACATCTCACAGACACAGAAAGAAAGTTAGTGCTAAAACAAACAGGATTGTCAGTCACCTCAAGCCTTCATATGTTATGCAGGAATTTCTTAAACTCTACCAGGGCCTCTGAGAATATCTTGTTAAAATGCACATTTAATTTATCACTGTATGTATTTCACACAAGAGTACTAGATTGTTAATCTGATCCACATTTAGCAGTTAATAGAAAGATTTGGTGTGTTAGTCAAGCAGAGTTTGTCTTCATTATTCAGACTTTGGAATCTCTTTAAACTAACAAAAAAAGGTAAACCATCGTAGAGAGAAGGAGGAGGAGGAACTTCTGTCCATCCCATCACACTTGGCTTGGTTTCTCTGCTAATCAAGCTCCTTGAACAACTGTGCTCTCATGACTCACTCCTCTGGTCTCTCCATAGAAAGGTGGCCCCCCTAGTGGTCATAAATCTATTTTAAAAGAAAATAATTAGGTATTACTGCTTCTCAGAAAATGAGACGTGGAGGGTACACACACACACACACACAATGAGGAGTGTATCCTCAAGACACAAAGCTTATTTTACAGGCAGGTTTTGTTGTTGTTGTTATGGTGGCTGTTCTTCCTGTCTATACTTTTAGCTATTTTTAGTCCCATAGAAAAGAACCATTACTGTCAATTTTAGTATCTACCCGACAGACTACATTTTTAGTATCTATCAGACAGACTACATAAGCATACCCAAAAGCAAAATTGCATCCCAAGACTGTAATAAGAGATAAAATTAAAAAAAAAAAAAAAAAGAAACCTGCCATAGAGAAAAGATGATTCAGATAGCAGATCAGTCTTTGAGGTAGAATAATCCAGAAGATTTTCAGTTTCTTGCATACTGTCAGGGAGTTTCAAGGAAAACCATCTCTCTACTGCAGGAGGAGACACAGAGAAGGGATCTTGGGAAAAACTCCTGTGAGAGGTACTTCTCCCATTCATTCACTATGAAGAATCACGTCGTGGTAGTTTTCAATCAAAATAGAAATGTGAGGAAGTATTGTTGACAGATATTGTGTCAATAGGCAGAATGTCTCTAACAACTGAACTCCTAGAAGTTCTTACCATATTTTATGCAGTAAAAGCACCTGTATCCATTTCATCTCATATATTTAATCCTGATCATACTCAGCCCAGTAAAACTCAATATGTAATTAATTGGATAGAATTATAGTTAACTGCAGTGAGTCAATAAATTGGTTTAAATATACGCTAAGTGAAAAAATAAGCCCTTTTTCAATCTGAGCTGCACGAAACTTTTAGAATGTCTTTCTATCCACTTCTTAAATGATGTCTCACTGGTCAGACCAGCTCTAGTCCTTATTCAGTCAGTCCTCCTGCCTAAAATGAGCCCTGTCTTCTCCCTCTTAGTTTTACTCAAGGTTTACTGAAAATCTCTTCTTGAAATTCTTTAACCTCAGGAAGCTACATCTTTCTCATTCCTTGGAATATATATAGCTTTGCGTTTGTCACTTAACTCTTAAGTGCCTGACAAAAATTCTTAGCTCCTCAGCTAAATCATGCTTTCTTGAAGATGAGGAACTGTGATTCATATTTTTCTACACTTGATCAAAAGTCTTATTCATTAAATATATGTTGTTGTTGTTCAGTCGCTAAGTATATCTGATGCTTTGCCACCCCATGACCTGTAGCACACCAGGCTTCCCTGTCCTTCACTACTTTCCTGAGTTTGCTCAAACTCATGTCCACTAAGTCTGTGATGCCATCAAACCATCTCATCCTCTGTTGCCCTCTTCTCCTGTTGCCCTCAATCCTTCTTAGCATCAGGGTTTTTTCCAATGAGTTGGCTCATCAGGTGGCCAAAGTACTGGAGCTTCAATTTCAGCATCAGTCCTTCCAATGAATATTCAGGGTTGATTTCCTCTAGGATTGACTGGTTTGGTCTCCTTGCAGTCCAAGGGACTCTCAAGAGTCTTCTTTAGCACCACAGTTCAAAGACGGTAATTCTTTGGCTCTCAGCCTTCTTTATGGTCCAACTCTCACACCCATATATGACTAATATGCTGTACATTTCAATATTAATTATATAAAGAAAAGCAAATAAACTATCAAAGAACATAGTTATTAAGTCCCTACCTGATGCAGAGTGTAGTCCTGAGTATGAAGGAAGATATAAAAATATGTGCATAAGACAAGTTCTCTAAAGTAGTTTTATTTTATAGTTAGGGAAATAGCCAGATTGGTGAAAGGTCTCCAATAGTGTATATAAAGATAAAATGAGCAGTTGAAAAAGCATGTGTTAACAGTGTCTCGTGTAAGAGTTGAGTGGAAATATCAAGTAAAAACAAACCTGGACTTAGATAAGGAAAGAAATAGATTTATTAAAAAAAGAAAAAAAGCTATTGCAATAGAAGGAGAAAGGTCGTTGGAGTAGGTGTGTGTGTGTGGAGGGGGACTACTCCAATATGGTGAAGGGACCAGTTCAAGTCCAGACAGGACTTAGAAGGAAGAACATCCCCACTGTAAAATCTGCAAGTGTCTTGAAGGTCAGGCAGAAGCTTTCCTTTTATGGAGACAAGGAGAGAAACGGAGTGGTGGAGGGGAGAAAGATGAGTTGGTGTTGACATCTGATTTATTGGGAGGATTTTTTTTCCTCGAAGTCAGTGGATTCTCAGGAGAGGTTGTTAACTAAGGGAGATATTCCTCATTCCAGTACTCCAGAGTAGGCAGTGTTCCGGGGCCTGGGAGAGGAGATCAGCTGGATGAGATCAAGTATGGAAATCTGGACACTTAACCTAACTGACTTCATTTCATACTATGACAGAATCATGCATTTTCTTTATCTGTAAAATAAAAGCATCAGAGGAGGTGATGGCAGGGGTTCCCTTAAGCTCACTTTATTTATGCAAAATAAATACCCGGGGCACCACCTGACTAGAACAAAATATGTTCTAGCTGTTCGCACTAAGTAATTACTTTTATATAATGCATTCAGTCCGGAGGCTCAAGGCTCTCGAAGTTTTTCTTCTATCTAATCATTAGAAAATCTCCACAAGACAGGTATTATTCTCACCACTCTTTAAGAGACAAAATAAAGTTTTAGAGAAATGATGCTGCTTATTTATGAAAGGGCAAGGAACAGAGAAGCAGGCAGAGCCAGGAACAACCCTGACACCCCGGATAGTTTCATTTGCTATACTCTCAAGTTTCTCAAGAAAGGCTTGGCTGTAAATATCACTTTTCTGGGTCTAGAGAAAAAGCTGTCACTGAAACATGGAGAGAAGGTCTGAATCTTCCTGCTGGAGAAACCAAGAGCTGCCTGCTAGCTGAACTTGTGCGATTTGTACCACTTAGATACCAATGATGCCCTTTTAAAAAAATGATACTAAGTGGTAACCCAGTGGAGTAAAGAGTCACCACATTTCTTAGGGAAAGAATACTTGTTTCTACTAACCTCTTTGAGAAGCCTGGATTGTATATACTTTTGTGGGCCCAAGACATTCACTATGAGGGCAGTGATTAAAAATCTGCCTTGCAACGCAGACGACATGCGTTCAAACCCTGGTCAGGGAACTAAGATCCTACCTGCCACAGGGCAACTGAGTCCACGCAGCTGCAAAGCCCACATGCCACAATAAAAGATCCCTCAAGCTACAACTAAGACCTAACACAGCTCAAAATAAATACTATTTTTTTTTTCAGTGTCACGAATTGAATCAGAATCACCCTGATTCATTCACACAATGAACTTATATTTTATTCCATTCAGTAATCCTCTGCTGAAGAGTTTAGAGTAACAAAGTGAGGGGTGCTTTTACTCTTTCAAAGTAGGATTAAGAAGGCTTCACTGAAGATACTGGCAAGGAGAAGCCATTTGGAAATGCTCGTGTTAGGATCCTGAAATTTATTTTTTGCCCTATATTTAAGTGCTTCTTATAAATATCATAAATCCTTATTCCAGATTTGATGGTTATCTGTGAATATGTCCAGAGGAATTCACACTTGAGGATGACAAATGTCAACATGTTCTAGAAAGTCTAGAGAGTGTCCCAAGAGACGTTATGGAAACCAGCAGCATCTTCTTATGCCTATGTGGGTTTCCAGAAGCAAAGGTCAAAGTCAAGATCACCTAGCTCTTTCCTACACATCTGCCCTACACACACTGGGTCCACATATACTCAAGTATATGTTGAAGCTGAGTGTCACTGGCAGCCTTGTTTCTGTGGGCAGAACAGAGCTTCAGGATGATGCAGCCCTCCTGGTTGCCAGCATTGACCCTTCTTGGGACTGAGGACAAAGCAGAAAGTGTTAATTCTCATAACTCACACAGGCGGTGTAATAGCCTAGAGGTCTAAACTTGCAGGCCCTTTAAGCAGCCTATAAGTATTGGCTTTCCATTGCGGTGTGGAGGGTGGAGGGAGTGGGGAATAGAAATTTTGAGCTTTAAAGAAATAGTCAAATCAAAGAAAATAATTCATGACTCTTTTTCAGGATAAATATGCTCACTACACTTGGAGTCATAAAGTTAATAACCTCATGTGTTTGCTCTTACCAATAGCTATGTATTGTGCTACATTATCTTCTAGGTTTTCAATTTTATTTTATTTTATTTATTTATTTACTTATTTTCTGTGCTAGGTCTTCATTGCTACGTAGGCTTTGTCTATTTGCAGTGAATGGGAGCTATTCTTCATTGAGGTGCACGACCTTCTCATTGTGGTGGCTTCTCTTGTTATGGAGCGCAGGCTCTAGGGTGTGATGGATTCCGTAGCTGCGGCACACAGGCTTAGTTGCTTCAAGACACATGGCATCTTCCTGGACCAGGTATCTAACCTATGTCCTCTGCATTGGCCGGCAGATTCTTAACCACTGGACCACCACAACCTCATAGGTTTCCATTTTAAATTGGAAAGATGACTCTCATTTTAACTGGAAGCTGAGTAAATTGCTGAAGCAATAAGTGGCAGAGCGATTAAGCGGTTCCAGGTCCAACTGACTACACAGTCCACTCTTATCACTTTCTCTAGCTCTGTTCTTAGAGGATTGGCCAGGTAGGAAGGTATTGACCATTCTGGGTATCTTGTGTGAGTGGAAAGACTAGGAGCCTGACTGTCAGAATGAAATGGTTTTGAATGCTGATTCTGCAACATACCCCATAGGTAAGCTTTAGATAAGCATTTCAATACCTCTTAATGTCAGTTTTCCATCCTCTAAAATATAAGAAACTGTGCTGTATACAAAAGCTCTTAGTAGAAAGCCCCAAATGTGTTAGTGGGCTCACAGTGACTGTGAGATGTATTAGATGTCTTTTTTTCTTTCCTGGTGTATGGGGAGAAGAAATAAAACACAAAACAAAAACCGGATGTTTTCTTGACCAAGAGTTGAGAAAAAACAAGTAAAATTGCCAGCATCTCAGAGGAGAACAGCGTGACCAAATATGAAGCTAACACAATTGATTGGGAAATGAAGAAAATAAATTCAACAATCTGAGAAAGACAGCGATGCTAAAGGATGCTGGAAAGAAGCAAAATTTGTGAGTAAACATTTAAAAACAGTGTAGAAATGGCAAAAAGGACAAACTGATAAATGCTCTGATGAAGTAGAGGCCAGTCCTTCAGTATGGAATCTTGATCTTCAAAGATAAATGAAATTAAACCATTCAGTTCTAGTCACAGGAATATCCTCTCTTCTCAATAAAAATAACACCAGAAATACTGTTTCTGAAAAATGCACAGGCTAACCTTAAATCAAACCACATCCTGTATTCCAGTGGAAATATTAATATTTGCCTGGCAAATCTGACTTCACATTCTGTGATCAATGTTCCCATTGTTCTTCAAGAACAAACAACTTTGGAATTTTTTTTTTTAATGTGCAAAAAGGAACCATTTGAAAAATAATTCCTTAAATAGCGTGTGTAGCTGCTAATGGGCTATGACAAGCTATTTTTCCAGCCTTCCATTTTCAATCCATATTTCTGAATAGCTTTGTGAGATTTTGCATTAGTTTCACAGATTTCCCCAAATGATTATGCCGCAGCAATAGAATAAGAAGCATCTGCAGCAGACTGATTGTATCACGGTGTTTACCGAGAATGAAGGACTGTCACAGGCGGGCTGATCGGAGAAATAAGCTGGAAGATTATTATTATTAAACAACCAACTGCTTAAAGACTCACATAGCATATTACTGGGAAAAACAGAACAAGTTGGTTTTGTTGCTTAAGTCAAATATTTTGGAATTCATCCACATTAAGCTCTCACTTTTTCTCACCATGGTGCTTGATTTTGTGATAAGTTTGCATACATTATTCTTCCCTGAGGTACTTTTAGTTTAATTAAATTTTACCATTAAAAAGTATTAAACCCTGCTTCTCATAGTCCACAGGAAGCCTGGTGTGAAAACACCCTGTCTGTGGAGTGTTTTCCTGAAGGAGCTTAGACTGCTCTACGCAGGCAGGTTTGGAGACCAGATAGACATTCAAGCAGGACAGAGGAAAGGGCTACACACAGTCCTCTTCCCAAACCCACTTCTCCCAGGCAGGGTCACATGGTAAAATGCCTCAAGGTTATGATGTGACACTGTGTTCTACTTTGGAGTCAACCAGCTGATCTCAGCCCTTTCATAGTCTGTATTATAATAATTACAATTATTTATTTTCCTTACTGTTCTAGAGACAAGAGTTCACATTTCAAAAAGCAGAACTGGAGGGGTCTTAAGGAGCTTCTTAGGCATCTGAGCTTGAGCAAGTCCAGGAGCTGGTCATTTCCATGTTCTCTCACCCAGCGCTGACTGAGAACCTAGTGTGTGCTGAGTACCAGCTGGGGTCTGCACAGAAGAGGTTGCAATCTCGTAATAAACCCCCTCTGACCTCATTCCTGTGTCACATTGATGGTTGCTCCTGAAGGAAGGGGAGCTGGAAGCTCTGTGTGTCATTCTTGAAAGAGATGAAATGGGATGTCATGAGAAGGAAACCATCCTGATTAAAGAAATGCTGAAGGACTGAGGAAGACTCTTTAGAGTCCCTGGGACTGCAAGGAAATCCAACCAGTCAATCCAAAAGGAAATCAGTGCTAAATATTCATTGGAAGGACTGATGCTAAAACTGAAGCTCCAATAATTTGACCACCTGATGCAAAGAACTGACTCATTGGAAAAGACCCTGATGCTGGGAAAGATTGAAGACAGGAGGAGAAGGGGGCGGCAGAGGATGAAATGGTTGGATGACATCACCAACTTGATGGACATGAGTTTGAGCACACTGTGGGACATAGTGAAGGACAAGGAAGCCTGGTATGCCGCCGCGCATGAGGTTACAAGAGCAGGACACAACTCGGAAACTAAACAACAACAAAGGACTGAAACTATCTGAAGGCAGTTTGTAGCATTTTCCCCCACATAGTCTTTCCTCTGATGGGTTAACCAAGTGCTCATGTGATCTGCTTGTTGTCAACCATACATATCCACAGTATTTAATAAAACGGAGCCCCACTCTGTCCTCAGAAAGCACCACAAAGAAGTACTCTGGCATTAAGCAGGATGCAGAAAAACATACCAGTCACCCTGCATTGGAAACTGAGAAATGCCTTTCGAGTCATAGTTCCT
Organism: Neotragus moschatus; assembly: GCA_006410615.1. Classification (NCBI taxonomy): domain Eukaryota; kingdom Metazoa; phylum Chordata; class Mammalia; order Artiodactyla; family Bovidae; genus Neotragus; species Neotragus moschatus. The sequence goes on from SJYA01002840.1 coordinate 959,809, forward strand.
GCTGGAAGGTCATTAGCAGTGCGTCCATCCACAGTGAGGTGTTTCACCACAAGTATGATGGCCGTAGCTACTCCTAATGTTTTCAAGCGTAGCATGAATGAATGAGCCATGCTAGTGCCAGACCACGGCAAAGGATCCTTTGTGGTCATTGTGTATTTTCTTCTATCTTCCATACTTGGCAGCAGAGGTGTCTGTAAACTTTTGAATAACTCATGAAAGAAAGAACATAAAATGCAGACATAGATATACAGGGGTCTGGAAAAAAGCCAAGTCATTTCCAAGAAGTTTTCCATGTGTCCTCTATTGATAACTTCAGATGCTGCCTTAAAAAAAAAAAAAAAAAAAAACAAGGATTTCTTCTTCAAAACTGGTTGCATTTATACCCCTAAGGGCTTGCCTCTTTGCTTCGCCTTTTTTTTTTTTTTTTTTTTTTTTTGCCATTTTTCTATGCTGCTATCAGTCAGTACATCCCAGTTAGCTGGTTAACTCATCCATACTATTTTACCTCCACCAGGTTTTGAAGACAACAATAGACACATTCATACTCCAGCTCAATAACCTAATGTGCAATATCAATTAAGGTTCTTATTTCTCAAGGCTTCAGTTTTCTCATCTGTAACTCTCATACAGTAACTCTCATCTGTACAGCTTATAGAAAGAGGAGAGTCTGGATGATGCTATGATAACAAACAGTCCCACACAGTGGCTTTTTCTTTGACTGCACTAGGTCTTCTTTGCCGCAGATTTTCTCTAGTTATGGCAAAGAAGGGCTACTCTCTGGTTGCGGTGGGTAGGCTTCTGATTGCAGCGGCTTATCTAGTTGTGGAGCATGGGCTCTAGAGTGCATGGGCTTCAGCAGTTGCAGCTCCCAGACTTGAAAGCATAGGCTCAATAGTTGAGGCTCACAAGCTTAGTTGCATCTGGGATCTTCCCAAATCAAGGACTGAACCCATGTCTCCTGCACTGGCATGCAGATTCTTTACCACTGAACCACCGGGGATGCCCCTTATACACAGTGGTTTTAAACAATATATTGGTATTTCCTACTCATGCCAAGTCCCTGTGGGACCATAAGGCATCTCAGGGTTCTAAGTCACTTAGTTATTTTGACCCTGCCACCTCAACACAAAGTGTCCTCCTAGGATGGACCAGAATATCCCACTGACAACTGAGTGTCAGCCTGAGAGAGACACACACCAGGCATGTTTCCAGTGGCTAGAAATAGGCACATGGCCACACTCAGCCAGGAGGAGGCTAGAAGGGCAGCCTTCTCTGTGCTCAGGAAAGAAAAACACAGAAACAGGTACTGATGAACATCAGTCATATTGTTGAACTTGGACAAACTCCGGGAGTTGGTGATGGACAGGGAAGCCTGGCATGCTGCAGTTCAGGGGGTTGCAAAGAGTCAGACATGACTTGGTAACTGAACAACAACAGTAATGTTTTTATCTACTAGAATTGTTTTTAGGATTAGTGAGATCACAGATGGAAATGTTCTCAACATACTTCCCAAAACAGTAGAAGGTAAATAAAATGGAAGCCATGGTGCTGATGGGGTGAAGCTGACAGTGTCAGTGAGAAGATAGCTCAGCGTACCAGATGAGTAAGTCATGAGTCAAGTCACGTTTACTCCACTATACCCGGGCCCATCACATAGAAAGTGAGTTTGTTGTCAGTTCCTATTTCAATACCTGTTTCTACCTCTGATAAGACAAAAGTCTCTGACCAAAGCTACTAAAAAACAAACAATGACTATAGATGCAAAAGTCCTCAACAAAATTCTAGCAATCAGAATCCAACAACACATTAAAAAGATCATACACNCCAGAAAATTGCAGAGGAAGGTAAACTTCCAAACACATTCTATGAGGCCACTATCACCCTAATACCAAAACCTGACAAAGATGCCACAAAAAAAGAAAACTGCAGGCTGATATCACTGATGAACATAGATGCAAAAATCCTTCATAAAATTCTAGCAATCAGAATCCAACAACATTTTAAAAAGATCATACACCATGATCACGTGGGCTTTATCCCAGGGATGCAAAGATTCTTCAATATCTGCAAATCAATCAATGTAATTCACATTAACAAATTGAAAAATAAAAGCCATATGATTATCTCAATAGATGCAGAGAAAGCCTTTGACAAAATTCAACACCTGTTTATGATAAAAANATACACCATGATCACGTGGGCTTTATCCCAGGGATGCAAAGATTCTTCAATATCTGCAAATCAATCAATGTAATTCACATTAACAAATTGAAAAATAAAAGCCATATGATTATCTCAATAGATGCAGAGAAAGCCTTTGACAAAATTCAACATCCATTTATGATAAAAACTCTCCAGAAAGCAGGAATAGAAGGAACATACCTCAACATAATAAAAGCTATATATGACAAACCCACAGAAAACATTATCCACCAGGGAATCAATACATATTGGTTAAACTAAACTAAAAATAGCATAATAAATCTGTCCTTCCCTTCGGAAGGTTATAATCAAATCAGAAAAAAGTCACTGCTGCTGCTGCTGCTAAATTGCTTCAGTCTTGTCTGACCCTGTGTGACCCCATAGATGGCAACCCACCAGGCTCTGCCATCCCTGATAATATAGTTAATCATGCTAAGCAAAATGTAACTTGAATAACATCATTCTATTAAATTCCAAGGCAGTCTGAGGAAGAAGACTTTACTTCCTCCTGGAGTGAAGAGGGCATCCCATTGAAGAACACGTAAGGCCTCGGTAAACTCTTGAAAGGTGCAGTAGCCATAGGAATGTCTTCTCTGAACAATAAAGTGTTACCATCTATTATTTTTTTCTTTAAAAAAAGTGAAGTTTATTTTAAATGAGCCATGAATCACTTATTTGCTTCACTAATTGATGATTTATTTTGTAATTAACTTTTTATTAAAAAGAATTGTAATACAAGGGAAAAAATACTGGCTTGAAAAGGAATGAAAGTTTGGTCTGATANTACCATCTATTATTTTTTTCTTTAAAAAAAGTGAAGTTTATTTTAAATGAGCCATGAATCACTTATTTGCTTCACTAATTGATGATTTATTTTGTAATTAACTTTTTATTAAAAAGAATTGTAATACAAGGGAAAAAATACTGGCTTGAAAAGGAATGAAAGTTTGGTCTGATAGGCTGTATGATTGTAGTTACTTTGCTCCTGGGAGCTCTGCAATTTTAGCTGTAAACAGTAAAATGCCAGATATGTTTTCCAGGAAAGAATGAGGTGATGAGCTCGATTCTACAGCAGATTCAAGAGTAAGTTCACCGAACTTATGATTGCAGGAGGGAAGAGTTGGGAGGTGGGATAGTTACAGAGTTTGGGATGGACATGTAGACACTGCTACATTTAAAATGAATGACCAACAAGGACCTACTGTATAGCACAAGGAACTATGCTCAATGTTGTGTGGCAGCCTGGATGGGAGGGGAGTTTGGGGGAGAATGGATACATGTATACTTATGGCTGAGTCCCTTGATGTTCACCTGAAACTATCACAACATTGTTAATCAGCTATACCCCACTACAAAATAAAAACTTTAATAAATAAATAAATAAAAGGAGTGAGTTCACAACATGGATGGACCTAGAGATTATCTTATTAAGTAAAGAAAAGTAAACAAAGGCATATATCACATGATATCACTTATATGTGGAATAAAAAAAGATACAAATAAACTTATTTACAAAGCAGAAACAGATTCGCAGACATAAGGAACAAACTTAGAGTTTCCAAAGGGGAAGAAGTCTGAAAGATGTTAGTCGCTCAGTCATGTCTGACTCTTTGCGACCTCCATGGATGTAGCCCACCAGGCTCCTCTGACCATGGAATTCTCCAGGCAAGAGTACTAGAGTGGATTACCATTTCCTTCTCCAGGGGATATTCCCAACTCAGGGATTGAACCTGGGTCTCTTGCATTGCAAACAGATACTTCACTGTCTGAATCACTAAGGAAGCGTCCAAAATATATATATGTATGTAATAACTGAATCATTTTGCTACACACCTGAAGCTAACACATTACAAACCAACTATACTTCAATTTAAAAAACTGAATTCATAGGGAAGGTCTAAATAGTGTGGCCAAAATTAATGAATTAATTAGTCAAGGGATCTAATTAAAATTAAAAGCTTCTGCACAACAAAGGAAACTATAAGCAAGGTGAAAAGACAGCCTTCTGAATGGGAGAAAATAATAGCAAATGAAGCAACTGACAAACAACTAATCTCAAAAATATACAAGCAACTTATGCAGCTCAATTCCAGAAAAATAAATNCAGGAGGAGAAGGGGATGACAGAGGATGAGATGGCTGGATGGCATCACGGACTTGATGGACGTGAGTCTAAGTGAACTCTGGGATTGGTGATGGACAGGGAGGCCTGGAGTGCTGTGATTCATGGGGTCGCAAAGAGACGGACACGACTGAACGACTGAACTGAACTGAACAGGGATCTGGGATCCTTTTACCTCATGACTCTGCCATCTTGGATTTCTTCTCTTTCAATGGTGCAAGAAGAGAGAGCAGGAAAGGATTATGAAAAATATTTTAGAGGCCAGGCCCATGGTATATATTAATTCCATTCCATCTCTTAGCCATGACATCACTGTCTACTTACAGTAAGTTGCTCACTAGTTTCCAAGGCTTTTCCTCATGCAGCACTCTTTGAGATAATTTATGAGGCTTAGTTTCTTCTGTAAGTGAATAAAACTGCAGGTGGCAAGTTGGCTGCCTAAACCAGCAGTCAGTTGAAACAGAAAGACTGAAACAAGGTGGTGTTTCTTTTCTTTTTTTTTTTTCCCCTTATCTACTTACAAGCCTAATCTCAGTTTTTCCGAAGTCCTCTGTCTCTACCTTGAGTCTGTGGAAACATCACAACCCATGCCTGTATCTGTGAGTTCTTCACTCCACAAGCACACACTTGACATGAGAGCCCATTATCCGAACACTGGCACGGCAGCATCAGTTTCAATGGCAAACCAGTGTGATTTCCTCACATTTCAGGAGCAGTAAGGTGTTAAGTAGAAGCCATGACAGAGAAACTTCCCATGCCTGTAGCAGCCAGAGAGAAATGGTAGAAAGAGAATGGAAGAGGAAATGGGTACCTTAGAGCATTTGTAACTGGCGCCTCTAAGTGGTGAACAGATCTAAGTTTGCAGAGGTGGAAAAAAGGGACCCGTCAGATGGGGTGTAGAGTAAGGATCCCATTGCCAGAAGAGCCAGAACTGGGGTGCTCCTTCAGCCTGCCTGTCTCCAAGCTTCCAGGAAACACACACAGGTCCAGGCTTACAGTAACTCACCAGCAGAGGCCACCCTCAAGAGCAAGGGGATTAGGGGACTAAACAGAAGTATGTCATGGGTCACTGGATAAAACATATAGAAAATTGTGAACTGAAGGGTAACCTGAAAACATTGAAGTTCTGTAGCACTAAATAAACCTTCTAAAGTTCAGGTGCCAATCAGAACTTCGGTTTGTAAAAGCAGAACACTTGAAGTCTAGCTCTGTTGACAGACTGCTAGCATTTCCTTCCCTGGGTTAGGCCAGAATGTCACTGGGAACAATGTCACATGCATTACTACAAACTGTAACGTCCAGTCAGAGCCAATTGCAGGATACGAGAAAACACGGGCAAGAAGTCTTTTTAATTCTGTTTCTTCAGTGTCACTCAGAATTGTTCTTTTCCCCTAATCTGGTTCATGAAAAAATAACCACAATCTATTAAAAATTGTGCTTCATCCCTCACCTACTAACCCAGGTTCTCCCATGGATATGTAATACTTACCATAGTATTGACCCCATCAAAATTATTATCTGTGGCCTCTGAAAAAGTGAACTGAACAATGGCAGGGATTTAAACTCCATTTTACTGCAGATTTGGGGGATTCAGAACATCTCTGTCATCATAGGCCAGTAACCAGGAAGCAGCTTGTAGGAAACATATATCTGTATTTCGGGCTGATACAATTTTTGTGAACTTTTTCCTCAATTTTTTGATCATAGATTTCACCAGGTAAGTTTTCTTTTCTTTTAAGTACTGAATTACACTTTCTCAATCAGAGGATGAGAGGATGAGATGGTTGGATGGCATCACCAACTTGATGGACATGAGTTTGAGCAAGTTCCAGGAGTTGGTGATAGACAGGGAATCCTGGTGTGCTGCAGTCCATGGGGTTGCAGAGAATGGGACATTACTGAGTGACTGAACTGAATCCCTTCTTCTGGGTTGAAGCAACCATAAAAGGAAGTTCCTGAATGCAAACTTACAATGAGTTACAAATTAAGTGTAGATAATAGCACTTTGCCACAGTAGAGACGGAGTTACTCAGAGCATCATTGAAGATGCCCAGCTTCCTGTGCCTAAGGATGAAATGATCATTCTACCCATTTGGAATTTTCACAGAAAATATTTACAGAGAACTTCTGGGAAGATCTCTAGAAAGCAAGCACCTTGCTCCTCTGCATAAAATAAATGGGGATACAAGCACATTCGGTCTCCAACAAAATAATCATGAGACATGCACCAGTCACCTGCTATGGGGCATTTATCCATTGCTCTCCTACTCAGAAACAGGCAGCTCCCTGATATGATAAAACAAGAAGCCATATATGGGCACATGTATATGCACAGATCTTTCAAGTGCTCATTTTAAAATGCAGGAAATCCCTGGAGAAATGCATACACTCTAAATGCATAGGAGGTAATTTGTCAGGTAAAAAGAGAACATTTATTTTTGATTTCAGATAAAAAGAGAAAATAAATTTTCCCTAAGACTAGTCATTTCAGTTATCAGCTCTCCCTTGCTTTAGACTATGGATAAAGGTAAGTGCAATTAAGCTGTCACTGGAGAAGGCAATGGCACCCCACTCCAGTATTCTTGCCTGGCAAATCCCATGGATGGAGGAGCCTGGTGGGCTGCAGTCCATGGGGTCGCGAAGAGTCGGACATGACTGAGTGACTTCACTTTCACTTTTCATTTTCATGCATTGGAGAGGGAAACGGCAATCCACTCCAGTGTTCTTGCCTGGAGAATCCCAGGGATGGTGAAGCCTGGTGGGCTGCCATCTATAGGGTCATGCAGAGTCGGACATGACTGAAGTGACTTAGCAGCAGCAGCAGTGACCAGTGACCCAGAGGGACTGATGTCACAACCCTTAACCTGATTCCAGGTCATTCTAGGGAGACCCCCGAGGAGGAGCAAAGTCTGGCAAAGGGACAGTCCTGACATCATGTGGAAGAAACACTGGCCCTCTTGTGATCTTTTTTCACTCTTCCAAGAAATGTCATATAGTGAAGAGCTCAAATTTCCTTTTTGTGTATGTAATTAATTGCAATGTGAGGGCTGAATAGCTTTGTGGGGGTGTTGAAGAGTCACACTGAGCAAACTCTAGTTTGGCTCACAACTTATTACTTTACATGTTACTTTCCATAAGACCAAAGAATATTGTCATAAAACTGTCTTCCAAAAAAAAAAAGTTCTAAAATTTGGAGTTGTCAAGCCAGCTCTCTTATAAGAAAAATTAGATATAAAGTATTTCTTTAAAAACATTAAAATTGTCCAAGTAGAGCTGTATTATCAATAGGAGTGAAGTGAAAGTTATCCAGTCATGTCTGACTTTTTGTGACCCTATGGACTGTAGCCCGCCAGGCTCCTCTGTTCCTAGAATTCTCCAGGCAAGAACACTGGCATGGGTAGCTGTTCCCTTCTCCAGGGAATCTTCCCAGCCCAGGGATCGAACCCAGGTCTCCCGCAATACAGGCAGAATTTTTATCTTCTGAGTCACCAATAGAGACTGCCACTAATTCAGAGTCCAAAACTGCAGCTGACTTTCTTTCTAAAAGAATGCCCAGAGCAGCATGGAACATTCTACAACTGTGTCCAACTTTTAACTTCCTTATGTCCTGAAACGCTGCAGGTATATTAACAAGGAACCACAGAATGCTGTTTGACCGGCGAATTTAGTCATGTAGAACATATCAGGAAAGGATGCAGAAAAGAGCAGCTAACCACTTGGAAGGATGTAGACATCACAAAATCAATTAGTTGCAATTAGAAATAAGGATTCCGGGACAGAATGAAACCAAGGAACTGCTACCAGTCGAAAACCCAGTCTTCAAACTGAGAGCAGAGTTCTTCCCATTTCATGTTAAATCCTGTCTGAAGTCCTATGACAGGAAAAGGAAAAGCAAGTCAAGTGAACTCAGGTGATGAACAAGCAAAAGATTGTTTTCCCCAAGAGAGATCATTTTAGAGCTGAGATTGCTCTTGCCCATCCCTGCCTGATCCTGTTTCCATGGCGTCCTGTCTCTTACCACTAAACCTTGGACCTAGTTCTCAGCAGATTCGAAATGTGTGTTGATGTGCCTGACTCCTCTGTGAGGCTGTGAGCTTCTAGAACTGTGTGTCATTCATCTTTTTATCCATCACGTCACCCAAAGGTTGGCATGAGGTCAGGGTTTAATAAATGGTGCTTTTAAATAACTGTTTGCAGTCATAGAGAGCACATGTGCATGAAATGTGGCCATATTTAGGGTGGAGATGTGCATGAAAATATACCGACAATAAAATAAATATCTCCCTGTAGATAGTATTTAAAATGCAACTATAAAAATTCTTTGTTCCTCCTCTAGAGAAATTTTCATCTCTTGTATGTGAGCTCTGTCACTTAAGTAGTGTCCAACCCTTTGCGACTCCATAGTCCATAGCCTGCCAGGTCCTCCATCCATGGGATTTCCCAGGCAAGAATACTGGAGCGGGTTACTATGTCCTCCTCCAGAGGATCTTCCCCACCCAGGGATCGAACTCTCATCTCTTATACCTCCTGCATTGCAGACAGATTCTTTTACCACGGAACCATGGGGGAAGCCCTTTCATCTCTTAAAACAGTGAAAATATATAGCTGATTACTGATAAGAAGAAGGTAAAGAGTAAAACAGACAGAATATCTTTTCCTCTTATCAATATGAATATCAGTCCTCCATTTTCTCTCTTCCTAAATACCCCATTTTCCTTCTATTTTGTGGATTCCCTGAAAATCCTCTCCCAAGCCCTTTCTTCCTGCCTTACATCATAAGAAACTTCAATTATCCTTGCTACCTGATAGCGCACCTAGACAACACCAAACATTTTTTGTCAAATTAAATTCAGCAGCACACATAAATTCAAGAAAGGCTTGGAACAATCTAAGCCAGGCTGCAAACAAATAATAGGACCCATTTAAGGTTGTTTAGGTCCAGGCTTCATGCCAGATTAGCACTGATCCACACCACAGAGCAGAAGCGTACACTCCCCGATTATTCTCTTTCTTCGCCTTTGCAGTAGTCACTGAAATGAACAATTCATCTTTTTTTTTTTTTTTTCACTTGAAGGACAGAAAACATCTGGTCCCAGCCCCTGGGTATGATCAACCATCTTATATTTGAAAAACACTGAGTAACCATTTCAAATTCTCTCTTCAAGGTAACTAACTTAAGAATTCACCCTATATATGGATTTTTTTCATGATTTATTTTCCAAATTTGAGTGTTATGACTCTCGTGTGCATCTACTTCAGTTTTGTTTTGTTTTGTTTTGTTTTGCTGTTTACTTCTCCCTCAACACATCGAAGAAGGCAGTGGCAACCCACTCCAGTACTCTTGCTTGGCAAATCCCATGGGTGGAGGAGCCTGGTAGGCTGCAGTCCATGGGGTCGCTAAGAGTCGGACACGCCTGAGTGACTTCCCTTTCACTTTTATCCATTGGAGAAGGAAATGGCAACCCACTCCAGTGTTCTTGCCTTGAGAATCCCAGGGATGGCAGAGCCTGGTCGGCTGCCGTCTCTGGGGTGGCACAGAGTCGGACAGGACTGAAGTGATTTAGCAGCTTACCAGCTCAACATATAGAGACAAGAATTGAATGCAGTAATTGTGTTCATGAACACTAATTTTAAAAGGATTATCCTCTTTATTGTTACATCCTGTACTCTGAGTTATACTTCTCACCATCATATGTTTATGATAATAACAAAACTTTATTCTTTTTTTTTTTTTTGTCATGCCACTGTGCATGTGGCATCTTAATTCCTTGACCAGGAATTGAATCCATGTTCCCTGGAGCAGAATGCAGATTCTTAACCAGTGGACTTCTAGGGAAGCCTCTTCTGGTTCTTGGTTTACTATAGTTTACTGTTAATATCACACCTCCAACATGGTTAGGTTTATGAAAACTTTGCACACTACTGGAAACTAGAAAGCTAATACTAGTTTTAAATTTTGAGTATTGATACAAAAATAACCTTGAATTAGATTGATATATTTTCACTTTTTATATTTATTATCCTTAATGAACTATTTTGAACAGAAAACTTTGCCCCTATTTTTTTAACTGTGTGCTCAATCACTCAGTCACTTTACGAGACCCTTTGGACTATAGCCCGCGAGCCTCCTGTGTCCATGGGATTCTCCAGTCAAGAATACTGGAGTGGGTTGCCATTTCCTCCTCCAGGGGACCTTTCTGACCCAGAGATCGAACCCACATCTCTTGTGTCTTCTGCATTGCAGGAAGATTCTTTACCTGCTGAGCCATCATGGAAGCTTTATATTATATAATAAATTTTTACTCAGCGGTTAGTTTTCATGACTTCTTGCTGTGCACCATCTTGTTCCTTGGCTCACTTACCAACTTTGCTGCATGCAAGAGAAAAGGATAAAGCAACATAGATACATATCTCCATCAGCCAGCTTTTCACTTTATCAACAACACAGAGGTCAAATGTGCAAACAGTATGAGGACAGAGTGAGACATGAAATCCTCTTAAGAATGAAAGTAAGTTTAATATTTTATCAAATTATAAGACAAAACAGATTTTTTTAAGCTATCATGCAAATATTCTGTGGTTACATATTTTTTCATTTGCAGTCAATATATGGACTTGAAATAATACTCTTATGTGTTTGGAAGATCCCCTGGAGAAGGGAAGGGCTACCCACTTCAGTATTCTGGCCTGGAGAATTCCATGGACTGATAGTCCGTGGGGTTCCAAAGAGTCAGACAAGACTGAGTGACTTTGACTTCACTTCACTTCACTTCTGATGAGTTTGTATTTATGTTTTTTTTGTTATCTATAAGCTCCCTCTTCTGACCAAGTTGAGTAATTCTTCACACATCCTCTATATTTTAACAGTTCTTATAAAGCATCATCATTAGAACAAACAAATCTGATGTAAGATGAACTACAGCTCATGTTGAAATCCTGACCTGAAAACACAGCAACTGTAATTTTTAAGGTTTTTTTTTTTCTCAAAAGTTATAATAAGTAGTATTCCTGAGAAAATCAGAATGCCTCAAGTAGTTATTATAAACTGTTTTTGCTACAAATATTTTGTTATGGAATTATCATGGGGAGGTAAGCTCTTTGGTTTTCATAAAAGTAGTATAATTTTATATTATTCAAATAAAATATCTCACAGAAAATTTTGAAAATATGCAACATGGTTTTAGCTTACAGCACATTAATTTAGCTATTAGTGCCTTTGAAACTACATCTTTCATGGTTACATAATAGTCTATGATAAACGTGTACCATAATCTTCTTGAAAGTGAGAGTGAAGTCTCTCAGTCGTGTCCGACTCTTTGCGACCCCATGGACTGCAGCCTACCAGGCTCCTCCCTCCATGGGATTCTCCAGGCAAGAGTACTGGAGTGGGTTGCTATTTCCTTCTCCAGGGGATCTTCCTGACCCAGGGATCGAACCGAGGTCTCCTGAATTCCAGGCAGACGCTTTAACCTCTGAGCCACCAGGGAAGCCCCATAATATTCTTAAATAACAGAATAAGGGTGCATAGTTAGAAGATGTCCTGTTTCCACTATTTAAAGTAATGGTGAAATTATTTTAAATGAATATTTTTTGTTATTTTCTTAAGGAAACAACTGAAAATTAAATTTCTGGGTCAAAACGTATAAATATTTCTAAAAGCATTGTCTCTAGCACATCTTTTTAAATTCCCTTCTAGAAGTATACAGATTTACAATTTCATCAGCAGTGTTTAAGAGTTCTCTCCATGTTCTCAACAATTCTCAGTATTTTAAACATGCATTAATATCATGAATGAAAAATAATGATATTTTAAAATTACATTTTATTCAGTTCAGTTGCTCATTTGTATCTGATTCTTTGAGACCCTATGGACTACATTTTATTGGATTCATATAAAAATAGTTCCCCTCCAATTTTTGACCTCTATTATTACTGCTTCTTTGCAAATCAACTTTGTATGTCCTTTAAATTTTTTTCTAAGATGTTAAAGATTTTCTTGTGGATTTTAATAGTTCTTCATATGTTTATTAAACATTTTCTGTGTTCTTGGCTCTAATTTAATATATTTAAAAAATATATAAAAGATTTTAATGTGTCTTGTAGTCAAATTGACATTCATGTGTGGATATGCTTACTCCCATGTTATGTTCATTAATTTATGGTATTAATGTGTATAGTTAGATTTCTAATTAATATGGAAATGATTTTGTGGCATAGGATAAAGAAATAATGTTTTTCTTTCTTAGTAGTAAACATTTTCAATATTATTTAATAAATAATTTATATTTTTCCCATTAATTTTAATATCGATTAAGTTATACAGTTTTCCATATTTGTTCCTGTTTCTAGTTTTTCTGTTTTTAATTTTTGACTTCTTTATCTAATCAGCTTTAAATTTAAATTAAATTTAAATTTCATTTTCATTTTAAAAAATTCATTTTTTATAAAATGAAATTTTCATAAAATTTCATAAAATTCAATTTTTTAAATAAAATGACATTCATTTTAATATGATAGTAGAAAAAATACACTTGATTATTGCTTTTTCCAAATATTTTTCCTCTTTTTGAAAGAAGGATAATTTCACATTTTAGAGCCATCTTGCTAAGTTCCAAAAAATTTCTACTGAGATTTTAATTGGGATTGCATTCATTTTGGGGAAAATTGACATCTGTGCATTATTGAATCTTTGCATCTAATAGTAGGAACTTAACCTCTTACTTATTCTAGATTGCATTCACTCACTCAAATTTTATCGTAGTATTGATAAATATGCTAATGTATATAGACACTTTTTTCTTAGGTTTACTACTAGCTGCTTATTATTTTTGTTATTATTAATTACATCTTTAATACTTTAATAAATTATTTTGTTAGTATAAAGGAAAGTTATTCATTTTTAACAGTTTTTTCATCAGCATCCTTAAAAGCTCTTCTTCTAGTGTTCTTTACATTTTATTTTTGAAGCATCAAATGTTCATAGAGAGAAAATTTTTATTTTGCTCTCTTTTCAGAAAATGTTCCATGTTACATGGCTTTTTCCAGATATTTCTTGAGTTCTTTTTATATGAAGTATTGAGTTTTTCTTCAGTTCAGAAAATTGCTAATTTTGTATGTGTAAATAATTCTATTTGCTTTAATTTTTGGTTCAGAGCATCAGATATGCACATATAAGAACTCCAAGTCAGTTCAATCCATTGCATCTCTCTCATCAATCATGTTTTTCTCTCCATTTTGTTGTGTTTGTTAGCTGCTTCAAGCAGACTATCTACTAATTAAAATTTCTGCAGTATTGGTTTTGCTATTTTACGACTTCTAAAGCATTTTAAATTCCACAATTGCATTTTTAATGTTCTCAAATTATTTTACACCCTTTCATTTTTTTTCTTACTTTCAGACAACACTCACCTCGGTCTTCTACGATTCTGTGTCATCTTTCACTCTCATATAAAAGTCCCTCTTGTCTTATATTTTACTGAGATCATAAAGAAAGCATTGCCCAAATATAATTTATATCCTGTAGTAAATCTTCAAAACCAGCTCTTTTCCTGGGGATTGAGTATCAAGTCCCTCTCCTTAGTTGAGCTGTAAAATCTTTTAGGAAGGCCTCCTGTTGACTGTTTTCTATTTGTACCTCTTGGAAAGAGAAGTGGTCTCTTCTAGCCTCAAGTTTGCATGTAAATAGAGTGGGCGGATGCTCCCCTGGATCCTTACTGTCCATCTGCTTGCTGTTAAAAATCTTCTCTCAAACTTTAAGCTCAAGAGGCTTTTATTTATTTGTTTTTAAATTGACTTTACCAGACCCTGTGTGTATATGTGTGTGTATGCACAGTCGTGTCTGACCTTTGCAACTGTAGCCCGCAAGGACTGTAGCTCATGGACTGTAGCCGGCAAGGCTCCTCTGCCCATGGGATTTCCCAGGCAAGAATACTGGAGTGGTTTGCCATTTCCTTCTCCAGAGGATCTTCCCCACCCAGGGATTGAACCTGCGTCTCTACATATCCCGCATGGATGGGCAGATTCTTTACCACTAGCGCCTCCTGGGAAGTCAGTTTAATGAAACCTGCAGCCTAAGAGAAATTCAGAACCTTGGACAGTCAGGGCCAGCTGTTAGGTTTCTCTTTGTGGGGTCAAGGGTCAGCTCTCTGTATTGGACTCTGGGCTGATCTTGGTTTCCAGGACAGGCACACACACCAGATTCTCCTTAGAAAGCTGCTAGCTCAGGAGGAATATCTACTTTCCAGGTGAAGGGCCACTGCCCAGAGGAAAGCGTTACCCTACACTCTGCCCAATGAAACCTCACTACAAACTCTGGATATTCACATTTATCCTGCTTAGATTGCTCCTTAATCCCCAGCAGTGGAAGTGATGGTAAAGGCAATGTGTTCCGGGTCTACAGTGTATCCTTACCCCTCCCAGGTTAAGGAGTATCCATGGAGCTCTGCCAAGATTTGCTTCTTTAACTTCCAAGCTTGCACCAGCTTCTCAGAAGGGGACGTTGTGAAACGCCCTTGGGTGTGCTTTCACTTTGGCCCCCAAGTCTCTCTATTCAGCAGAAATTATTTGCAGTTTCTCTCAAAAGATTTGTTCTCTTTCCAAGTTTTTGGTAATAACAGCATTGTCTCTCTTTGCTTTCTATCATTTTGGCTATTTTTAAGGACACCTAGGAGAATGACATTTCTTGACCTAATCAGTCCCATCTTGCCAAAATGTCATTCATTGAATTTTTCTCCTCCAGGCCCCCAGGTTTGTAGGGGCATTTACACTCACCTGGCCCCAGATCCTTTCAGCTGGAACTCATTTCTCCCTCCTCACCATTGGGAGCACTTTATTTTTATTTCTCACCTTTTATGGGTGTTTCTCTTTCCAATTAGACTGTAAATTCTTTGGAGGAAAATAGAGCAATCAGCTCCTGGTTTGTCTGGGCCCTCTCCAGATTTGAGACCCAGAACTCTCCTCAAGCCTACTTCCAGTTGCGCCCCCCCCCCCCGCCGCCCCAATCAAGATCAATGTCGGCTTTCTCTTTAAGCTCCTCCCCTACACCTGTGATCTAAACTGTCTTGACCAGAATAGACTAATGATGTATATCTTGAATGAATCATTTTTCTCTGCCCTTATGGGGGAGCCTAGTGGGCTGCCATCTATGGGGTCGCACAGAGTCGGACACAACTGAAGTGACTTAGCAGCAGCAGCAGCAGGGCTACATCAGCACATATTTATAGGATTAGGGTCGCAGTCTATAGCTGATAATCAGATAAACTAAGTAAACTAGCACATCCTGTAGTGAAATTGTGAGCTTTTCACAGTAAAGAATGTATCCTGGTACCTAACATCTGCTGCTGCTGCTGCTAAGTCGCTTCAGTCGTGTTCGTCTCTGCGACCCCAGACGGCAGCCCACCAGGCTCATCCCTGGGATTCTCCAGGCAAGAGTACTGGAGTGGGTTGCTATTTCCTCTCCAATGCATGAAAGTGAAAAGTGAAAGTGAAGTCGCTCAGTTGTGCCCGATTCTTAGTGACCCTATGGACTGCAGCCCACCAGGCTCCTCTGTCCATGGGATTTTCCAGGCAAGAGTACTGGAGTGGGGTGCCATATTTGCTAAGTGAAAAGAAACTCTTGTCACTGGAAAAGTTTAAGTGTGTGCATGCTCAGTTGCTTCAGTCATGTGCCACTCTGATTTCAGTCATGTGCAGCCCTATGGACTGTAGCCCACCAGGCTCCTCTGGGGATTCTCCATGGGAATTTTCCAGGCAAGAATATTGGAGTGGATTGCCATGCTCTTCTCTAGGGGATCTTCCCAACCCAGGGATCGAACCCAGATACTCCTGTGGCTCCTGCATTGCAAGCAGATTCTTTTATCACTGAGCCACTGGGGAAGCCCAGAAAGTTTCAGGCACCCTGACGAAGAGTAAAGTCAGGATAGAATGATTCCTCCAAGATCAATATTTTCAGAAATGAGCTATTTTGCCATTCAATTCAGTAGATANCCAGATACTCCTGTGGCTCCTGCATTGCAAGCAGATTCTTTTATCACTGAGCCACTGGGGAAGCCCAGAAAGTTTCAGGCACCCTGACGAAGAGTAAAGTCAGGATAGAATGATTCCTCCAAGATCAATATTTTCAGAAATGAGCTATTTTGCCATTCAATTCAGTAGATATGCAAAATCTGTTTCCAAAAGCACTGGAGCCTCAGGCTGCCCTTCACAACCATTTAAAATATTATAATTAATTACTTTCTGGATGTGTAATAGTACACCAAATGTGCTCCCAGATATGTTCTCTGTCCTAAAGAAGATTTTGTTCAGAAGGAGTGGTGAAGAACTATGACTGTTTACATTTTCCCTGGGGCCAACTCAGAATCACCCCAAGTGCACCCCTAATAAACTATGTTCTGAGCAGTTTTCTTATTTCTTAAAGTATTTCTAAATAGCTTTCTCTTTTTATATAGAAAGAACAAATTTTGCTTGCAGCATTGTCAAGGCATGAAAGCCTCAGAGAATTTCACAAAGAGGAGAAAATCTACTTGAGTCCTGGGTGGAGATCCAGCCAAGAACTGCTCACATCTCATGTCTATTAGAATTTTAAAGGCTTCAAGATGTAAGGGAAAATGAAAAAAAAAAAAAAGAAAAAAAGAAACCCTCCCATGCTTCTTCATTTGAAGAATCAAGTAAGTCAACAAATGCTTTTCAGGACTTCCCTGGTGGTCCACTGGTTAAAACTACACACTTCCAGTGCATGGGGTACAAGTTCATTCCCTGTTCAGAGAAGCCTTATGGCCAAAAAATAATATAAACAAAAGGTTTCCAAACCACAACAGTGCAGTATAGGGGAAAATCATAAAAGCTATAGCAGTCATGCAATTGATATTGAAAGAAACTAAAAACCAGAAAATATTCCTGATAAGAACAAAATAGCAATTAGGAAAAACTAAATCACTGAAGAAACAGCAAAGGAGGTGGAATGGGTGGAATTTTCCTAAGAGGATTTTAACTTCTCAAAGTATTCAAGTTTCCCAAGGGCAAAGATTGTTCCTTTTGAATGAATCCATTTTTACTCTCATACCTCAGAGCATAGGAAGTGGTTTCATGTAGAAAGAGATGGAATTTAGATAAATACCACTCCCGGAGCAGCTGTTCTCTAGTTTGGATAAAGGAATGAAGCACGGGGAGAAGAAGTCATTTGGAAATTAAAATTAAAAATCATGTATTGATTGTGGAGTGACTAATCGTTGGACCAAGATACCGACAACTGTGCCATCTGTCTTCAGAGATCTCCAAGTATAGCAACTGGAACGCTGAGTGTGCCGAAACCAAAGCAGGACATCCTGTGGGGAGCACGTGGACTCCAGAGTCTAAGGGCCTCATTCAAGTCCCAGCTCTGCCCCTTACCAGGTGAGTGTCCTTGAAACTTACCAGACCTCTCTTAACCTCAACTTCCTGATTTATAAAATAGGGACAATAGCAATACGCCCCTCACAAAGTACAGCAGTCCCCGACCTTTTTGGCACCAGGAACCAGTTTTGGGAAGACAGTTTTTCCATGGAACAGGAATGGGAGGTGGGGAACGTGTGGTTTTGATTCAAGCACGTTACATTTATTATGTTCTGTCACTAAGTCGTGTCTGACTCTGTGCCACGCATGCACTGTAGCCCACCATGCTCCTCAGTCCATAGGATTCTCCAGGCAAGAATGCTGCAGTGGGATGCCATTTCCTTCTGCAGGTTGTATACTTTATTTCTCATCTAATGCCACCACTGATTGGATAGAAGGTACCAGTCCACGGCCCGGAGGTTGGGAACCCATGCTCTAGAAGAATGAGGTCATGAGAGATGACATCACAACTGTCTTACTTGATTCTGAGGATTTGCACTTGGAAACTGTTGACTTACCTCTAATGCACAATGCATCCATGGTCTAGTTAGTCTAACTGAAGAAAGCCCTCAGTGCTTTCTATTTCCAAACATTCAGTGATGTTATTTAAAAACTCTCCCATTTAAAGATCTCAAAGATTTGCCATTTAAAGATGGCAAAACACTCTCTGATAGAAATCACAGCAGGATCCTATATGATCCACCTCCCAGAATACTGGAAATAAAAGCAAAAATAAACAAATGGGATCTAATTAAAATTAAAAGCTTCTGCACAACAAAGGAAACTATAAGCAAGGTGAAAAGACAGCCTTCTGAATGGGAGANGGGGGGGGGGGGTTCAAGATTGGGAACTCATGTACACTTGAGACAGAAAAAAATAAAAAATAATAAAAATTAAAAAAATAAAGATCTGGCCCAAGTTGGCCTCAGTTTATTTACTGCAATATTTGTCCCTGTACTCCCAAGTTCATGGTCAGACATCATTCCCAACCTAAAGAATATCTTTATTTCATCTACTCCCCACCCTATTTGTTTCCACCATGTCTTGCTGCTGCTACTGCTGCTGTCGGTTCAGTCGTGTCCGACTCTGTGTGACCCCGTAGACGGCAGCTTATTAGGCTCCTCCATCCCTGGGATTCTCCAGGCAAGAACATTGGAGTGGATTGCCATTTCCTTCTCTAATGCATGAGAGTGAAAAGTGAAAGTGAAAGTCGCTCAGTCATGCCCGACCCTTAGTGACCCCATGGACTGTAGCCCATCAGGCTCCTCCGTCCATGGGAGTTTCCAGGCAAGAGGACTGGAGTGGGGTGCCACTGCCTTCTCCACCACCATGTCTTAGATCCCACTATTTGCTGCCTGAAGTACCTTCACCTGTGCCAGTTTTGTGCATGTTTGCCCTAATAATCTCTTCCCTACCCTACTGCTCCTGATCTCTGCAAATGCTATCACTTTTGACTACATTGGCAACCGGCTTCCCCTCGGATTTGGCAGGTAGAGTGACCATAGAGCAGTGAGAAGCCAGCACCTGCCTTTGCACCGTTCTCCGGCTCCGACACTAGCCTTCTGTCCTCTGTGTCTCCTGCTCTGGCTAGAGGGTTCCTCCTTTTGGGGTCCTAGCTGGCCAGATAACCAGGGTCCCTTAGCTCTGGCAACACAGCCTTCCCCTTTGTCCTCCTAGACCTGAAGCTTGTTCACTTGCGATTGATACCAACTTCTAGGTTGAATTCCTGTCCCCGTTTTCCCCTCAAATGCTTATTGTGGTAAAATACATCAGGTAGTGCTAGTGGTAAAGAACCCACCTGCCAATGCAATACACCTAAGAGAAGACGTCTGTTGGATCCCTGGGTCAGGATGATCCCCTGGAGTAGGAAATGGCCACCTGCTCCAGTATTCTTGCCAGGAAAATTTCAGGGACAGAGGAGCCTGGCGGGCTACAGTCCATGCAGCCACAAAGAGTCAGACATGACTGAGCACACATGCAACATCAAATTTACTATCTTAATCATTTTTAAGTGACAATTCAGTGATTATTAGTCCATTCATATTGTGCAACCACCACCACCATCTGTCTCCAGGACTTTCTTTATCTTGGAAAACTGAAACGCTGTAGTCAACAAACAGTCGCTCACCTTTTTGTCTGTTTAGCCTTTCTAGGACTTTTTCAGCCACTTCTCCCCATGAGATATCCTCTCTTATGTCACTGGTTATGGGCTCTGTTTTCCTGATCGAGTCCTCCACCTTCATGACACAAGATTTCTGAAATTATTTAGCAGGTAGTTATTATTAAGTGTCTGATGAGGCATGGCACTGATGACACAGAAATGAATAAGACACAGTGCAGCTGATGCTCTCGAAGACTAGTTTCCCAGGAGACAGGCAAATCCTGGTGATTACAATATGGCATTTTGGACTAAGTAAACAGGCTCTGAAGCAAACACATGGATATGAGTCTTGGCACTGCCACTTAATGGCTCTGTAAACAAAGGCAAGTTAGGTGCCTTTCAAGAGTGACTTTGTGCATTTGGCTAAGGAATGAGATTGGCTCTCTTTTCACAGTGGAGAGAATGAAGATCGCTCAAGCTGGGGCTTTTAGGATGCCTTAAAAATGTCTGACTGAGTGCAAGGCTACCATTTAGAAATATGTTGCCATATTTGGGCTGGTGGCCTTATGGATAAGGTGAAGGCACAAAAACTATTTGGCTGGTATAATCATCTGTGATTATTGGTAAACCAGAAGGAAAGAGAAAAGTTGAAAACTAAATAACAAACTTACTGGCCATTTGGAAAGCCTTCCATGACTGTTCCAGGCCAGGCTGATCTCTTCTCTCTGAATTCCTGTTGGGCAATAGTAAGCACCTAACCATACTGAAAGGCAGGATTCACAGGAGATGTGGGTTTGATCTCCGAGTCACGAAGATCCCCTGTAGAAGGAAATAGGAAAGGAACTCTTGCCTGGAGAATCCCATGGACAGCAAGCCTGGTGGGTTACAGTCCATAGGGTTGCAAAGACTTGGACACCACTGAAGTGACTTAGCACACACACATCTCATCATCTCTAATTCTCTAAGGTGTTACTTCTTGCCCTCCACCCATATAGGTTGAATGATGGGTCCTTAGAGAAAAAAGTAATAACTTGATATTTTTATATCTCCCAGAAATTATAACATTTCATATATAAGGATGTTTAACAGATTTCTTTGAAGAATCTAGTTTTCTTTAATGTTCTTTAAGAAATGATATATTACTATAAATCAGATTAAGTAATAAATCAAGAATTTAATAAGATAACTGCAAATTTTGACTTTCCAAAATATCAACTAAATATTAATTATTAAATAAAATTAAAATGCAATCTTACTTTCAAAAACTTGGATCTTGTGAATCCTGTTTCAGTTAATCTTGCTAGCCATCTTTACAAATAAAGAGCTTATTTGTAGGAATGGCTTGATGATTTGAATTCAGAGATGCAGTTTTGACTGGATTTTCTGATTAAATGGACTAATGTTAAACCATGTAATATGATGCACAATAATCTGTCAAACTCCATTTTGGGATTCTCTTTTAATGGAAGACTTCCTGTATGATTAGAAAATGGAGTTTTTCAGAATTTGTTTACTATGAATTGACTGAAATTGAGTGGAGGAAATCCTATTTGCCTTAAAGGCCTATTTGTCTTATCGATGCTATTTCCATGTTTATAATCATTATTTCATAACATTGATTTGAGAAATTGTCATTTGTTTTCATGTTTGATCAATGGAAAGGAATACTTGGATTAGAATCCTTCCTTTAAAGAAAAAAAATATTTATTTGGCTGTACCAGATCTTAGTTGCAGCATGTGGGATCTCATTCTCCGACCAGGGAGTGAACATTGTGAATGCAGAGTCTTAGCCACTGGACCACCAGGAAAGTCCCAAGAATCCTCCTTGAGTAATACCGAAATGACCACCTTATGGAGCACTCGCTTTCCCTTACCAGTAATTGTGGGTTTCCTCCTAAACTGTTTGGCCTGTTTGGAATTCGTGTGACATTTCACATGGAAAGAAGTGTGAAATGCCACTTTCCCTATTGCTGCCTTATAAATTTTTCATCCCTGCAGTTTATCAGGAAGCCTCTGCTTCCTGATAAGAATGCATCTCTTGTTTGTAGTACACACATCATAGGATCCTAAACAATCAAAAATGGTGTGCTGCCTGCAAGGAGAGCAAGGAGAAAATCCTACCAGGCTCCATTTAGCACGAACCTGTCCCAAACTGAAACCAGTCTCACCAGTCATACTTGACATGAAATGATAGTATTTAATTTTATGAGGTATGTAATAGCTGGGAGAAAGAGCCACACTTTCAAAAGAGAGCAAGTAATAGAATGTAAGTTTCTTCTGTCTTGATGAGTAGTTCTATTGAATTAGAAACCATTGAGAAACCATCTTTGCCCTTACAAGCAACCTTACAAATTGCCAGAGCTATAACTATTGAGAGACGCTCTCTTTTTTTAACTTTTGTTTTTTTTATCCATGCCACCCAGCATGCAGGATCTTAGTTCCCTGACCAGGGATCCAATCTGGGCCATGGCAGTGAATGTGCTGAGTCCTAACCCCTGGACCACTAGAGAATTCCCTGAAATTGTCTTTATTTATCTATTTTTTGAAATTATAACATTATCCTTACCTACCTTATCTCTTCATCCACACTCCTTTCCCTATAACTTTGCAGTGCCCTGCCCCCCAACCCATGGCCACCACCTGCTTCCCACTTGATCTGACTTCTATGTTGATCGGGCTTCCCTGGTGATTCAGACAGCAAAGAAGCTGCCTACAATGGCAGGAGACCTGGGTTCAATCCTTGGTTGAGGAAGATCCCCTGGAGAAGGCAATGACAACCTGTTCCAGTATTCTTGCCTCAAAAATCTCATGGACAGAGGAGCCTGGTAGGCTACAGTCCATGGGTTCACAAAGAGTCAGACACGACTGAGCAACTAACACAGCTATTTTGATCTGGAAAATCCATTTTTCACCAATTTAAGATAATGAATTCATTGACTAAAAATAGATTGCAGTTTTAAATGCTTGAGAATTTGATAGATTAAAAATTGGCCATAAGAAGAATGACTGAGTTTCTAATGACTTTAAGTGATGATTGCTGATAAAAGATCATTGAACTAACTACAGCATTTCTAGGCCAGCAGTTTTCCCAACTGAGCAACTTTCTTCCCTGCACTGGATTCAATTCTACTTTGCATGCAGTACAAGGTTGGAATTGTCTTGGCCTCATATATGCCATCATGCATGTAAGTTAATTATTTTATCAATGAATTAAAAGTATATGTTAGGGATTTCGCCTGTGGTCTAGTGGTTAAGACTTCACCTTCCAGTGCAGCGGTTTAATCCTGGGTCAGGGAGCTGAGATCACACATACCTCCTGGCAAAAAAAAAAAAAAAAATGTAAAACAGAAGCAACTTTATAACAAATTTAATAAAGACTCCAAAAACGATCCACATAAAAAAAAATTTCTCATTGCTATGAGTTAAGAAAAAAAAAAGCATGTGTTAAAAATCCATTCTGTGCCTAACAGTGAGACTATGATGAACGGAAAAGAAACCTAAGATCTACAGTGAAGTACCATCTGTTCCAGCCCCACCATTTAATGATTGCCAAGCCCAGATATAGATTAAAGCAGCTCCTTAACTAGGTAATGGCACAGTCAACATCAGAGTTCAAATTTCCAGTCTCCAAAGGTATAGTTTTTCCAACTTCTTCAAGGAGCTTGCATTCTGTCTGGAGAGTTAAGAATTACATATACATAAGCTTACATAAGGTGGGCTACAGTCCACAGGGTGGCAAAGAGTCAGACACGATTGAGCGACTTCACTTTGAGTCTTCCCTGGTGGCTCAGATGGTAAAGCGTATGCCTGCAATGTGGGAGACTAGGGTTCGATCCCTGGGTTGGGATGATCTCCTGGAGAAGGAAATGACAATCCACTCCAGTACTCTTGCCTGGAGAATCCCACAGATGGAGGAGCCTGGTAGGCTACAGTCCATGGGGTCACAAGGAGTCGGATACGACTGAGCAACTTCATTTTCACTTTCTAAGCTTACATATATACGGGCAATTAATCTATGACAAAAGAGGCAAGAATATAAAATGGCAAAAAGACAAAAAAATAGATTATAAAAATACATAGAGGTCAGAACAAATAGATTATAATTACATGTTTTATATTTTTATTAGTTTTTAATTTAAAATTTTTTCCATGGGAAGATATTTCATTTTTTTAAGTTTTCCTTTTATATTGGAGTATAGCCAGTTAGCAATGCTGTGATCATTTCAGGTGGACAGGGAAGGGACTCAGTCATACATATGCATGTATCAACTCCACCAGACACCCTTTCATCCGGGCTGCCACATAACCTCGAGCAGAGTTCTCTGTGCTGTACAGTAGGTCGTTACTTATTATCCATTTTATTTATAGCAACATGTACAGACTCACAGACTTAAAGAACAAATTTATGGTTACTCGGGGGAAGAGAGAAGGGGAGAGAGATTGGGAGTTTGAAACTGACATGTCCACACTGCTTTATTTTGATTATACTTGCATTTTGTGCTGGAGATACTAAGAGCAGTGGGGATTTAGCAAATTGATGAGAATGTTTTACCATGAAACTCATGAAAAGCTTCATGGGGAAAATGAGTCTTGATCTGTGCCTTGAAGACCAGGTGAAAAGTGAGACTTGAAGAAGCATGTGTAAACAGGAGTAGGAATGTCTGTGTGTCTGGATCAATGAGTCCAAAGAGAAATGAAAGGCCAGCCACACAGGGGCTTGACTGACTGGGGAAGCTTGAGGAGCCTGTCTAAGCATGAGTCAGTGAAGCCATTGTCAGTGGGGAAGGTATTAGCATTGCTGTTGTTTAGTCACCAGGTCATGTCCAACTCTTTGAGACCTCATGGACTATGGCCCTCTAGGCTCCTCTCTCCATGGGATTTCCCAGGCAAGAATACTGGAGTGGGTTGCCATTTCCTTCTCCAGGGGATCTTCCTGACCCAGGGATTGAACGCGGGTCTGCTGAATGTCTCCTGCACTGCAGGCAAATTCTTTTACCACTGAGCCACTGGGGAAGCCCGGCAGAGTGTTACAGGCACTGAATGACTACAGTCAGCTTTGCCTGATGTGTACATCCATAATTTTGTCCTTGGTAACTAGTCACTAGTAGTCCACACCATGTGTGGACACAGCATCATATGACACTGACACTTTTGTTTTGTTTTGTTGCCACCCTGGGCAACATGTGGGATCTTAGTTCCCTGATCAGGGATCAAATCCGCAACCCCTGCATTGGAAGCATGGAGTCTTAACTGTTGGACTTCCCAGGAAGTCCCTGATCCTGATTTGTGATAATTCCTCGTGCATTCTTATTCCCACTGTGGTCAGGGCAACCTGCCATGACTCTTGACCTTGGCCCAGCCATGGACTCACTTTGACCAATAAGACGTTAACAGCTGTGACATACACAGAAGCTTGAAAAGAGATCTGTTTAGGGCTTATTATCTCCAATGCATCCACCTGCATAATGAGCAGGCTGGCCTCTGGCAGATGACAGACATTTGAAACTGAATTTCAGCAGCCAGAGTACCCCAGCCAACATCGATGCCTCAGTTAGCCCAGTTCAAATCAGCAGATCCCTGGGGGCAAGCCTTGCCTGGATGGGAGAAACCCAGAGGTGCGTGAGAAATGGATGTCACTGTCGTATGCTCTGGAGGGTTTGTGTTTGTTTACTACTGAGCAAAAGTTAATTGATACAACATGCAAGACACTTTTCACATGATGACATTCTCTTACTTTTATAATACAGAGTAAAATATCACTTCATGGGAAATAGATGGGGAAACAGTGGAAACAGTGTCAGACTTTATTTTTTGTGCTCCAAAATCACTGCAGATAGTGACTGTAGCCGTGAAATTAAAAGATGCTTACTCCTTGGAAGGAAAGTTATGAGCAACCTAGATAGCAT
Organism: Neotragus moschatus; assembly: GCA_006410615.1. Classification (NCBI taxonomy): domain Eukaryota; kingdom Metazoa; phylum Chordata; class Mammalia; order Artiodactyla; family Bovidae; genus Neotragus; species Neotragus moschatus. Next base: position 985,507 of record SJYA01002840.1, read on the forward strand.
ATTCAAAAGCAGAGACATTACTTTGCCAACAAAGGTTCATCTAGTCAAGGCTATGGTTTTTCCTGTAGTCATGTATGGATGTGAGAGTTGGACTATGAAGAAAGCTGAGCACCGAAAAATTGATGCTTTTGAATTGTGGTGTTGAAGAAGACTCTTGAGAGTCCCTTGGACTGCAAGGAGATCCAACCAGTCCATCCTAAAGGAGATCAGTCCTGGATGTTCTTTGGAAGGAATGATGCTAAAGCTGAAACTCCAGTACTTTGGCCACCACATGCAAAGAGTTGACTCATTGGAAAAGACCCTGATGCTGGGAGGGATTGGGAGCAGGAGGAGAAGGGGACGACAGAGGATGAGATGGCTGGATGGTATCACTGACTCGATGATGGACATGAGTTTGAGTGAACTCTGGGAGTTGGTGATGGACAGGAAGGCCTGGAGTGCTGCAGTCCATGGGTTTGCAAAGAGTCAGACATGACTGAGCAACTGAACTGAACTGAAAATATCAGAACATATAGAGGCTAATGAAAGGGATAGCATTCTCCACGCCTATTATGTCTAGCTTATTGAAACAGAGACCATGGGAAGGTAAAAGATAGAAAGCATCACCCTTGTTCTTGGGAAGCTCACAGTGACGTTGATGTTATATGCCATGGAATTCTCCAGGCAAGAATACTAGAGTGGGTTACCATTTCTTTCTCCAATTATGTGCCATACATATAAGAAAAAAGACAAGAAAAGTCATGCAGCTATTGAAAACTGGAAATTGTCTTTCTTACTATACGTGAGATGCTTCTAAACAGGTTGAAAAAAAAAAGAGGGAGCTAGCTTAGTGGTGGGAAAAATCCCTTAGGAAATACAAGACCTCTGGGAGGAAAGTGCGTATAATTCTGATATTCCCATAAACAATCTGAAATATGAATCTTGGAGCTTCAGAGACACTGGCCAGCCCTAGACTTACTCTTTCTTGAACATAAGAGGAGCCCAGATTTCTTCACTATGAGCACTTTCCCAGGAACAAGGTCCATGTCTAAGAAAATGTGTCTTTCTTCTCCTTATATATGATATTTCAGGCAGATCAAGATTGCCAAATGCAAATCCTGAACAAATTAAGATTTCCTCCAAATAAACTTGTAGCTGTCCCTTTAAAAGAAAACAGAAAGCTACTCTAAACAGATTCCTCCAGACATTACCATGAGAGGCAGGGTTTTGGGACCAGCCCTGGAGGATGCTCTTATTGTCACCAGCAGAAAAATGAAACCAGCTTGGAAAGAAGGGCATCAGCAGAAGAACCATATCCCTCCTCCCTAAGTACCCATTGGCAATTCAGCATCACTTCACTCCTTATTCAGGACAAACCTTGCCAGACCAGGCTCTTGCCTGAAGTGTCTCCTCTCTGGTGTGACCTGTCACACTTCCACATATTATTTTTCTCTTGGCCATTTCTCTCAGTTTCATAGTGTATACAACAGACAGCAGATTTGAAATGCATATTGCTTAGGCAAAGTCCAGACAGTGTGAACATTTAGGCAGAAATACTATTCCAGAAAATCAAAAGTGTCAGGCACACAAATAGAATTAAAGTCA
>SJYA01002840.1:987189-1058320 GCA_006410615.1 Neotragus moschatus
GGGGAGGGAAGGGGGGAGGGGGACCAGTGAGGTTTTTGAAGAGCATCCTTACATGGACTAACACCTGCATTAGGAAGCACTGGAGGGAAGCTATGGAGACCATGGTGGGAAGAGAAACCCTGCCTCCAATAGCTCCTGTCTGTGGTAAAGAATGTCTAGTTACTGCCACTTCTCTGGATAAAGATACCTGGGTCATTTTAGAATTATTTAGAGAGAGAGAAGAAGGGGGTGGGGAAAGAAAAGAAAATTAAGGTAGAATGATAAAGGGAGAAAAGGACATTGAAGGTCAAATTTAAGTGCAAGGTAAGAGAAAATTAAATGGAATAAAAAGGTTATTGCAAACAATGAAAAGTCCCCTATATTACAAAGATAAATTTTTAAGAATTTAATCTCACGACTGAGGAATTTGCAAGTTTTTATATGGACTTAAAAATAGAATTTTTCCCCAAATATGTTAAAAGCAAGAATTTTAAAAGAGAAAGAGGAGGGACACCAAGGCAGTCCCAACTTTGCACCGGTCTGTCTAGGGAGGCCTCACCGAGCAGGTGGCATTGAGTCAGGAGTTTTGCCAGTGTACAGATATGAATGTGGGGTCAGGAATGATTCCAAGCAGAGGCACTGAGGCAGCCTGTGCTCCAGGCAAATCACAGTTTGGTTCAGTTCATTTGCTCAGTCATGTCAAACTCTGTGACCCCATGGACTGCAGCACACCAGGCATACCTGTCCATCACCAACTCCTGGAGTTTACTCAAACTCATGTCCACTGAATCAATGATGCCATCGAACAATCATCCTCTATTGTCCCCTTCTCTAGCCTTCAATGTTTTCCTGGATCCGGGTCTTTTCAAATGAGTCAGTCCTTTGCATCAAGTGTCTAAAATATTGGAGTTTCAGCATCAGTCCTTCCAACGAATATTCAGGATGATCTGTTTGGATATCCTTGCTGTCCAAGAGACTCTCAAAATTCTTTTCCAACATCAAGTTCAAAAGCATCAATTCTTTGGCACTCAGCTTTCTTTATAGTCCAACTCTCACATCCATACATGACTACAGAAAAACCTAGCTTTGACTAGATGAACCTTTGTTGGCAAACTAATGTCTCTGTTTTTTAATAAGTTGTCTAGGTTGCTCATAACTTTTCTTCCAAGGAATAAGCGTCTTTTAATTTCATGGCTGCAGTCACCATCTGCAGTGATCGTGGAGCCCCCAAAAATAAAGTCTCTCACTGTTTTCATTGCTTCCACATCTATATGTCATAAAGTGATGGGACCAGATGCCATGATCTTAGTTTTCTGAATGGTAAGTCTTAAGCCAACTTTTTCACTCTCCTCTTTCACTTTCGTCAAGAGGCTCTTTAGTTCTTCTTCACTTTCTGTCATAAGGGTGGTGTCATCTGCATATCTGAGGTTATCGGTATTTCTCCCAGCAATCTTGATTCCAGCTTGTGCTTCATCCAGAGTACATGGTGTACTCTGCATATAAATTAAATAAGCAGGTGACAATATACAGCCTTGACATACTCCTTTCTCAATTTGGAACCAGGCTGTTGTTCCATATCTAGTTCTAACTGTTGCTTCTTGACCTGCATATGGATTTCTCAAGAGGCTGGTCAAGTGGTCTGGTATTCCCATCTCTTTTAAAATTTTCCACAGTTTGTTTTGATACACACAGTCAACAGCTTTGGCATAGTCAATAAAGCAGAGGTAGATGTTTTTCTGGAACTCTCTTGCTTTTTCAATGATCCAACAGATGTTGGTAATTTGATCTCTGGTTCCTCTGCCTTTCCTAAATCCAGCTTCAACATCTGGAAGTTCACAGTTCATGTACTATTTAAGCCTGGCTTGGATAATTTTGAACATTACTTTACTAGTGTGTGAGATGAGTGCTATTATGCCCAAGTTTGAACATTCTTTGAAATTGCCTTTCTTTGGGATTGGAATGAAATCTTATCTTTTCCAGTCCTGTGGTCACTGCTGAGTTTTCCAAATTTGCTGACATATTGAGTGCAGCACTTTCACAGCATCATCTTCCAGGATATGAAATAGCTCAACTGGAATTCCATCACCTCCACTAGCTTTGTTCATAGTGATGCTTTCAAGGCCCACTTGACTTCACATTCTAGGCTATCTGGCTCTAGGTGAGTGATCACACCATCGTGGTTATCTGGGTCATGAAGATCTTTTGTATACAGTTCTTCGGTGTATTCTTGCCACCTCTTCTTAATAGTTTCTGCTTCTGTTAGATCCATATCATTTCTGTCCTTTATCAAGGTCATCTTTGCTTGAAATGTTCCCTTGGTATCTCTAATTTTCTTGAAGAGATTTCTAGTCTTTCCCATTCTATTGTTTTACTCTATCTCTTTGCCTTGATCACCGAGGAAGGCTTTCTTATCTCTTCTTGCTATTCTTTGAAACTTTGCATTCAGATGGGTATATCTTTCCTTTTCTCTTTTGCTTTTTGCTTCTCTTCTATCCACAGCTATTTGTAAGGCCTCCTCAGACAACCATTTTACCTTTTTGAATTTCTTTTTCTTGGAGATGATCTTGATCCCTGCCTCTTGTACAATGTCACAAACCTCTGTCCATAACTCTCCAGGCACTCTATCAGATCTTATCCCTTGAGTCTACTTGTCACTTCCACTGTATAATCATAAGGGATTTGATTTAGATCATACCTAAATGGCCTAGTGGTTTTCCCTACTTTCTTCAATTTAAGTCTGAATTCGGCAATAAGGAGTTCATGATCTGAGCCATAGTCAGTTCTCATTCTTGTTCTTGCTAACTGTATAGAGCTTCTCCATCTTTGGCTGCAAATAGTATAATCAATCTGACTTCTGTATTGACCATCTAGTAAGACACTTTAATACCCCACTCACACCAATGGATAGATCATCAAAACAGAATATTAATAAGGAAACACAAGTCTTAAATAATTCATTAGATGAGATGGATCTCATTGATATCTATAGGACACTCCATCGAAATGCAGAAGAATACACCTTCTTCTCAAGTGCACATGGAACCTTCTAGAGGTAAGCCACATCTTGTTTCACAAATCAAACCTCAGTAACTTTAAGAAAATTGAAATCAAATCAAGCATATTCTCTGACCACAACACTATGAGCTAGATACCAATTACAACGTGGGCGGGGGAGGGGGGACTGTAAGAAACACAAATACATTAAAATTAAACAGCACATTTCTAAATAACCAACAGGTTACTGAAGAAATCAAAAGGGAAATAAAAAATTTCTAGAAAAAAATGACAATGAAAACATGACAACTCAAAACCTATGGGATGCAGCTAAAGCAGTTCTAAGAGGGAAGTTTATAGTAGTACAATCCTACCTCAAGAAACAAGAAAAACATTGAATAGACAATCTAACTTTACACCTAAAACAACTGGAAAAAGAACAACAACTCCCCCTCAAAAGAGCCAAAATTAGTAGAAGGAAAGCAATCATAAAGATCCAAGCAGAAAAAAATGAAAAAGAAATGAAAGAAACAATAGTAAAGATTAATAAAACTAAAAGCTGATTCTTTGAGAAAATAAAATTGAAAAGCCTTAGATAGACTCATCAAGAAAAAAAATAGAAGAATCAAATCAACAAAATTAGAAATGAAAAAGGAGAGTTACAACAGACAATGCAGAAATACAAAGGATTATAAGAGACTATTATGAACAACTATATGGCAATAAAATGGATAACCTGGAAGAAATTAACAGATTCTTAGAAAAGTTCAATCTTTCAAGAATTAACCAGGAAGAAATAGAAATTATGAACAATCCAATTACAAGCACTGAACTTGAAGCTGTGATAAAAAGAAAAAAAAAATCTCCCAAAAAAGAAAGGCCCACGACCAGATGGCTTCACAGGAGAATTCTATCAAACATTTAGAGAAGAGCTAATGTCTATCCTTCTAAAACTATTTCAAAATATTGCAGAGGAAGGAACACTTCACTCATTTTATGAGGGCACCATCACCCTGATACCAAAATCAGACAAAGACAACACACAAAAAAAGGAAACTACAGGCCAGTATCACTGATGAACATAGATGCAAAAATCCTCAACAAAAAATTTTAGCAAACAATTCAGCAACACAGAAAAAGGCTCATAAACCATGATTAAGTTGGGTTTATTTCAGAAATGCAATGATTCTTCAACATATGCAAATCAATCAATGTGATACATTATATTAATAAAGAAAGTGAAGAAAGTGAAAGTGAAGTTGTTCAGTCGTGTCCAACTCTTTGCGACCCCATGGATGATAGCCTGCTAGGCTCCTCTATCCATGGAATTCTCCAGGCAAGAATACTGGAGTGGGTTGCCATTTCCTTCTCCAGGGGATCTTCCTGACCCAGGGATCGAACCCAGGTGTCCCTCATTGCAAGCAAATGCTTTACCGTCTGAGCCACCAGGGAAGCCCCTGTATTACCAAACTGAAAGATAAAAATGATATGGTAATCTCAATAGACGCAGAAAAAACTTTTGACAAATTTCAACACACATTTATGAACCTATCTCAACATAGTAAANGTCCCTCATTGCAAGCAAATGCTTTACCGTCTGAGCCACCAGGGAAGCCCCTGTATTACCAAACTGAAAGATAAAAATGATATGGTAATCTCAATAGACGCAGAAAAAACTTTTGACAAATTTCAACACACATTTATGAACCTATCTCAACATAGTAAAGGCCATATATCATAAGACTACAACAAACGTTATTCTCAATGGTGGAAAACTGAAAGCATTTCCCCTTAGATCAGGAACAAGACAAAGGTGTTCACTTTCACCACTATTATACAGCATATTTCTGGAAGTCCTAGCTACAGCAATCAGAGAAGAAAAACAAATAAAAGGAATCCAGATAGGAATAGAAGAAGTAAAGCTCTCACTGTTTGCAGATGACATGATATTGTACATAGAAAACCCTAAAGATAGTATCAGAAAATCATTAGAGCTAATCAGCAAATTTGGCAAAGTTGCAGGATAGGAAATCAATACACAGAAACCACTTGCATTTGTATATACTAAAAATGAAAAATCAGAAAGACTAATTAAGGAATCAATCCCATTCACCATTGCAACAAAAAGAATTAAATATCTAGGAATAAAATTGCCTAAGGAAATGAACTGTTCAGTTCAGTTCAGTCGCTCTGTCGTGTCTGACTCTTTGCAACCCCATGGACTGCAGCATGCCAGGCCTCCCAGTCCATCACCAACTCCCAGAGTCTGCTCAAACTCATGTCCATTGAGTCGGTGATGCCATCCAACCATTTCATCCTCTGTTGTCCCCTTCTCCTCCTGCCTTCAATCTTTCCCAGCATCAGGGTCCTTTCCAATGAGTTAGTTCTTCGCATCAGGTGGCCAAAGTATTGGAGTTTCAGCTTCAGCATCAGTCCTTCCAATGAATATTCAGGACTGATTTCCTTTAGGAAATGGTTTGATCTCCTTGCAGTCCACTAGTTGGACTCTTTCAACTTAGCATGTACCTTATTCAGTTTCAAAATACCCAGGAATGAAATTCAAAAAACAAAGTTTAGCAAACAGACACTTAAGTTTAAAGAAAAAAATGCCTGTTTTATCAGCAGCAAATAGACCTAGAGAACTACTGATGTTGCTGTCTTTGAGAAGTAGTGTTTTACTGTGCCTGTTGGTTTATGCAAATAGCTACCTTATAAGAGCTCACACCCAGACACTGCAACTTGATGCCTGAGGATTCAATAGCCATCCTGTTGTATTCTCTTTAATCTCCCTCCAGGCTGACTCTGTATTTGTGTAAATTAATCTTTGCATTAATATTTTAAGATAGGTTTGATTTGGATTGAAATGAGCAAGTAGATTCACTGAGACCTATCTAAAAAGAGTGCTTGTGTGATTTCATTTTGCTGCGTTAATATTCCGTGATAGATACTTTCTATTAGCAGAGNTTAATCTCCCTCCAGGCTGACTCTGTATTTGTGTAAATTAATCTTTGCATTAATATTTTAAGATAGGTTTGATTTGGATTGAAATGAGCAAGTAGATTCACTGAGACCTATCTAAAAAGAGTGCTTGTGTGATTTCATTTTGCTGCGTTAATATTCCGTGATAGATACTTTCTATTAGCAGAGAATATTCAGGACTGATTTCCTTTAGGAAATGGTTTGATCTCCTTGCAGTCCACTAGTTGGACTCTTTCAACTTAGCATGTACCTTATGGATCAAGTGTCATGCCACAAGACAATCTGATAGCTAAGCTTGAGGTGCAGAAAAAAATAAGTTTTTGGCTTATGAAAAGAAAATTTTCAGTTAAACCAAACATGCTCTTCTTTTCTAGATGGATTATATTCTGAAAACATCTTTATCTCCACCTTCAATATGTATTCACACACATGCACTCATACACACACACACACACAAACGTGTGTGTGCGTGCATGCTAAGTCACTTCAGTACTGTCTGACTCTCTGCAACCCTCTGGACTATAGCCTGCCAGATTCCCCTGTCCATGGGATTCTCCAGGCAAGATATTGGAGTGGGTTGTTATGCCCTTCTCCAGGGGATCTTCCCTATCCAGGGATCAAACCTATTGGTAGGCAGGTTCTTTACCACTAGCACTATCTGAGGAACCTACACACACACAAACACACAGACACACACACATGCACACGTGTATGCACACACACACATACACACACACAAAATACACATATACATACAATTTATATCTTGAGGCCACTTTTTCCATCTGTACAATAAACTAACTGGACTAAATATTTTTAACTAAAGTAATTTTTTTCATTTAAAAATAGTAATTGTTATGGTAAAAAACGAAAAGTTTGAGGGTAGTCCTAAGATGGCAGAGGAATAGGACAGGGAGACCACTTTCTCCCCCACAAATTCATTGAACGATCATTTGAACGCTGAGCAAATACCACAAAACAACTTCTGAATACTGGCAGAGGACACCAGGCACCCAGAAAGACAGTGCATTGTCTTCGAAAGGAGGCAGGACAAAATATAAATGTTAAAAAGAGATCTGTCCCAGGGAGGGAGTCAGAAAAAACGAGAAGTTTCCAAACACCAGGAAACCCTCTCACCGGTGGGTCTATGGGGAGTTTTGGAATCTAAGAGGACAACATAACCAGGAGGAAAAAAATAAATACATAAAACCCACAGATGATGTGCCTAACTGCAATTCCCAGTAGCCCAGACACTTGTGTCCACCACCAGCAAGCGGGGGCTGAACAGGGAGGTGTGGGCTGCATTGCTTAGGGTAAGGACTGGGCCTAAATGTCCTGGGGGCAATCTGAGGGAGCTAACATGAGATAGCCACCCAAACCGTGGGATAGCCAGAGAGAGGGGGGAAAAATAAAAGAGGAAAGAGAGAGAGAGAACTTTCCCACAAAAAAAAACCCTCTAACCTAAGGCACTGCCAGCCGTTCACAGAACAGAGGACTGAGCCAACACCAGGGGAGAGCTAGCGGCTGCGGACTGGCTCATCCCCCACCACAGGCAGGGAGGCATTCGGGCAACAGCCAGAGCTGGAAGGCAAGGGGCACGCTCGACCCCAGAGACCAGGATGCTCTACCAAACTGGGTACAGGCTCCCAGTTGCTAACCAAGTCTTCCTGGGACCCTAGATTGTTGACATCTGCCAGGAGGGTTGCAGCCAGAGATCAGCTCCCCAGAAGAGAGACATGGCACACCTGAGACGTGCTCCCACTGCCACCCAGGAAACTGAGCTACTGGTACCGGGAGGTGATAAGATGCACTGCCCAACTGGGGAGTTCCGCTTGCCAATCGCCTGGTCCCCTGGGAAGGGCACAAAACACAGGCTTAGCCTAGTCTGTGCCTTTGTGGAGTACCCGAGAACCTGAACCTGAATGGCTTAGACCTGGGAAGTACACACAACACAGGGCCCACCTTAGACAGCTCCCCTGCACAGCAACTTGGAACCTGACCAGTGTAGACCAGAAAAGCACACACGCCATGAGTGGGGGCAGACCCAGTGTGGCCCAGACATTGCAAATACTCCCCACACACCCAGTGATATTTGTTTGCAGTGTTCCCCACTCCCTGCAGCACAATTGAACAACTGAGCCTAAATAAATGACCACCTCCGCCCCCTTGTGTCAGGATGGAAGTTAGATACTGAAGAGACTTGCAAACAGAGGAAGCCAAAATAAACAAAGAAGAGGGAACCGCTTTGGAAGTGACAGGTGCAACAGATTAAAACCCTGTAGTTGGCATTGGCTACATTGGAAGGGACCTACAGACCTTGAGAAGAAATATAAGCAGGAACAAGGAACTATCTTAAACTGAACTGATCCCATACTGCCCTCAACAGTTCCAGAAAAATTCCTAGATATAATTTACTATTATCATTTTTAAGCTTTTAAAGTTTTTTTATTTCTAAGTTCTTTATTACTCCTTTAATTTTTATTCTTAAAACCTACTATTACCTTCAAAAAAAGATCCTATTTTTAAAGCAAATTTCATATTTGTTTATAACTTTTGTGACTTTTTTTTAATATCGTATTTTTGAGAGTCTAACCTCTATTCAAGAAAAGATAAGAAAGCCTTCCTCAGCAATTAATGCAAAGAAATAAAGGAAAACAACAGAATGGGAAAGACTAGAGACCTCTTCAAGAAAATTAGAGTCACCAAGGGAACATTTCATGCAAAGATGGGCTCGATAAAGGACAGAAATGGTATGGACCTAACAGAAGTAGAAGATATTAAGAAGAGGTGGCAAGAATACACAGAAGAACTATACAAAAAAGGATCTTGACGACCCAGATAATCACGATGGTCTGATCACTCACCTAGANTTCATGTCAATGTATGGCAAAACGAATACAGTATTGTAAAGCAAAACAAACTAAAAAATAAAAATTTTTAAAAAATGAGTGAGGCTGTGTTCCAATAAAATTTTATTTACAAAAATAAGTAGTAGGGCAGAGATCTCTCACCTGCCCACTTGTATCTCTTAAACGTATCTTATATTAATAAATCTATTAACTACTTCTTGCTTATCAAAGAAAAAACAGGTGGTAGGCTAGATTTGGCAATAAGGTCACAATTGACTGATGTCTGGTTTAGAGAAATGTGGAAGATAGAAAAGTTTGAAAGAGTCAATAGAAAAACTGTTAAAATTAATAAAGAGATTTTGACAAGCCTGCCAGATACAGAGTCAATTACAAGAATAATAGCTCTTCTGTACACAAATAATAACTTTATATACTGAGATCAAAAATAAGAAACTATTTACAATCACAACAAAAAAGAGAATTTGGGAATTAAACAAGGATACACAAAACTTCCTATGAAGAAAAACTGTTAAAATTTATACAGCACACAGTGACTATCTGTATAAAGAGAAGTTGTCCTCTTTAAATAAGCCCCAAATTTATCTGCAAATATAGTGCACTCCTGGGTTAGTTAGAATAATGACTCTCCAAAGATGTCTGTGTTCTAGTCCTCAGGATGTGGGAATATGTCACCTGACGAGGCAAAAGGGATTTGCAGATAAATTTAAGGTTATCAGCCTAGAAGATTACCCTGGATTATACAGGTGGGCTGATGTAATCACAGGAGGCCTCAAAAGTGGAGGGTCTTCCCCAGCTGTGGTCAGAGGGAAACGTGACAATGGAAGCCAAGTCAGGGAAATACTGTGTTACAGGCTGTGAAAATGAAGAAAGGGAACCATGAGCTAAGGAATGTGGGTGTCCTCATAGAGCTGGGGAAGACAAAGAAACAGTTTCTCCTCTAAAGCCTCCAGAAGAGAACATATCCCTAGAGACATCTGACTTAAGCCAAGTGAGATCATATCAGATTTCTGACCTGGAGAACTGTAAGGCAAGAAAGTTGTGTTATTTTAAGCCACTGTTTGTAGTAATCTGTTGTAGCAACAGGAAATTAAGACAGATTTCAAAGTTGTGATTGGAATTTTTGAGGAATTTGTAAACTTGGTCTAAAATCTGTAATGTCCATAAAAAATTCAGCATTACAGGAAAAGAAGGAAGAGGAAGAGTTTTATATTACCCAGTACTGACATACTACAAAACTACAATAATGAAAACTGTATGGGACGTATAGAGGAACAAACGACCAAAAGGATAGACTAGAGAGCTCAGAAACATACACGTTTTGTATGCAGTATTTGATAAATGATTTCACAAAAATAAGGAAATTTAAAAGAACATATTGAAATACAAACTTACCTTATGGGAAAAAACTGAATCCTTACCTTACAACACATACTATATGGATTAACAATCAATGTGAGAGACAAAAAGCTGTAAAGTTAATAGAAATATAAGAATATATATATATACGCATATATATGTATATATATATTTGTAAAGGAAGACATTAGAACTTCAAAAATATACTCCAATGTTTTTAAAAGAAGTAAAAATATAATGTTACCATGAAACTTATATGATGTTTAATGTTAATCTCAATAAAAAATAAATTTTAAAAAATGGAAAGACAAATACCAAAAATTTTTTCAAAAATGAAAACCATAAGATATATACATGATAAGTTTGGTTGTATCATAATCAAACATTTCTATCCAAAGTCGTATACCACGGACAGATTTAACAGATGAAAAAGTGGAAGAGAACAATCCATGCCGTAAGCAACCAAAGGAATAATATTTAGAAAATATCATGTAACCTTTGTAAATTGACAGGAAACTGACAGCAACCACAATAGAAAAATAGACAAAGAATATGTAACTAGGAAACTCAAAAGGTAACAGGTATATAAATATAGGAAAAGATGCTCAAACCTACTAGAAATCAGAGATGTGCAAATTAAAGCAAAGAGGTAGTATCACTTTATGTCTATTACATTAGTTAAAAATTAGAAAGCTGGGTAATTGATGGGACTATGGAGATACAGGGGACCCCAAGCACTGGAGGTGGAATTGTAAACTGCAGGAGCCCCACGGTGAACATCTGGCACCTTCTGTTAAATTTTGCATAAGCCTGCAGTGTGAGCCAGCAACCACTCCTGGGTTTATATCCCAATAAATTTCTCACACAGACTCCTAAGGGGATGTGTATAAGGGTATTTATTGCAGCACAATTTAAGGAAGTATGGAGCTGGAGGCAAGATCGGGAGAGATGGTTGCTGGAACAGTGGATAAAAGTTGATGGATACATTCCATGGCGTACTTTGGAGCAGACAGAAGGAGCAAAGTAGATGCATGTTGAGCAATGTGGATACGGATCTGATAGACATAATGCTGAGTAACAGTAACTTTTTAAAAAGAACAGAACTTGATAATTGACCCAATAGCTTTATATAAGTTGTAAACGCATGAACACAAAATATGCATCTTGAGAAAAGCATGTACAAACAAAAAGACAGTAGAATAATTTGCTAATCTTGGGAAAGGGGAATAAAAGTGGATAGTAGTGATAAATGCAATGGCACCCACTCCAGTACTCTTGTCTGGAAAATCCCATGGGCGGAGGAACCTGGTAGGCTGCAGTCCATGGGGTCGTGAAGAGTCGGACATGACTGAGTGACTTCACTTTCACTTTTCACTTTCCTGCATTGGAGAAGGAAATGGCAACCCAGTGTTCTTGCCTGGAGAATCCCAGGGACCGGGGAGCCTGGTGGGCTGCCGTCTATGGCGTCGCACAGAGTCGGACACGACTGAAGCGACTTAGCAGCAGCAGCAGCAGCAGCAGCAGTGATAAATGGAATTAATAAATTATTGCAGGTAAATAATTCAGTGAATGGAGGAAATTTCTTGGGCAAATGATGATAGCATGCCTTGAACTCACCTGCATTTGAGTGGAAAAAATTAAAACATAAAATTTGAATGGAAAACAAGAGATTGAGGAATTTCTGTCTCCCAGATTCAGGTCATATGGTTTGAGGTATAAAGAGGAGTAGGGGAGGGTATGTGTTTGCAATGCTTTAATTTTTAATGCATAATTTTGAATTATGTTGTTCTTAAATGGCTTCTCAGGGAGGCCTGGCGCATGCTGCGATTCATCGGGTCGCAAAAAGTCAAACACGACTGAACGACTGAACTGAACTGAACTGAAATGGCTTCTTAAATACAACATTATATTTTAGCAAAAACAATACCACCAGTCTACAAAGACAAACAAAAAGCAAGTAAGACCTTAAGCACTTATACACAAATTCATTTCTTTTTTAAATTTAATTTAATTACTATTTTATTTTATCGGAGTACAGTTGATTTTAAAATGTTGCGTTAGTTTCAGGTATACAATAAAATGATTCAGTTATATGTGTACACATAATCATTCTTTTTCAGATTCTTTACCCATATACGTTTGTCATAGAATATTGAGTAGAGTTCCTTATGCTATACAGTAGGTCCTTGTTGGTTATCTATTTTACATATAGCAGCACAAATTCATGTCTAATCTCAGTTTGTTTTGTAAACTATTCTTATGTTTTGAATAAACACTCCCCTTCTATGACATTAATTGCTTTTGAAAAATACAGAATTTTCTCACAATGCATAAATAGGAGATTATCATTAATCTTAGATGTTTTCACAGAATTTTGACCAATTTTTTTTTATAATTTTTATATAAATGCACTTCCTACACAAGTTTGGGCATTAGACCACACCATTTTCAATAACAGAAAAATTATGGAAATTCTGCATACTGATTTACTGTCTTATTTCTCGAAGCAGACACCCTAGTGTCTTCCATATTGTAACTATTCATGCAATTTGTAATGAGTTGATTTGAATGAATTTTAGTCATGATAAGTAATTTGTTTTAAATAAATTTGGGAACATACTATTTTATTCAGAAGTAATAAAAGTGTTTTACTTAAATTTTTGTCTCAAATACGTCATATTTTTGATTAATTTCTGAGGTACTTTTTCTCTAATGTTTAATGCTATTTTTTTTTCATTCGAGTTACTTTTAGTCAGAAGGATGGAATGCTATAATTGTTTACCAAAATGAAAACAAATGAGATATATTAAGGACAGAGAACATTCCTGTCCACTGAAATGAGAGTTACTGATTTTACAAGGCAGATTGCTCTACCCCTTAAACATGATTGTTGTTATTACTGAGATTTAGGCCTTAGGCCATAGGGAAAACATTTATCAATGAGTTTTCAGACCTCTATAGCTCTGTTTTCTTCTATGAATACCTTGGCAGAATCCTCTGGGAGCAAAACATTTGAAAGTACAGGTTCAATGAGAATGACAAATTCTCACAGTTACATATATAAAGTCTAAAAAATAATCAAAGAAAGAAGAAAAAAACATACAGTTTCTGCCAAGCTACAGTTCAGAATTGTTCCTCTATTATGATGAAAGAGGATGTTTAATCAACTTTGGTAATGAAACAGTTGTTACCGGATAAAGTATAAAAATGTTTACACTTAGAATGCAAATTTTGAGTGGTATACCAAATGTGCATGGCCTGGTGCTATAATATTTCTTCAATACCTCTATCCTCTTTGTCTCTCTCTTTTCTTTTCTAATACATGTAGATAATATCTTTGTCTGTTAGTGCTACTATAAAAACTACTATAGGCTGTGTGGCTTATAAACAACAGAAGTTTATTTCTCTCGACTTCTGGAGGTTGGGGAAGTCAAGATCAAGGAACCAGGGGATGACATAATTCCTGGGGACCCACTTTCTGGATGAGAGTCTTCCTGCTATATCCTCACAGGGCAGAAGTTGCAAGGGAGCACCCTGAACTTCCTTTCATAAGGACCCTGCTGCTGCTGTTGCTAAGTCACTTCAGTCATGTCCGACTCAGTGCGACCCCATAGACAGCAGCCCACCAGGCTCCCCCGTCCCTGGGATTCTCCAGGTAAGAACACTAGAGTGTGTTGACATTTCCTTCTCCAATGCATTAAAGTAAAAAGTGAAAGTGAAGTCGAGTAGTCGTGTCCGATTCTTAGCAACCCTATGGACTGCAACCTACCAGGCTCCTCTGCCCACGGGATTTTCCAGACAAGAGTACTAGAGTGGGTTGTCATTGCCTTCTCCCATAGGACCTAATCCCTCTCAAAGGCCCCATCTCCTAATACCATTACATGGCAGGTTAGGTTTCCTCATATACATGGGGGACCAGGGAGGGGACAAGCATTCAGCCTATGGCAAATATTGTGGGAAAAAAACAAAGTTTTACCTTCAAATTAGTCTTAGTGTATTGTACATAGTATACAGCTCTGAGAGCATGATCATGCCTGAGAACTTGAGAAACACCTCTTAGGGCTCCTCATAGGTACTGGAGGGGAAGAAGCCTTTAAAATGGGCCAGAAAAAAGGAAGGGGGAACTTCCCTGATGGTCCAGTGGTTAAAACTCCATGCTTCCAATACAGGGGGTGCTGGTTTGATTTCTGGGTAGAGAACCAAGACCCCACATGCTGCGTGGCACAACCAAAATTTAAAAAACAAAAAAAATTTAAATGGGCCATACTTTGTACATATTCATAATGTAAAAGGCTGTTCAACTTTCACTTATGCAGTAAGGTGATCTCATTTATTCTCTTACAGTCAGAGGACTGGAGAAATTCAGGTCTCAAATAGAAAACACTAAACACAAAGGCTGACATATATCAGGTCCTTAATAATAAATGTGTCTTCTCTTTCCCCTGAAAGACAAGACCTAAAAAGTAAGACAGCCTCGAAACAGATTTCTCAACTCACTTTTATTAGCATCCTCTGGATACAGCACTTTCCTTACCTTCAAAAAGAATTCTTCATGCAAAGAGTCTGTAATTAGGATCCCAGGGAGAGCTGAGCACCTGGAAAGGATGGCAGGGCCTGCTTATTGTATCTCTGCTGCTTCTAGTCTCTAGGCCTGTGATAGGAGAAAATGCCCGGTACAAATTACAGACCCAAACACCTGACCTGTCTCAAATTTTGCTCATTTCCCATGAAGAAATACTGGCTGTGCGTTTTTCTTGAAAGGGGAACTTCAGAACAGCATCTCCAATGATTAAAATATGGTTTTCTTTTCACTTGAATGTCTTCTGTTTCTCTATCACTATTCCAGCAACTGGGTATTGGAGAAAGAAAAAAGCAAAAATCATGTTTCAAAACCTGGTTCAGTTTTCAAAGCAGGGGGCAGAGTCCAGTTGTTTGATGAAAGTTTCAACCTTTTAATTCCAATGAAGTGAAGCTAAATTTATTTTGTTGGAGAATTTGAACTGGTCAGCCAGGCCCATGGTTCAGCAGTTCAGGTTTCTTATAATTAACTGTCAAGAAAGAATCTGAAACTAAGCAGTGAGATGCAAGTGGGTCAGCCTCCAAAGGGTTTAAATTCTGATGAGATTTTACAAGAATGGCCTTTCATGGAAACATTCATCCCAGTCAATAGTTCACCGTATAAACAACAGCAAGTGTAGGTGGTTCACAGAAATGAAGGTTGAACTCCCCTTTGGTTCCCACTGCCCTTTTTGGTTATCACTGATGCTCCTTCACTGGAAACATTCTTCTGCTGGAGCTTCTGTGAACAAAGAGAATAAAACTTTGAGAATGTGAAGGTTGAATGGCTTACAAAGAACTCTTCTATTGCTATGATGGACTGGGTAGCAGAGGGCAACTCCCCTGCCTGCCCACTTGATCAGCAGAATGTTCTTTCCACATACACATCAATGGGTTTCTGAATTCCATCTCTAACTTACAAAGTGTTCATGGGCAGAGTGGGTGAACAGAGGATTCCATCTCATGTAGACTGTTTTAATAACTTGAGTAACACAGAAATATTTGTCTTTTGAATCAGAAAGCAAAATATTTCCATGACAGAAAGGTTTTCAGCTCCACTTTGACCAGGAGCAGAGTCTCTAGTCTCTTAACATTTATAATCACAAAGCATAGGATAGTAGGCATGTTACTTGTCTGCCCAGAATCTAAATTTCACTGTAATTTTCCAAATTGTGTATATAGAATGAATAAAGTTTAGATTTTTCACAGGACCTTTGTGCAGGCTAGTGATAAACAAAGTTAGAAATGAGTATGAAGTGCTGGAATGAACATTGGAAAAGACCCTGATGCTAGGAAAGATGGAGGACAAGAGGAGAAGTGGGCAGTGGAAGATGAGATGGTTGGATGACATCACCAACTTAATGGACATGAATTTGAGAAAACTCAGGGAGATGGTGAAGGATGGGGAATCCTGGCATGCTGCAGTCCATTGGGTTGCAAAGAGCTGGACACAATGATTTAGTGACTGAACAACAGAAACAAGATGATTTCCATCTCAAACGAGAGGAAGAATATACAATCACAACATTTCTAAAGTAAATGTGCTCTAGGGACTTCCCTGGCTGTCTAGTGGTTAAGACTTCAGGGGCCGTGGGTTTGATCCCTGGTCAGGGAACTGAGATTCCACATGCTGCAAAGAAAAAGGAAATGCTCTAAGAAAAGAGTCTATAGTCATGATGAAACCTGTCTAAAGTTTAGTGAAGAAGTGTGAAGTGAAGTCACTCAGTCGTGTCCAACTCTTTGCGACCCAACGGACTATAGCCCACCAGGTTCCTCTGTTCATGGGATTCTCCAGGCAAGAGTACTGGAGTGGGCTGCCATTTCCTTCTCCAGGGGATCTTTCCGACCCAGGAATCGAACCCAGGCCTCTTGCATTGCAAGCAGACGCTTTAACCTCTGAGCCACCAGGGAAGCCAAGGGAAATAAAAAGGGCAGCTTGGTCAAATATGCACTTTATAATAATTCATTTAGTTGTATATTTATTTTAATGGGATTTTGTATACACATTAAAAAGCAATTTAGAACAAAGCTCATATAACTTTCAATTTGTTTTACAAGAGATAAATATATTGATAAGCATGAAGAATAAAACTTATGTTAAACGTGTGAATGCTCAGTCATGTCGAACTCTTTGTGGCTCCATGGACAGTAGCTTACCAGACTCCTCTCTCCATGGAATTTCCCAGGTCAGAATACTGGAGCAGTTTGCCATTTCCTCCTCCAGTGGATCTTCCTGAGCCAGGGATCGAACCCACATCTTTTTCATCTCCAGCATTGGCATGGGGATTCTTTACTACTAGCCCCATCTGGGAAGGTCATTAAAAACAGGTATTAAATATGAAGTCTAGTGAAGGTGATGGAATTCTAGTTGAGCTATTTCAAATCCTAAAAGATGATGCTGTGAAAGTGCTGCACTCGATATACCAGCAGATTTGGAAAACTCAGCAGTGGCCACAGGACTGGAAAAGGTCAGTTTTCATTCTAATCCCAAAGAAATTCAATGCCAAAGAAGGTTCAAACTACCACACTATTGCACTCATCTCATACGCTAGCAAAAGTAATGCTCAAAATTCTCCAAGCTAGATTTCAACAGTACATGAACTGTGAACTTCCAGAGGTTCAAGTTAGATTTAGAAAAGACAGAGGAACTGGGGATCAAATTGCCAGCATCCATTGGATCACTGAAAAAGCAAGAGAGTTCCAGAAAAACATCTACTTCTGCTTTATTGACTATGCCAAACCCTTTGTTTGGATCACAACAAACTGTGGGAAATTTTTAAGTGAAAGAAAGTTAAGTCACACAGTCCTGCCCAACTCTGCAACCCCATGGACTATAGCCTACCAGACTCCTCTGTCCATGGGATTGGAGATGGGAATACCAGACCATCTTACTTTCTTCCTGAGAAATCTATAGTCAGGTCAAGAAGCAACAGTTAGAACAAGACATGGAACAACAGACTGGTTCCAAATTGGGAAAGGAGTATGTCAAGGCTGTATATTGTCACCCTGCGTATTCAACTTATATGCAGAGTACATCATGAGAAGTGCTGGACTGGATGAACCACAAGCTGGAGTCAAGATTGCCAGGAGAAATATCAATAACCTCAGATCTGCAGATGACACCACCCTTTATGACAGAAAGCAAAGAAGAACTAAAGAGCCTCTTGATGAAAGTGAAACAGGAGGGTGAAAAAGTTGGCTTAAAACTCCACATTCAGAAAACTAAGATCATGGCGTCTGGTCCCATCACTTAATGGCAAATAGATAGGGAAACAATGGAAACAGTGACAGGCTATTTTTGGGGGGCTCCAAAATCACTGCAGATGGTGACTGTGACCATGAAATTAAAAGATGCTTGCTCCTTGAAAGAAAAGTTATAACCAACCTAGACAGCATATTAAAAAGCAGAGACATTACTTTGTCAACAAATGTCCATCTAGTCAAGGCTATGGTTTTTCCAGTAATCATGTATGGATGTGAGAGTTGGATGATAATGAAAGCTGAGTGCTGAAGAATTGATGCTTTTGAACTATAATGTTAGAGAAGACTCTTGAGATCCCCTTGGACTGCAAGGTTATCAATCTAATCAATCTTATAGGAAATCAGTCCTGAATATTCATTGGAAAGACTGATGCTGAAGCTGAAACTCCAATACTTTGGCCACCTGATGGGAAGAACTGACTCATTTGAAAAGACCCTGATACTGGGAAAGATTGATGGGAAAGGAGAAGGGGATGACAAAGGATGAGGCGGTTGGATGGCGTCACTGACTCAAAGAACATGAATTTGAGTAAACTCCAGGAGTTGGTGATGGACAGGGAAGCCTGGTGTCCTGCAGTCCATGGGGTCACAGAGTCAAACATGACTAAGTGATGAATTGAAACATAAACAGTGCTTTTTTTACAAATGATAGAATATCAGGTGATTTAAATTAATTTTTATCTTTGTTCATGTTTTTAATTTTTTTACTTTGGTCTTGTATGGCTTGGACCTGATAAATGATAACAACGAGAAAAATGTTTCCCATGTGAAATTCACGTACCTACATTCTGCTTGCATGAAAGCTAGATGGATTTATAATTAATAATGTTTAAATGTAACTTCCCCAAGGAATCTTAGGTACTCTTTTGTTTGTTTACAAACCAAAATACAAAGAAATGTGGTTAACTGTACTTATCCAATCTGCCTTCCTTCTCTTTCTGCCTTTTCCACAACCAGTATGAAGCAATGTAGGACTGAACAAAATCGTTGGGCGTTTTCCCAGAGTGTGTCCTAGTCTCTGCAAACATTTTAGGTCCTATGGGAAAAAAAAATGCATTAACTCATTGAAGGATCACCCTCTGCTTTTTAAGTGGGAATTGCATCATGTGGCCTGAAGAGTAACCCGAGTGCCTAATAGCCTCCTGGAGAGTCATTTAAATCAAGGGGAAACCAAAGTGTCCCTGCATTAAGTTTCTTGAGTTCCCATGAACTTGAAATACACTGAGGTTAGAGTGACTTTGTGAAAAGTACCTGAGCCAACTCTCAGNGACATGGAACAACAGACTGGTTCCAAATTGGGAAAGGAGTATGTCAAGGCTGTATATTGTCACCCTGCGTATTCAACTTATATGCAGAGTACATCATGAGAAGTGCTGGACTGGATGAACCACAAGCTGGAGTCAAGATTGCCAGGAGAAATATCAATAACCTCAGATCTGCAGATGACACCACCCTTTATGACAGAAAGCAAAGAAGAACTAAAGAGCCTCTTGATGAAAGTGAAACAGGAGGGTGAAAAAGTTGGCTTAAAACTCCACATTCAGAAAACTAAGATCATGGCGTCTGGTCCCATCACTTAATGGCAAATAGATAGGGAAACAATGGAAACAGTGACAGGCTATTTTTGGGGGGCTCCAAAATCACTGCAGATGGTGACTGTGACCATGAAATTAAAAGATGCTTGCTCCTTGAAAGAAAAGTTATAACCAACCTAGACAGCATATTAAAAAGCAGAGACATTACTTTGTCAACAAATGTCCATCTAGTCAAGGCTATGGTTTTTCCAGTAATCATGTATGGATGTGAGAGTTGGATGATAATGAAAGCTGAGTGCTGAAGAATTGATGCTTTTGAACTATAATGTTAGAGAAGACTCTTGAGATCCCCTTGGACTGCAAGGTTATCAATCTAATCAATCTTATAGGAAATCAGTCCTGAATATTCATTGGAAAGACTGATGCTGAAGCTGAAACTCCAATACTTTGGCCACCTGATGGGAAGAACTGACTCATTTGAAAAGACCCTGATACTGGGAAAGATTGATGGGAAAGGAGAAGGGGATGACAAAGGATGAGGCGGTTGGATGGCGTCACTGACTCAAAGAACATGAATTTGAGTAAACTCCAGGAGTTGGTGATGGACAGGGAAGCCTGGTGTCCTGCAGTCCATGGGGTCACAGAGTCAAACATGACTAAGTGATGAATTGAAACATAAACAGTGCTTTTTTTACAAATGATAGAATATCAGGTGATTTAAATTAATTTTTATCTTTGTTCATGTTTTTAATTTTTTTACTTTGGTCTTGTATGGCTTGGACCTGATAAATGATAACAACGAGAAAAATGTTTCCCATGTGAAATTCACATACCTACATTCTGCTTGCATGAAAGCTAGATGGATTTATAATTAATAATGTTTAAATGTAACTTCCCCAAGGAATCTTAGGTACTCTTTTGTTTGTTTACAAACCAAAATACAAAGAAATGTGGTTAACTGTACTTATCCAATCTGCCTTCCTTCTCTTTCTGCCTTTTCCACAACCAGTATGAAGCAATGTAGGACTGAACAAAATCGTTGGGCGTTTTCCCAGAGTGTGTCCTAGTCTCTGCAAACATTTTAGGTCCTATGGGAAAAAAAAATGCATTAACTCATTGAAGGATCACCCTCTGCTTTTTAAGTGGGAATAGCATCATGTGGCCTGAAGAGTAACCCGAGTGCCTAATAGCCTCCTGGAGAGTCATTTAAATCAAGGGGAAACCAAAGTGTCCCTGCATTAAGTTTCTTGAGTTCCCATGAACTTGAAATACACTGAGGTTAGAGTGACTTTGTGAAAAGTACCTGAGCCAACTCTCAGTGCCTGCGAGAAAATTCAATCTAATAATGTGTGGGGATATTTACATCTTTATAGGGTTTACAATATCTTTGTTTTCCCCAGCCTTTATTATTACTGATGTATACATCTCTATTCAATACTTACCAAACCCTCGGGCAACCTAATAGCAGTATAATGTTCTTCACTTCAGTCAATGAACTTTAACAGAAACCAATGCATTTTAACTGAATTTTTGTTTATCTCAAGGAGCACATTTTAATGAAATCAATACATTCTTGCTGAAAGCCACATGAATCCATTGGAAAGAATACATTGTTACCGAAACCAATATACAGTTTTGTAATGTCGGTATGTTTTAGCATAAGCATAACCATACATTTTAGCTGTAACCAATATATTTCTTCAGGGCTGATACTGAGAAGCCTTATTTCATATAGAAGTAAATTCATTCTTACAGAAACTAGTACTGTATTCCATATTCCTGAGCCAGCAGTGTCAGTTTGAATGAAGACTATGATTTATATTGCTGAAATTATGTAAATATTTCCAGAAATGACATTTTAAAAGGTAGTTTGGAAAGTATATATTTTAATATCTTCATTAAGTTTAAAAAAATAAATCAGAAAAGTTTTTTTAATTGAAAAGAGCCTCATTTATAAGTTGTGATTTGATTAAACACACAAATATATTTATTAATATTAATGTCAGTCATATCTCAGTCACTGAATTTCTTAAAATTTGTATTGACTTCATTAGATGCTCACAAAAAAAAAAAAGGGAATATCCTTTGGGAGAGATCAGAAGTTACAAATTTAGAAATTTCCAGGCCTACACAAACATATGTCCATCTAACCTAAGAATGACAAAACTCATGAGATTCTTTCTCTGAACCCCTTCTCCCCTCAAAAATAGTAATATTAATGGAGTCATTATAGTCAAAAACTAATGGAGGAACACGAAAGGAAACACATTCAGACAATGACTCAACAATAAAAGAAAAATAAACGTCAAAGCAAATTTTTACATATGTAAGCATACGTGTGTGTATATTTATAGTTACCACTGCAGAACTCTCTTGACTTATATTAGAGCATTTTCCACACCCATATTAGCAAACTACACTTTATATACTTAGCCCAGAGATTGAAAATGCATCACTTTTTATAAAGCTAACATTTTAAAATTCAGATGTGCTTGTGTTTAGAAAGTGACTGGTTATCTCCCAAGACATTATCTAATTGGGAGAGTAACCTTGTTGTATAATTTATCCAGAGGAAAAACAAGGGCAACTTGCCTCCCTAGACATCTTCATTTGCCTTTTTAGGTTTCTCCACTAATGACATTTCCAGAAGATGAATAAAATGAAGGGAAGAATTATCCTACAGTAAATGTAATAAACCAAAGTCATTTTAAAAAAAAAAGAAAGCCACTTTCAGGAAAATATGCATCCTAGTTAAAATTAATGGAGAAGGCAATGGCACCCCACTCCAGTACTCTTGCCTGGAAAATCCCATGGACGGAAGAGCCTTGTAGGCTGCAGTCCATGGGGTCACCAAGAGTCGGACACAACTGAGTGACTTCACTTTCATTTTTCACTTTTATGCATTGGAGAAGGAAATGGCAGTCCACCCCAGTGTTCTTGCTTGGAGAATCCCAGGGACGGGGGAGCCTGGTGAACTGCCGTCTATGGGGTCACAGCAAGTCAGACACAACTGAAGTGACTTAGCAGTAGCACTAGCAGTTAAAATTAAAATGTTATCCTTAATATTCATACAAATAAAAAATCAATAATCAATCAGAAAATTCTCAGACCATTTAGTTGACTTCTTTACTTAGGAAAAGTAGACAGATGGCAAAATTTTAAAGGAAGGACAATAGTCTTATTAAATGAATAAGTAAGTACATAAACAAAAAGAAAAAAATTCTACAGAGCAGATGCTAAACCAAAAACTGGCAGTAGAAACATTTTCTTGTATTAAAACAACTTTTTAATTCATACAGAGTTCTTTGCAAACTCCTCCTATGGCTGAATGTCTGTCTTACAAACATTTCAGTTCCTAAACAGTTACTTTTAACTGGAATTTATTATTAATGAGGCCCAACTCAGATGCAGTTCTCCATTTTATAGATGGGTCATTACAGTAAATCCCTTTAACATCCTGTTTAGGTGTTAGGACACCAGAAACATAAGTAGCTAGTAGCTACTGGATCTCAAAACACACATTGAATTCAACCAAAAACTTCACAAAAGTAGGTGCCATATTCCTCATTTCCCTTCAACAGGCTCCTAGCTTTTTCCCAATGGCTCACATGGTAAAGTTAAATTTTTAACCCATGATTAATGCACGGTGCTCTAAACTTTGTGTGCTTCTTGGATACTGGCCTCAGGGGGCCATTCCTAGCATCCCTTCACTGGGCTCTTGTCAGTTAAACTGGACAACTCACCTCCCACCCACCTACCATGCTCCTTGCTGCCCCCCATCAACCTGGTCTCAAGCTCCAGCTTTTACTTCAGCTTCTGTTCTCTCACATGCCCTGAAAGGAGCTCCCATCACTTTATATCACCATTCATATTTAAATCACTTAAGACTGAGTCTAAGTATTAACTCCTCCACAAAGCCTTCCCGTAACAGACTGTGTGTGCTTAATTGGTCAGTCACGTCAAACTCTTTGTAACCCTAGGGACGGTGGCCCACCAGGTTCCTATGTCCATGAGATTCTCCAGGCAAAGATACTGGAATGGGTTGCCAGGAGCTCCTCCAGGGGAGCTTCCCAGCCCACAGATGCAACCCAGGCCCCCTGCATTGCAGATGGATTCTTTACCATCTGAGTCCTCGTAACATACTACCTTTCTATTTTTAATAACTTCCAGGCAATTAATGTTTCCTAGCCCACACTCACAATACTCTTCACACTCACCAAGACCCCCTTTCCATTTCCAAGCCCACCCCAGAATGGACCTGCCCTCCTACTTCTCTTTCACTTTGTCAAGCCGTCAAACAACGCTTTAAGCAGTAGCAACAGGTGGCCACCGCACTCCACGAGTGTGACCAGGAAGGATACAATGAACTTAGTTTATAACTCACAGTACAGAAGGCCAGAGTTTCACGTTTACATTGCTTCCCCTCATCCCCCGAGTCTCATGGGAGAAATGCCAAGGCAGACCCAGGTGAACCCCTCACAGGTAATAGATTTGAGTCTCACCAAGGAACTCCTAGATAAGGCCAATTTCATCTTACACAGGGCCCACTGCCACGCTTGCTACTCCTCCTCTCCATAGAGAGCTCACCTTTATTCCCTAGAGTAATCTGTAATGGCCAAATCGAATAAACTTCCAGTGCATCTTCGACTTTACCTTCCTGCAGCATCAGATGCTGTGGCCCTCAACCTTTTGACACCACTCCTCCCCCATTGCTGCACTATCTGCTCCTTGAGGACAGAAATCACATCTTCATCTTCTCATATCCACTTGCCAACAGAATGTAAGCCTGTTAAGAATAGCTAGATAAGGAGTCTTTTGAGCATCCTCCCCCCAGGTTGGCTGCTCCGTATTTTGCTCTTTCATTATTTTCCATCTTTTGTTGTTGTTGTTTAGTCCCTAAGTTTCGTCCGACTCTTTTGTAACCCCAGGGACTGTAGTCCACCGGAATCCT
Source organism: Neotragus moschatus (assembly GCA_006410615.1). Lineage (NCBI taxonomy): Eukaryota > Metazoa > Chordata > Mammalia > Artiodactyla > Bovidae > Neotragus > Neotragus moschatus. The sequence goes on from SJYA01002840.1 coordinate 1,011,672, forward strand.
CTGTCCGTGGGATTTCCCAGGCAAGAATACTGGAGTGGGTTGCCATTTCCTTCCCCAGGGGATCTTCCTAATCCAGGGATTGAACCTGCTTCTCCTGCATTGGCAGGTAGGTTCTTTTCCACTGAGCTTCCAAGGAAACCCTAGCCATCCTTTCCTTCAGTTCAGTTCAGTTCAGTCGCTCAGTCATGTCCGACTCTGTGCAACCCCATGAATCGCAGCACGCCAGGCCTCCCTGTCCATCATCATCTCCTGGAGTTCACTCAGACTCACGCCCATCGAGTCAGTGATGCCATCCAGCCATCTCATCCTCAGTCGTCCCCTTCTTCCATCCCCAATCCCTCCCAGCATCAGGGTCTTTTTCCAATGAGTCAACTCTTTGCATGAGGTGGCTAAAGTGTTGGAGTTTCAGCCTCAGCATCAGTCCTTCCAATGAACACACAGGACTAATCTCCTTTAGGATGGCCTGGTTGGATCTCCTTGCAGCCCAAGGGACTCTCAAGAGTCTTCTCCAATACCACAGTTCAAAAGCATCAATTCTTCATTGCTCAGCTTTCTTCACAGTCCAACTCTCACATTCATACATGACCACAGGAAAAGCCATAGCCTTACCTAGATGGACCTTAGTTGGCAAAGTAATGTCTCTGCATTTTGAATATGCTATCTAGGTAGTTCATAACTTTCCTTCCAAGGGGGAAGCGTCTTTTAATCTCATGGCTGCAATCACCATCTGCAGTGATTTTGGAGCCCAAAAAATAAAGTCTGACACTGTTTCCATTGTTTCCCCATCTTTTTGCCATGAAATGATGGGACCAGATGCCGTGATCCTTTCTTTACCTCCCCTCTAAAAGTTGAGGATCACTAATTACATCTATCTTCTTAGTCTTTATTCACTTTGAACCCAGTGACTAAGACACTACCTATATTGCTTATAAGGTCACAAATCTTTTTCTCTTTTGCAAGCACTCATGGATATCTGATCGTTACTAGAGTTATCAATCTATATGTACCATAGTGTACCTGTACCCAAAATTCAGCATGTTTAGAACTGAACTCTTTATGCCCACTTGCCTTTAAATCTTCCTCCATTTTCAGTGTTCCCAGACTCTGTAGTTCCACCCATGACTCAGTACCTCAAGCCACCACCCTGGAGCATATGCTTCCATACACATCCTTCAGGGGGTCTCTTTTGATTTAACCCACTGACCATCCCTTCAGCTTGTTCCATTTCTGCTGCATGTGCCTGTTTTAGTTGAGTCCTTAATTATTTCTCATCTAGAATATATCAACTCCTCTTCCTGTTCTTATTCATTCTCTACACAGCCTCTAAGGTGGATCATTTGACCAGACAAACTTTAATGTCTCCCCATTACTTACAGCCTTCCTGGGTGGCACTAGCGGTAAAGAATCCGTCTGCTGGTGCAGAGATATAAGAGACATGGGTTCAGTCCCTGAATCAGGAAGATCCCCTGGAGGAGGAAGTAGTAAATCACTCCAGTATTCTTGCCCACAGACAGAGGAGCCTGGCGGGCTACAGTCCATAGTGTAGCAAAGAGTCAGACACAAATGAGCATCTGAGCAGAGCAGAGCATTGCTTACAGAATAAAGTGCAAACTGCTTAGTGGGTTTCTGATCCTCCCCCATGTTCTCAGAGCATTTCCTCTAGGGTAGTTCCCTGTTGATTCCACAAATTCACTCTGTGCAAAGGTTCACTGAACCACGTGCATGTCCCTTCATGCCATCACACTCTACTGTCCCTATTCCCTTGAACTGCACATCTTCCTTATCCGTGATTGTACAGTGAACTCTTACTCATCCTCCAACTTGAAATGGGCATCATCATCTTTTCTGCAAATGAACCACAGGAGATATGTAAGAGCTCCCTTTTCCCTCATGCATGTTATATTATAGACATGCCTGCATCATACCAATTATTATATCATTTTGTAACTCTCTGTGTATCTGCAGCCTCTTTATGACCTGTGATCATTGAAGGAAAGCAGCATTGTCTTCTATGTCTTTGTATCAGAAGTCGTATTAAAAAGTGAAACATCTTTTGAGCCAAACAGATCGTAATTTAGCTTCCTGCTCTGTGAATAGATCTCAACATTTGTATTAGAGAATTAATTTCTCTAGTTCTTTGTCCTGGAAATTAAAAATGGAGAAAATACAAGATGAAGAAGGCTTGACAAGTGCCTGGTGCATAAAAGTCTCTCAATATATGATATTTACTTCCTTATTATCAATATTACATTATTGTTATTTTTGATTCCTCAGTGCTCTTCTCAGTGTCCAAAACCCTTTAGGTATTCAGTAAATGGTTTACAAATGAAAATGTAAGTTACTATGTCTAAATACTTGTGAAAGTGAAAGTTTGTCACTAAGCCATGTCAGATTTTTTGTGACCCCATGGACTGTAGCCTGCCAGGCTCCTCTATCGATGAAATTCTCCAGGCAAGAATACTGGAGTGGGTAGCCTTTCCCTTCTCCAGGGGATCTTCTCAACCCAGAAATCAAACCCAGGTCTCCTACATTGTAGATAAAAGTCTTTACTGTCTGAGCTACCATGTAAGTATGGTTACTTTAAATGGTTGTCTTACTGACAGCAACTTTATATTATTTATTGTTTTTTTCAACAACTTCTAAAGTGATCTTTTCAAGTAGGTATTCATTAAATGTTTATTCATTGATTTTCTTAGTGGTCTTGCAGTCTCCGGGGAGGAGAAAGAATAATTCCTTCTTTCCTTATTTTGTAATTATATCTATTTATTTGTTTATTCATTCAGTTTCTTCACTATTCAGATTCACAATGTTATAGACAGTAATAAATTTATAAAGGGAGTAAACTTGAATTCAACTAAGATTTTCTTGCTATTTAAGAGACTTTGAAGAAAAAAATTGAAACTTGAACTTTCGAAAATAAGTCTAGTTTAATATACTCAAACATCAAGACAATTTTTAAAAACTCTTGGGAACCAACTTGAAAATATGCACAGCCTAAGATGAAAACTCCAGTGTTTCATTCTTGAACTCTTCTAGGTCATTAAATATTCAAGATTTATTGATAAAAAGTAATGGTGTGTTTGCAGATTTGGTTAAGAAAAGGATTTATAGTAAATCCTAGTGTGATAACATTGCTTTGTGCTTTGTAGATATAAAAAAGTGACTATAATGCTATGAAGGTCATTAGAAATGGCATAGCAGCATCCTCCTGTGACCTTTATGTCATTTCCTACCACAGTGTGGTAGTAGAGAGACCAGTGTGGGGTTGTTATTTGCTGTAGCTGCTGTGGGTGGTGATGATAATCTCATGGATCAAGGTCAGTCGATTCGAACACCAATTGATCAGACATTCTGCCAAACTCCTGTTCGAAATGCCCACTTTTGATCATGGAGCATCCAGTAAAGTTAACCAAAGAATGTTAGGAGACCACCACTCACCTCAACAAAACCACCACAAACTTCAAAGCCTAAAACTCTGAGACCAACAGTTTCAAAAGGAACAAAGCCACTTTTTTATTTCCTTTTGCTTGTATAAAACTCACGGTTTTTTTTAAGGGCAACTTTGAAAGGTTGCATATCCTTCTAACCCACAGGGTGTCTTCACAGTAACAAGTGAGAGTTCGAAAACCCAAAGTGAACTGACTCTGCTTCATCAGAAAGGATATTGAACAGTTAGGAGAATGTGGCTATCAGAGATATTTATAAAACATATAGCTATGACTCTAAAGATACAGTTATTTCCTTTAAGTTGCAATATATAAAGAAAATACCCTTTATCTCAATGGCTATTTTTTGGACATATTCCTCATTGAAATGTAACCCAAAAGACTTTTAAAAAGGAAACTTGCCTTCGACGATACCTCCAGCCCTGTGAAAGGGGAAAAGCCTGGATTCCATTCACTCTCAGCCACTCACTGACCTGTTTTGCATTTCCATGTCCCATGACATAGCTTCTTATCCTTCCATATACATAATGGACAGCACCCATATTTGCCTAATTTCAAAGCTATATTGAATTACCCTTGACTTTGATCAAGGATCAAATGTTATAGAAAGAATGGGAAAGATTGCTATTTTCAGGGTATCCATCTTATCCTACAGCTAGAGCTGGGAACCCATGAGCAGTGGAGTCCTTGAGTTTATACCAAGGGAAAAAAGTTTGCAAGGGTGACCTCTGGCGGTAATTTTTATTTTACTCTTCTTTGATTACTTGATCTTTTCTGAATCTTACACTGATTGCTTTCATAATATAATGACAGAGGAAATATTTTTGAAAGATTTTTTTGACTGGGGCCATTTTTAAAGTCTTTATCAAATTTGTTACAATATGGCTTCTGTTTTATACTTTGGTTTTTTCGGCCATGAGCCATGTGGGATCTTAGCTCTCCAACCAAGAATTGAACTGACACCCTCTGCCTGGGAAGGAGAAGTCTTAACCACTGGACCATGAGGGAAATCCCAGTAAATATTTTTAAAATCAATTTGAATACCAGCTAGGACTTTTCAACTGCACTCATGAAACTGGGATGGATGATCTAACCAAATTACTGGAATTTGCTAGCTACCCATTAACTTAAAACTATTTTTACTCTATCTTATCTCTAATGTCTACAAAAAAAAAAAAAAAAAAGATTGGAAAGGCAGATTCTGATTTCTGTCCAGATTAGTCCTTTTGAAGCATGTCCCATAACCATTTAAAAGCAGTTAATTCATATCTATTTGCCTATCCACAGCTAGACCATCATCAGTGAAATGTATTTGTCAGTTATTTCCCCTCCTATTCTTCTTTTAAACTTTCTAGCACAAAATTGTGCTTGCTGGTAAAAATCTAGTGACCACAAAATCAATGCTTGTATTTTCTTTGGAAATGCCTTTTGGAAAATGCAGCCCCAATTGCCTTATTCTTTCTATTCTTATGTTAGTAATCTAATCTATGTTCTATGCTTTTTGGAATATAAAAAACAGTGTGAAATCTGAAGCTCCACCACCAGTATTTAATAATGAGTGGTTGACCCTAAAATCAGCTACATTTAAACATTTTTACTCAGTCCACCTGGAAGTGGATCTTTCTTATATTAAAGAAATAAAATAGTATCACTATCTAAATGTGATTTTAAATATATATACATACAGGACCTCTGGGTCCCTATTTCTAAATTCTGAATAACTCTGGGCAAATTCCTAGAACTCTGTAAGTCTTGGGAATAAAGATATATAGAGTTCCCAGAGGTAAAGTCTGGTATGATACAGACAGGAACTATTTCTATAATATTTGAGCAGAAACCAGAGTGATGAACGGAACATGGCCATGGAAGATTTAAGGAAGCGAAAAGGATAGAACAAGTAATAACCATGCCTAGAAGAATGAGGGAAGTTTAAAAGGTATTGTTGACTGGAAAAAAAAAAAACAAAAAACCACAGTCTGAAAGTTGACACTTAACGTTGTAATCAACAGACATTCTTATGACTTCAAGCTCTGGAGACATCGTCTCACGTAAATGCTGAGAACACTGTTCTGGAGAGGAAGAGGGGAAGTCATGACATGGGAGTTTTTGCAACAACGCAATATGGTCGGAACAAAATATCATTGTTGGTAAAAGAAAACTAGATATCTCAGATTAAGGAATTTAGTGCTTTTCTGTGTGTGGGAAGATTCAAGATTCTAGTCTCACTGAAATCATTCCTTTGATACGCACCTTAGCTCTCTGAGGCCAGCATCCTGTGTTTTCAAATCCTGAGTTCCCTTAAGCTGCACCATTGTGGGTGTCTGCAGTCTGATGATTGCTAGATGGCAGGCATTTCTTATTTCCATGATGAGTCCCTTCAGGTCTTACCATCTGGGAGGTTGTTAAAGTGGTGGCTAGATCCTTTATTTACTGATATGACAGACAATCTTTTCTTTCTGCAATATTCTAGGTGGAAGAGAAAGCATGGACAAGTCTTCAATTTTTGTATGCAACTGCCATGTACAAGGGACAATGAGACCATCAGTGTGGACTTATCCTGGGGCACATAAGTAAGAAGGAAATTTGTGCAGCCTGTGCAGCTTTCCATAACTAAGCTATAGGTTTTGTTCTCAGCCCATGGGTAATGGATGCTGGGCAAACAAGAATAAGTCCCTCTCTCTGGATGTTCTCAGAATATGAAAACAAGAGAAAGTGTTTCCCCAATTGATGGAGTCACGTAGAGCATATCTGAAAACCTCTTCTAAGCAATGGTCAGAAGGAGGTCATGCCAGCAACTGTCTCACCTTGTCTGAGAGTAACTCATTTTAGATTTTTCTTAATGTGTTAAATCAATTTAAGGAGTAATTTCAGAATTGTGGTTTACATCCTCAAAGTTGTGTCATTCCACAGTCAGTAGATGCTTTGATCCTGTTGCTGGAAGTGAAACAAACCAAAAATGTGTGTGGACCAGTGAGCTCCTGCTATTGAGTTGTTTGGTTTGTTTGGGTTGTCTTGGGTCTTCACTGCAGCATGGGCTATGGGCTTTCTCTAGGGCCTTCTCTAGCCCCTGAAGCAAGCAGGGGCTACTCTTCATTGCAGTGCAAGGGCTTATCATTGTGTTGTCTTTTCTTGTTGCAGAGCACAAGCTCTAGGTGTGCGGGCTTAGTACTTTTGGCGCACGAGCTTAGTTGCTTCGAGGCAAGTGGCATCTGCCCAGCCAAGGATCGAACTGGTGTCCCCTGCATTGGCAGGTGGACTCTTAATCACTGGACCACCAAGGAAGTCCCCCTACTATAGCTTATTGCTGTTTAGTCTTCTTTTCTCCATTTACCTCCTGTCTGAGGCTAAGCTCACCCTTTCTTATTTCAACCACAACCTGCACTGCTGAATCTCAAGTTGTACCTCCAGGTAGACTTACCTGCGGGAAGTCAATTTTCATTTGAAGTGGTGCTGAGAAGTGTCTTTTCCCTTTGATTGCAATTTACAGAGCAGATATGGAGAACTGGTACAGAAAAATCTAGTGACTGAATCAGAATGTTCCAAATCAGAGAGCAGGCCAAACTAACAAAGAAAATAAGCTATTAAACTCTAAACAGAAAGCACTGATTACTTCCACTTTTACATTTTGTTATACCTTACCGTGTCTTCTAATGTAACATTAGTCAGGCATTATTATATCTTCTGTTTTCCACATGTTCCTCTCTTTCTAGATTTTAACTCATCAAAGGGAGAAAATCTTACTTATCTTATATCCCTGGTGCTTAGACCAGGGCTTAGCTTAGTACACAGAAGCACTCAAACACAAAACAAAAAACCCGAAATAAATGAGCATAAAAATTAAAAATACAGCCGAAACTTTTTGGCTCCTCCACAACAGCCATTAGATCTTAGCAGATTCACAGCATCTCTGAGGCACAGAGTCCACACTGAGAGAGTTCTTAAAGGTCTTCAGGTGCAGCCCCACCTAACAAAGGACCTCCTTCGGTCGGTGCTGTCTGAAGACAGAGGATGTCAGAAGACACATTGCCTTCTGAAGCCTTTTGTTCATCCTTTGAGCAGCTTAAATTGTTAGAAGGTTGTTTCTTTTATGAAGCTGACATCTCTGGTTTCCTCCCACACATTCTAGTCCTGCCCTTAGGGCTTTCAGTGAATAAATATAATCTCTCAGAAGTTTCTTTGCCATTGATTTGAGAGCCATGTCTAGGCCATATTCGATTTCAGACTGAACTTGTTCCTCGGCTTCATCTTTTCATTCACAAACCCTAATAAAAGATTATTAGAAACCCAATTGAGATTGCTCAGCACAGCAATATCAAAGTGATGGCATCTCTCTTCAAGCCTGATCCTTGTTTAATCGAGGGNCTCTCTTTCTAGATTTTAACTCATCAAAGGGAGAAAATCTTACTTATCTTATATCCCTGGTGCTTAGACCAGGGCTTAGCTTAGTACACAGAAGCACTCAAACACAAAACAAAAAACCCGAAATAAATGAGCATAAAAATTAAAAATACAGCCGAAACTTTTTGGCTCCTCCACAACAGCCATTAGATCTTAGCAGATTCACAGCATCTCTGAGGCACAGAGTCCACACTGAGAGAGTTCTTAAAGGTCTTCAGGTGCAGCCCCACCTAACAAAGGACCTCCTTCGGTCGGTGCTGTCTGAAGACAGAGGATGTCAGAAGACACATTGCCTTCTGAAGCCTTTTGTTCATCCTTTGAGCAGCTTAAATTGTTAGAAGGTTGTTTCTTTTATGAAGCTGACATCTCTGGTTTCCTCCCACACATTCTAGTCCTGCCCTTAGGGCTTTCAGTGAATAAATATAATCTCTCAGAAGTTTCTTTGCCATTGATTTGAGAGCCATGTCTAGGCCATATTCGATTTCAGACTGAACTTGTTCCTCGGCTTCATCTTTTCATTCACAAACCCTAATAAAAGATTATTAGAAACCCAATTGAGATTGCTCAGCACAGCAATATCAAAGTGATGGCATCTCTCTTCAAGCCTGATCCTTGTTTAATCGAGGGAAAAAAGAACTGTAAGTTGTTTCATGCCAACAGTGTGTCAGCTTGTGTCCACACACTTCTAACTTTAACTAATTTAAGTTATCCTATTACAGTACAAATAGAATCTTCATTCTTCTCTTTAAGATAAGCTAATTAAGCCAAATCCAACCTCTGTACCCTACACTAAATTGTCAGAGACAAAGTTTTGGGTGATGTAGAACAGGCATCCGGGGTGGCTCAGACTGTAAAGAATCTGCCTGCAGTGAGGGAGACCCAGGTTTGATCCCTTGGTTGGGAAGATTCCCTGTAGAAGGGAATGGCAACCCACTCCAGTGTACTTGCCTGGAGAATTCCATGGATGGAGGAGCCTGGCAGGCTACAGTCCATGAGGGTTGCAAAGCGGACATGACAGAGCAGCTAACACTTTCACTTTCACAGAAAAAGAAGCGCTTTATTGCTTTGCCAGGCAAAGGGAGTCACAGTGAGCTAATGCCCTCAAAACTGTGTGTCCCAATCCGAAGGTGTAGTGAGAAGTTTTATACTAACGAGAGGGCAGGGCCTGATCAGCTCATGCACACTGTTCTCATCGGTTGGTGATGAGGTAATTGGGAGTCAGCATCATCAGCCTTCTGGTTTCAACCCGTCTGGGGTCCGTGTGCTTGTGGGCAGTAGATAGGTAACTTCTCGCACCTAGCGGGGGCTTCAGCATCTGCAAAACAGCTCAATGGTATTATTATGATCGTCTCTTGAGGGGGGGAACCAGGACCTGCCACAGAGCTGTGCTGTTTCTCCAGAAGGTCTCTGCATCCCCTCCCTTCCCTAATTAGCAACCGTTTAAACCCGCTCCAGGAACTCAGGGAAGGTCCTGGAGGTTGAATGAAGCCTGCTTCCTGTCATCAAGAAATTGGAGACACAGAAAGGCTTTTGTGCCCTGAGCCCCGTAGTGTCCTGCTCAGTATCACTAATAAGCATTAATAAGTTAAGGGTTTATTTGTGTCCCTGGTTTATTTGACTTTAGATAGATTTGATTAAGAATTGTCATAAATTAATGCATGAATTTTANGATGAGCAGGGTGGAGAGTGCCCCATACTCCTAATTCTTGGTTGATGAGAGGTAAAAATTAACAAGGGAGACGGACTCTCTGTGTTATACAGTCGTGTGTTAGTTTTCTGTTTTTGACCTTGGATGTCATTTTTAGTGCTAATATAAAACCCTATCAATTACTGCTGGACCTACAGGGGTTCTGCAAACTCTTACTGTAAATGTGAAAGTCCCACTTAGGCTTTCAGACCGTGACCCTGACGGTGTACAAACAAGAGGAGAGATAGCTATTGGCAGATAGCTATTAAATTCAAAATATTTAATTTTTTCATATTCAAATACATTTTGGATGCAAATTTTGAAATAGAGACAAAAATTACAGATGAAAACACTAAAATATGAAAGACTAAAAACTGTACACCCAGACCAAGAAATGGCCTAAGTAACCTTCAAAGAATTAAAATGTAATTGTTGTTTAGTCACTAAGTCATGTTGGATTCTTTTGCCACCCCATGGATTGTAGCCTGCCAGGCTCCTCTATCCATGGAATTTCCCAGGAAAAAACAGTGAACTGGGTTGACATTCTCTTCTCCAGAGGATCTTCTTCACCCAGGGATCAAACCAGAGTCTCTTACATTGGCAGGAGGATTCTTTACCAGTGAGCCACCAAGGAAGCCTAAAATGTAAATACTTAGGGCCAAAGTTTAGTAAGGCAGACTTCTAGTGTAGATGCTGGGGTAGACCACCTTGTTTGATTGATAGTAAAATATATCTAAACAAAAGCTGAATGAGTTATAAGCTTCAGTAGCCATACCTGTTTAAAGGTTTCCTTGGCAGGGTGTAGATGTAATGTTACTACATAACTTCTAATGAAGAAAAAAATCTTTATTCTCAAAATGTTCAGTTTTAGTCATTATGGATTATGAATGCACAAAGGACTTTTTAGCTGTTTTCAAAACCACAGGTAAAATATACTGGAATAATTTAAATCCTGTAATAAACAAAGGATATAAGATATGACAACTCTAAAGTGCCAGGGAAAATTAACTCACTGTAAAGTCAGTATTTAGCAGATGTAATGAAGAAGATAAATTTCAACAATTAGGAACTAATGAAGTTTTGTAAAAAATGCTATTTATAAAGAATAAGTGAGAAAATGCTTGGGAAACATGACATATATTAAGCAATAGGTCTGAATGACAAATGCCCTGAGCTATTAAGGAAATTAGTCAAGAAACTTAATTAACTTACAATGATTTTTTTCAAAACTCATAGGAGATTGGATACTGGCAACATGGTACCCATTATCAGAAAATGATTGAAAAGAATGAGCTCAGAAACTACCAGGTGGCAATTTTTCCACTAACTGTATTATTAGTAAAATCCTAAGATTAGAATTCAGTGCTTAACAAAAAGATCAGTGTGCCAGAATCACAATAACCAGGAACATATTTTTAAAATTAACCACACAAAACCAAGTAACCTTTGCTGTTTTCCATTCAATGTGACTGAAATACAGAGGAAAGGAAAATAAAATTCACATTGATATTGAGTGTGTATTTTTTTAATAATTTTGGACTGTGAAAAATCTAACATTCACTTGCCAAAATGCTTTTAATTGACTTGTTTAGAAGTTGAGCTATGTAAATTGAAACTTGTCCTTGGCAGGGGAAGACTAATAGTTATTATCTTCAGTCAGAAAAAGTCTATTTAAGGGTCACAATAATTGATCAGAGGGCTAATTTTCTATTAGTCTATACCTTATGCTAATGAAGTCAATACTGAACGTTGTGACATTTGTTTGTGTCTCAAGAGCGAGACTGAGTTTAGGATTTAAACTTTCATTGCACAGGGAGTTTGTGGTTAGCACTGATATGGGAAGGAAAAGGGTGTACCTAAAACCTCAAAGCCAGGGGAAAAAATAGATTTAAAAGGGAAAATTGGAGACAAGTTCTTGAGAGGCAACAAAGTCTTTAATGAAGACAAATGGGTGGATGAAAGCAAGTAATCAGTGGAAGAGGGATGTTCCCCAGCTGATGGCAGTCCTAATGAATTATTCACTAGAACCGTGGCCAGCTAGGAGCTGTCCTCTTCTAGCTAGTTCTGCAGTAGTTAACTGGCAAAACAGTGCGAACTTGACTGGAGCACTCTGGGCCCAGCCTGAAGGGGAGTCAGACTGTGACACGTTTGGTGGAATTACCTTCTTATTGTTGAGATAGATAGTAACTTATGTCCACATTAGACACGGATTCTAGGGAGAAGAAAATTCAGTGCCACCTTGAATAATATTAATATTAAATCACATTCTTCTAAAGGTTTTATCCTGATGTAAGACTGATAGTAACTTTGGGACTTAAGACTTGGCCTTCCAATGCAGGGAGTGTGAGTTTGATCCCTGGTCAGGGAGCTAGGATCCCACATTCTAAGATCCCACACGATTACTTCTATTTTATGTTTTACTTTTTGGCTGCCAGAAACCAAAAAGCCAAAGCACAAAATGGAAGCAATATTGTCATGAATTCAATAAAGACTGAAAAATAGTTCACATAAAAAAAGAGACTGATAGTAACTTCCTCAGTTCAGTTCAGTAGCTCAGTCATGTCCGACTCTGCAAGAATCGCAGCACGCCAGGACTCCCTGTCCATCACCAACTCCCGGAGTTCACTCAGATTCACGCCTTAAAAAAATTAAAAAATTTTGGGACTTCCATGACAGTTCAGTGCTTAAGATTTCTGCATCTGCAAGGCAGGGGGCGCCGGTCTGATCCTTGGTTCAGGAAGTAAGATCCCTCATGCCACGCAGCCAAAAAATAAAATTTAAAAAAAGTGAAAGATTTGTGTAGAAAAAAAAAAAAAAACTAACATGATGCTAATTTCATCTTTAATCTTGGACAAGTGTCTTAGTTTCATTGCCTTTTTCTGTTTTTCAGCAGTACACAGATGATTTTTGAAAAGCCTACTTAAAGTGAGCAGGAAGCTTAATGAAGTGAGTCGTCACGTGAAAATTATTCACAAATTTTCAAGTGTTATCCATTAGCTATTATTTTTGCCACTCTGGGTAGATTGCATTTGTACTCCTCTCCAAAGTATTAACATATACACGGGCCCATTAAACAAACATTTATTTTACCTTCTAATCTGTGCTGCAATGACAGGTCCAAGGACGCAGTGATGTATAAACAGTTCTATGCCCTCATAATTCATATTGTATAGGAGAAAGGACTATTACAACACTATGTGACAATGAATCTGATTTTTTTTTAATGTGTATACATGAGAGACACACTTATTCCAGTCTTGGAATAAGGAAAGCATCCTGAAGGAGGTGACGTCTAAGATGAGGACTAAAGGATATGTAAAATTTAGAAAAGTCAGAGATTTTGATGGGGGAGTACAACCCAGACAGAAAAAGCAACATGTGCAAAGACCTGGAAGGCACCTTCATAACATATTTCTGGAACTCCACACAGTCCAGTTTTCATAAAATGAATAATGTAATTCTGTGTATAAGGAGAGATGAGTTAGGACTGTTTTATAGAAATGAAATCTTGATAGTCTTATACAACATACAACAGAGGCTGGACTTTTTCCAGTAGGCAACGGGGTTTTAGACGGGCTATGGCATGATCAGAGTTGAATTATTAAGGACTGGATGAAAGATTTAGATTAGGGTTATTGCAGTAATCCAGATAAAATTCAATAGTAAAATGTTCTAAGACAGATCTGCACACATTTACTGTTCATAAAGTTTTACTGAAGATGGCTATATTCACTTACATGTTATTTTTGTCTTCTTTAGTGCTGCAGTGGTAAGGCTGTATGGTCATAACAGAGACTGTTTAGCCCCTCAAATCTGAAATACTCACTGTCTGTCATTGACTAAAAAAGTTTGCCAACCCTTGATCTAAGGAGAAAATATAGTAGGAATGAAGAAAGAAGGCATTGCAGAAAAATCACAAATTGACAGTGTGTGACTGATTAAATGTAGAATAGTACTCTTGCCTGGAAAATCCCATGGATGGAGGAGCCTGGTTGGCTGCAGTCCATGGAGTCGCGAAGAGTCAGGCACAACTGAGCGACTTCACTTTCACTTTTCACTTTCATGCATTGAAGAAGGAAATGGCAACCCACTCCAGTGTTCTTGCCTGGAGAATCCCAGGGACGGAGGAGCCTGGTGGGCTGCTGTCTATGGGGTCGCACAAAGTCGGACACGACTGAAGTGACTTAGCAGCAACATCTAAAAATTCAAACATTAATGATTCTAGAGCATTATGATTTTCATTTAACTTGCAGCAGAGGAAAAGGACAAAAATAGGGTGGAAGTGGCTATAAATCTGAGAAATGAAACATCAAATGAGAGAATTATATGATAAGAAAGATATTCCTAAGCTAAAAAGGAAAGTTCCAGGTGCTTGGGAGACATATGTCCAGTTTAGTATAAAACTAGACTGGATACACAGTATGTTTAGTTGGTTCACATTTTAAAAATGTTTTTAATGACCTGTTTCTACTTTCTAGATACCCTGATGATTTATCTCTATTGAGCCATGCCATGCCAAGTTGCTTCAGTCATGTCTGACTCTTTGCGACCCTGTGGACTGTAGCCTGCCAGGGTCCTCTGTCCATGAGATTCTCCAGGCAAGAATCCTGGAGTGGGAGTTGCCTTTCCTCCTCCAGAGGTTCTTCTCAACCCAGGGATCAAACCCAGGTCTCCCACATTGCAGGCAGTTTTATTTCTCAGCTGCTCTGTTGAGCAGCTCAATACAATTACTGACTTGTTTCTCTGTCTTTATTGTGTAGAACCAAACAGTGCAGTTGGTCTTTCAACTGACCGATCAGTGTCTTGGAAATATTGAGACGGTTCAATGGAGATATAAACCCTGCTTTGATTTTTGATGTTCCTTCCAAAAGTTTCCTTTGCCTTGTCTTTATTTATTTATTTTTTTCTTAAGTCCTGATAGAAGGAGAGAAGTTAGGGCTTTTGTGATATGATACGTTTGGTGGACTCTGAAGACGTTATTCAAACAAGGAGATGGGGGGAGCAAAAGTCACATATACACATGTAAGTGTTGCATTGTCTATTCCTTGAGTACTTAGGTACTTACACTTAAAACCCAGAGCAAAAATATTGTGAGTCAGGATCAATTTTGCTTTAAATCAGTTGGATAGAGGCAGAGCCAAGGCATACTGGCAGCCAAAGGACCTGTTTAGGGAGATGATAAATTGAGTCCTTAAGTCCTTGGCAGAAGAGCCGACTTATAGATAAGAGATAAGGAAATGAGTTTGCAATAGAATCTCTACTGATTAGTTGGGATGGAAATCAGAAGGTCTTCTGCAGTCTGGATTGCGTTTTATATTATCTTTGCCACGTATTTAGTGTATCAGCATATTTTGCAACTTCCCTCCCACCCCCACCACCAACTCAGTCCCTTCAGTAACATCTTTTGCTTGAGTGAGCAGTAAATAACAAGGAGAACTAGGGACAATTAACTATTATTGTAGCCCTATGACTAATGAAAATTCGTACATTGCACATTGGGGAAAAATGTGCTTATTAACATGCCTGTGGGGGGTAGGTTAATGTTGCTATTTTAACTTTGCTTGGGAGAAACTGAAGTCAAATAACTTACCCAAGGTTATCGAGGCGTCTGTGGCGGTGAGAATTACACAAGCAGAGTTCCTTCCGTTAGTGGCCCCAAGACACCTGGTGAAGAAAGTCCAGGGTCCCAGCAGCACCCTCTGGCCATATCCCAGACTCTAAACACAGGATTCATCTCTGTGTAGTGAAGCTCATTAGCAGGATCACTAAAAATGCATGTAGCAACTAGTAAGTCTTGCTAATCTCAAGGCTTTTCTCATGCACTCACACATTCACTGTATCATTCCTTTCTGAAGATTTTTTTTAACTGGAGTATACTTCCTTTACAATGCTGTGTTAAATTCTGCTGTACAACGTGAATCAGCTCTGTGCATACATGTATTGGCTCCCTCTTGAGCCTCCTTTCCACTCCCCCATCTCACCTCTCTAAGTCATCATAGAGCACCAAGCTGAGCTCCCTATAGTATACGATAGCTTCCCACTAAGTAACTCTTTTATATGTGGTCATGTGTATATTGGGCTTCCCAGGTGGTGCTAGTGGTAAAAGACTTGCTTGCCATTGCAGGAGTCGTAAGAGACATGGGTTCGCTTCCTGGGTCGGGAAGATCCTCTGGAGAAGGAAATGGCAACCCACTTCAGTATTCTTGCCTGGAGAATCCCATGGCCAGAGGAGCCTGGTGGCTATAGTGCATGGGGTTGCAAAGAGTCAGACAAAACAAACACACAGTGTATATATGTCAAAACTAATCTCACAATTTATCCCACTTTCTCCCTCCCCCTCTATGTCCACAAGTCTGTTCCCTACCTTTCTGAGGATTTTTTTTAACCCAGTAAAAGTGTCAGGACCCCCAAAAGAAAGCTTTAATGGTGATGTGACAGTTGGCAGAGTTGGCAAGCAGGTTCGTTAGGCACAAATGACACTGTCCCTTACTTCTTTATGAATTCAACCAAAACTTATGTGGCACTTATTGGGTAGTTCAGTGCTGCTGAGGTCTAAATCTTAGTAAACGGAGGACTGCAGCATTAGGTGGGGCAGGTACTGAGGACTCTCCTTGTGACATAAAAGGGAGTATTCCATTGTATAGTTAACGGTTGTTATTATTCAGTCACTAAGTCTTGTCGGACTCTTTGTGAACCCATGGACTGCAGCATACCAGGCTTCCCTGTCCTTTACCATCTCGCAGAGTTAATGGTTAGCTGCTGGAAAAGTCTGAACAGGGATGTGACTTCATTAGATTTTCTTGATTGCTACTGACAACAGTCTGGCAGAGAAGGAAGAAAAACCAGAACTAGGAAATAGTCCTTTTCTGAGAGAGAAGATAAGAACTTGAACTAGATCTTTAGCCATAGGTTCGGCAAGATGAAGATAAACAGAGATATTAGTTTTCACAGGACAAACAGACAGGAAGACAAGAGTAGCTGGAGGTAGGAGGCAGGAAGGGGGACGAATTTGGGGATGATTTCTAGATTTCTGGTTTGGAGGATGGAGTAGACGAGGCTGTCATTCAGTGATTCCTCCTGGAATTACAGGAGGCAATTGAGGTGGAGGCTGTGTAGGGCACAGGAGATGCAAAATAGGAAAATGTCTTTGCTTTGAAATATGCTGAGCTAGAAATGCCTGCAGGCATCTGGACAGTTTCCAATAAGCAGTTTGCTATAGAGGTTTAGCCCTCAAGGAGAAATCTGCACTAACATCAAGATTTGACAGTCGTGATATAGTGGACACTCGTGTATCTTGGTTGGCCTGGATTCCTCACCCAGCTAGTGTCTGATCCTGAATTAAAGGTTATAACCTGTAGAACTGAAAAATTGGACATGGTCATTCACTTTCTCTTTGCCTTTGTCTTTATGTTGTTGCCTTTGATTTTAAGCCATGAAAATATCTGATATTAGCAAGTACTGGGGAAAATATAAAGTCAAATATCAAGATGTGTCTAAAAAACTTTGATAGACTTATAAATCCATTATGACGAAGAGTACAACTCACAGGTGTTTATTTTGTTTCCTTTGGTTTCTCTGAGTTTTTTTTGACTTTTGTCCTTGACCTGATAAGAGTCATTAGGATAAAATATTTTGTAAGCGGCAAAACATTAAACAAAAGTGAAGGATTAAAACAGTCATAATGATAAAGTTGATTATATTTTAAAATGTAACCATTTTAAACACAATGTCATTTAACACAATGCCTTCACGTGATAATTGTTCAATCAATATTATTTTTCTAAGCCACTTCAATGGAACCAAATGCTTATAACATCTTCAGCACAAGAAAACTAGAACAATTCTAATAATCAAACCACTAGCTGTAAGAAATCAGTTCTTAACATTCCATTCACTTTGTATTGATTGGCCTTTGACAACATTTTAAGAGTTCCTTCTGGATCTGTAATTTCTGCTCAGCGCAACAAGATGATGGATGTAATTAAGGAGGATTTTTAATTAGACAAGATTTATTTGTTCAGAAGTGTCCCTGGAAATAAACTCAAAGTTGACTACTATTAATTTTTGNTTCTTAACATTCCATTCACTTTGTATTGATTGGCCTTTGACAACATTTTAAGAGTTCCTTCTGGATCTGTAATTTCTGCTCAGCGCAACAAGATGATGGATGTAATTAAGGAGGATTTTTAATTAGACAAGATTTATTTGTTCAGAAGTGTCCCTGGAAATAAACTCAAAGTTGACTACTATTAATTTTTGAAAAATAAAATTAAAAAGCAAAAATTTTAGTTGAATTCTAATATATCTATTCTAGTTTAGCTCAAAAGTATTTCTTTAAAATAAACAAGTTGTCATCTGTCTAGAATAAGTGAAAAGAAAATTGTGGTTCAGTTACCTACATACAGACTAATAGCAACACCAAGTGGTAGCATATTGGAATTGCTTTCAGTCTGTTTTATGAACGCCTAAGAGAAATTACAATCTAGGAAAGTGGCTGTTGTGACCAGCATAATCTGTAGTTGGCCTTTAAACGGTTGCAGATTTGAAGTATAATTACAACTATGGCTTCTGTAATAAAAGTTTTATTTCCAGTCCAGAGGCAGAGTCAAAAATGACTCTCCATATGGACAATCTTAGTATATAAATGAGCATAAGGAAAGTTGCTTATCTTTTGGAAAGAAAGAGGAGACCGGTGCAGCGCAGAGGGGCCATCAGCCTGATACAGGGGTCGCTGCTACCTCTTACTGAGGAGAGGAACTAATGGGAAGTGCAAATCAAGCAAAGTTAAATCCTTCTCTGCTGCTTGTTGGATATATAATTTCCAGTTCATTATTTTAAACTAAGTTGTTTTTTTTTTCCATCTTTAAAGTGAGGACAGCTACACTCCAGTTACAGAAAGGGGAAGCCAGTTACAGAAAGATCCAGATTGCACAGTGAATCTTTATCACTTTCAGATGACTGGGTTCCTCTTGTCTCACCTTTACCTGGGAACCGCATCTGAGAAGTTCTCCAGGTTGCAGGGTATATATGATGGGCAGATCCAGGGGGCAAATAAGAGATGATAATAAGAGGGGAGGAAGCATCGAATATGGTGAAGACATGAAACCACATGGAATATGAATCAGGCTACCAAGTTCACTGTAGCTGAAGTATAATATACAAGTGAGAGGAAAAAAGGGAAGCAAGGAGAGTAAAGAGTTAGTAAGGAGACTTCCCTGGTGGTCCAGTGGTTAAGAGTCAGCACTTTCACTGTAAGGGGTGTGGGTTCAATCCCTTTTTGGGAAAATAAGATTCCATATACCATGTAGTACAGCCAAAAAAAAAAAAATTAATTAGGGGGCAGATCATAACTGGTCATGTCACTTGAACAAGTTTGGATTTTATCATGAGGGCTTTGAAAAATGGAGAGTAGTGGAACAATCTTTATGTTTAGAAGTATGACCCTAATAACAAGGGTT
Organism: Neotragus moschatus; assembly: GCA_006410615.1. NCBI lineage: Eukaryota > Metazoa > Chordata > Mammalia > Artiodactyla > Bovidae > Neotragus > Neotragus moschatus. The sequence continues at coordinate 1,030,661 of SJYA01002840.1, forward strand.
AAACTCAGGAGGGCATGGATAAGACTGGAGCAGAACTAGTGGAGCATTGGCAGGATGGGAGAAGCACATGAATTTATAAAACAGGCAGGGTTTTTAACCAATCAGATATTCACTGACTGGGGAACCAGAGAGGTAGAAATTAAGGATGATGCCTAGGCATCTCTTGTTTTCCTACAGATGATATTGTATCAGTGGAGAAGGGGGGGGGGTGGGCAAAAACAGCTCTCTAATCACAATTTCTGGTGGCGAAAGTCTTAGGACTTAGAACAAAACAGACAGTGGAAAAGGAGCTTAAAATTCAAGGATTCTTGAATACAGGTCTGTGTTTCCTATTCTTCTCCTTCCACAATCCAGGACTGCCACCAAGATTTGTGCTACTGAACACTTAATCCAGAAATATTTAATAAACTGATATAACATGTGAGGTGACCTTCTGGATGATGGACAAACTATACAAACTCTCTGGGTTTTAGATTCCTTGAAACAAGGGTGAAAAGTGAAAAGTGTTAGTCACTCATTAGTGTCTGACTCTTTGCAACCCCATAGACTGTAGCCTGCCAGTCTCCTCTGTCTGTGGAATTCTCTAGGCAAGAATTACGGAGTGGGTAGCCATTCCCTTCTCCAAGGGATCTTCCTAACCCAGGGATCGAATCCAGGTGTCCCTCATTGCAGGTGAATTCTTTACTGTCTGAGCCACCAGGGAAACCATAAAATAAGGGTGGCATTTAGATTATTCCTAAAAGCTCCCCCATTCAAATACTGAATCTCTGTGACTTTCCAGTAAACCCCTTTTTATTTACTAGTCATCTTTAACAATAATCAAACTTATTTATCCCTTCTATTCATCACTATGAATATTTCTGTCTGTGATGTCTACTTGAAGGTAAGGAAATCAATCTTGCTGCAACCTCCTTTGAAAGCAGAAGTCTCAAAACTTCAGGGTTTTCTGGGACAAATCTGATTTCAGATCAGAACAAGTATCATTTCAAACCAGAACACACCTGGTTTCAACCAGAAAAAAAGAAGAAAAACCAACACAATTTCCAACCTGTGTTTCTGAAAACACACTTGCATTGTGCCCTGACTGAGGACAATCAAAGCTGTGATCTTCCCAGTAGTTATGTATGGATGTGAAAGTTGGACCATAAAGAAGGCTGAGCGCCAAAGAATTGATGCTTTCTAATTGTGGTGCTGGAGAAAACTCTTGAGAGTCCCTTGGACTGCAGGGAGATCAAACCAGTCAATCCTAAAGGAAATCAACCCTGAATATTCATTGGAAGTACTGATGCAAGCTGAAGCTCCAATACTTTAGCCACCTGATGTGAAGGGTCAACTCATTAGAAAAGACTCTGATGCTGGGAAAGATGGAGGGCAGGAGGAAAAGGGGGAGACAGAGGATGAGATGGTTGGATGGCATCACCGATTCAATGGACATGAGTTTGAGCAAACACCGGGAGATGGTGAAGGACAGGGAAGCCTGGCTTGCTACAGTTCACTGGATCACAAAGACTCAGACACGACTTAGCAACTGAACAAACAATAATTAACTAAGGTTTGGGGGAACTGGTCTTGGCAGAGACAGCTAGAAAGATTTTCTAAAGAATCATCTATAAAGCTTTGTGACCTATTGCATAAACAAGGCCTCTCCCAGTGGAAGGACTTTCTGGCAAGATTCAGTCACCAGCTGTACTTCTCAGGAAGCATAACCAGATCAGCTGCCCTGCCTCCAAACCCTGGACTCCCAGGTGTCACCTAAAAGAGGCTTAGCAGTTCTGTGAATATAAATAATCTTACTTCCTAAGAACTGCACAAAAGCCGCATGAGCCGCTGAGCCCTGCGGCAGCTTTTTCCTCCAAATTTTGGTCCTCTAATCGAATGTCGCTCTCTTTATCAGGAAGCGAAGAGACTGCCTGGGGCTCTTGGTTAACACATAGCAGGCTTGCCTAGACCCCTGTCTCTGACACAAGCCACAGCCCTGGAGAACTATTAGCAGAAGCCTTCATTCTGGTGAGAGGAACTTCAAAGATCCCCAATGAGGAAAGCAGTGCCCCTAGAAAATGTTGAAATGACAAATAGCAATATTTCCGCTGACAAAAGATGAAGATGAAACAAACGTAAGAACAGAAAACGTGATTTTATTTTGCTGGGCTCTCACTGAAAACTGTCATCAAAGTCTTTGACTGAAATGAAAGAAAAGGCGTCACAATAACAAGCCCGGTAGAGCCAACTTAGATTTCTAACACTGAAAGTCATCTTTGAAATAACAAAAGCTTACAAAGTAATGAAAAATCTCAATGCAGAAAGTCACGTGTGTGGCCCCAAATTGTCTTGTGCTGCACATTTGGTAGACAGCAATAAAGCTGGAAGTCTCTTAGGGATCATTCAGGTAAACCCCTTCATGTTACAAAGGAGGAAAAGACATGCGGGAACCCAGAAGACATGCGGTAACTTTCTCAAGGTCGTAGAACTAGTTAGTGACTTCCAAATTCTTAGCAACTGCCTCTCTACATCCGGGGAGCCAATCGCTTCTCCCTGCAAATCCAGCTTTGCCCAGTGATTGAGACAGCTCTAATCAGGTGGTGCTAGGGGTAAAGAATCTGCCTGCAATGCAGGAGACCCGAGTTTGATCCCTGGGTTGAGAAGATCCTCTGGAGAAGGGAATGGCTACCCACTCCAGTATTCTTACCTGGGAAATCCCACAGACAGAGGAGTCAATGGGGTGGCAAAGAGTTGAACACGACTGAGTGACTAAGCATACACAGCCAGGACTGAAATCCAAGTTCAATAGGTCCTGGGGCCTAACATTTGTCCTGCTATCTCAGGTCCATTTTGTGTTGTGCTCATTAAGCCATAGACTTGCTGAAACCCACCTCATCACTGCCTCACAGCCGCAGAGTCAGAGGCCCGTGTGCAGACCTATGCCCTCTGCGCCAGATCTGTCTGACGACATATGACCTGGAACACAGGGACCAAGGCTGTAAATTTCAAAAAAGCACTGGACAAAAAGGATGAAGGGCTGATGAAGACATGGTGCATCTTAAAATTTGAAGAGATAAACATTAGGGATAAGAGAAAAGATAGAAAACCCCAAAGATAAAATGACCTTTTTCCAAATACTGCTTAATATGAGAAGTCCTAAGATCAGTCAACAGGTGAGAAATTCAGACAGTTCAGCCTTTTAAAAGTTGTAAAATATTTAGAGTTTTGTGCCTTAATCTGCTTTTCAGATATACAGATGACACGTTTTTCAAGAATAAGTAATTTTTTTTAATTTTAAGTAAAAGTCGTAGAGCCTATAGAGATGAACTCTCAGATCAAACAAAAAGAAGTAGCGTGGAAAATACTCAGAGAAGGGCAATCTGAGAAGGCTCTCCTGAAGAATCTGAAGGTAATGGATGGAAACTGGCACGTACAACAGAAATCAGGTTGATATGTTATTTATGAAATTGGATCATACCATCCAAGAGGAAGGAGTCTGCGGTTGAAAAACGAGATAATTGGCTTACAGAAGGCTTGCTGAAAGGACTCTCAATTTATATTCTTTCCACCCCGGGCTCTGCATCCCCAACCACTTCCCTGGCCTTGCATCATCTGATACTGTTCTGTGCTCCAGACCCAGCTATGAAGCTACCTTCTTGAAATAACACATACTGTCGGCCTTCATTAGCCACAGGTTCCACATCCATGGATTCAATCAACCACAGATTGAATTCCACAGATATGGAATGCCAACTGTTCATAAATGTTACAAGAATCTCAGTGTTAACCAGTTCAAAATGGGACCCTTGGTCCCCATGCCACCTAAAACTGCCTAACCCTGCTCCTCCTTCAGCTTTTCCCCACTGCAGGAAAAGCACCTCCTTCTATTCCTTAACTCATGCCAGACTCTTCCATAGCTTAAGTTGCTCTCCCCACCACCACACGTATCCTGGTACATTTTGTTACATACTGAGACCTGTGATAAATTCTCTAAAATATGCCTCTAATGCATTCCCTTTTCTAACCATATTCCTCTACTACTCTAGCCAGATCAACCCTCATTTCTTGCCAAGACTGCTAAAATTACCTCCCAATTGGACATCTTGTTTCTATGTTCGCCCTATTTTATTCTCCATACAGCAATCCAAATCATTTTTAGAAATTGCAGATGATTTAATTCTTCTACTTAAAACCCTTTTAGTAGGTGCCAATAGCATTAATGAGAGAAAGTGAAAGTGTTAGTCACTCAGTTGTGTCCTCTTTATGACCCCATGGACAGTAGCCCACCAGGCTCCATGAGATTTTCTAGGCAAGAATACTGGAGGGGTAGCCATTCCCTTCTCCAGGAGATCTTCCAGATCCAGCGATTGAAACTGTGTCTCCTGCGGCCCCTGCATTGGCAGATGGATTCTTTACATTTTAAGCCACCCGGGAAGCACACCAATACTATTAATGAGTTAAATATAAATTTTTGTGTGTGACACACCCACCCTTCATGACTGACCCTGCTTCTTTATTTTGCTTCCTTTTCACCCCTCCTCCTCTGGCTCAAAACTTCCCTCACACACTGTTCCAGTGCTCCTTCAATAAGCGTCTTTCAATATCAAGAGTTTGCACCTGCTGTTTCTTCTTCCTGGTACATTTTGCTCATTAACAGCCTGGTTATTGCCACTCAAAATTTAGATCTTAGATGGTATCTCCTCAAAGAGATCTTCCCTCTTTAGACATCTAAGTAAGTCTCCCAGGTGATTCTCTCATTGCCTCCTTTATTCTACTTATTTTCCTGATATTTAGGATACTTTGTAACTATATTGTTTTGCATGCCTTTGGTTCATCTTTATGACCTTCACTCCACAAGAGGTAATGGCACAAGAAGACTAAAATGACCTCACTAAAATGCATTATTATTTCATGTTTTGCTAAGGAATTAAAACCTGTGCCAACTGAATTATGATACAATAATTGATACTTTCCAACTGTGGTGCTGGAGAAGATTCTTGAGAGTCCTTTGGACAGCAAGGGATCAAACCAGTCTATCCTAAAGGAGATCAACCCTGAATATTTATTGGAAGGAGTGAGGCTGAAGCTGAAGCTCCAATATTCTGGCCACCTGATGGGAAGAGCCGACTCATTGGAAAAGCCCCTGATGCTGGGAAAGATTGAGGGCAGGAGGAGAAGAAGGGGGCAGAGGATGAGATGGTTGAATGGCGTCACTGACTCAATGAACATGAGTCTGAGCAAATTCCAGGAGATAGTGAAGGACAGGGAAGTCTGGTGTGCTGCAGTCCATGCAGTTGCAAAGAGTCAGAGACGACTTAGAGACTAAACANATATTCATGGAAATATGATGCGTATATGACAGTTGTCTGGGACACTTTCACCAGGGAATCTACTTCCCTAAAGCAATAGCCACTACCTCCATGGTGCATGCATGTGTGCTCAGAAACTTTAGTCATCTCCGACTTTTTGCGACCCCATGGACTCTAGCCCACCAGGCCCCCCTGTCCATGGGATTCCCAAGGCAAGAATATTGGAGTGAGTTGCCATTTCCTTCTCCAGGGGATCTTCCTGACCCAGGGATTGAACCCCATCTCCTACATCTCCTGCCTTGGCAGGCTGATTCTTTACCGACTGAGCCACCTGGAAAGCCCACTTCACTGATAGCTAAGGTCATATATAAAGCATGTCAGGTCAATCAGATTATATATTGATTGATTGATTACATATACATATATATATATGGCTGAGCTCTCTGTATATATTATATATATATTATAATCTAACATATATATAGATAGACTAGATCTTAAAAATTCCAGAAATCCTCATTTGTGCTACATTTTTTCCACTTATGCATAACCTTATACTAGAAACAATGCATTAAACAAAAAGTTCATTTACACAGTTGCATTTCCATTTGAAATATAACATTAGCAAAAGTTTAAAATTGAACGAAGTTGAAATTCTTGGCCTTTTTTGTGGAACAGAATTGTAGTTTCCCTTGCTCATCAAAGATGCAGCAAAGGACACTCAGTGTCTCCCATGAACACTAGCAGGAGATGTCTCTCACACAGTCCTTTCCACTTCAGGTCTGCATTCTTTCCATCACTCCAGTGCCCCTCCCAGCCTCACTGGCGCCCATCGGTGGGTGTGAGGCAGGAACAGAGCAGCCCTGTGAAAGCAGAGAAGCCCGCATACCTGGGACATCTGGGCCGCCGTGTTCCCCTTGGCCCCCATTAAGACCATGGTCAGGACGGAGGAGAGGCTCAGCGGAGAGAAGAACACGTTTCGAGAGTGGTCCTCTTCACCCAACATTTTTAGTAAGTTGATGGCAAAAGTGCCATTTGCTTCGCAGAGAGCATCCATCGGTGTAGGTCTGTATCTAAAGCCAAACACAGGCACGTCACCCACGCCCTCCACTAGTCACCTGCTCATTCGTGCCCCATCTGTGGACGCTGGGTGTGGTCAGCAAAGTAGCTGCACCCTCAAACATGCGCATCGAATCCCAGAAACCTGTGCTTGAGTCTGAATTAAGGATCTTGCAATGGAGAGCGTCACCTGGATCACCGTGTGAGCTCAGTGTAATCACAGGCTTCTTATAAGAAGACCACAAGGGACTTCCTTGGTTGTCCAGTGGTTAAGCCTGTGCTCCCAATGCAGGGGGTTCAGGTTCGATGCCAGGTCAGAGAACAAGATTTCATGTGCCCAAACTAAGACTCAGCACAGCCAAATAAATCAATATGTAAAAAAAAAAAAAAAAGCAGGCAGGTCAGAGGCAGAAAAGGAGATATGAGGATGGAAGCAAAGATCAGGATGACTTGGGGTCAGAAACCAAAGAACACAGGCAGCCTCTAGGAGCTGCAAAATGCAAGGAACTGGATTCTGCCCTAGAGCCTCCAGAGAAAAAAAGTAGCTCTGCCGACCTCTTATAGACCTTTGACCTCCAGAAGTGTAAGATAAACCCCCTATTACTGATCGTCTCCCTCAGTTTTGTGTCTCTGGCATAATCTTTAAGCAATGTTCTATGAGTTATTAACAATTTTCTATAAATAAAAATGTCATACATCTTCTTACACAGTTGCATATATAGTTCAGTTCAGTTGCTCAGTCATGTCCAATTCTTTGAGACCCCATGGACTGCAGTACACCAGGCTTTCCTGTCCATTACCAATCCTTGGACTTTATTCAAACTCATGTTCATAGAATAGGTGATGCCATCTAACCATCTCATTCTCTGTTGGCCCCTTCTCCTTCCTTCAATCTTTCCCAGCATCAGGGTCTTTTCCAATAAGTCAGTTCTTCGCATCAGGTGGCCAGAATATTGGAATTTCACCTTCATCATCAGTCCTTCCAATGAATATTCAGGACTGATTTCCCTTAGGATGGACTGGCTGGATCTCCTTGCAGTCCAAAGGACTCTCAAGAGTCTTCTCCAACACCACAGTTCCAAAGCATCAATTCTTCTGCACTCAGCTTTCTTTATAGTCCAGTTCTCACATCCATACACAACTACTGGAAAATCCATAGCTTTGACTAGACAGCCCTTTGTTGGCAAAGTAATCTCTGCTTTTTAATATGTTGTCTAGGTTTGTCATAGCTTTTCTTCCAAGGAGGAAGCATCTTTTGATTTCACGGCTGCAGTCATCATCTGCAATGATTTTGGAGCCCCCAAAAATGAAGTCTGCCACTGTTTCCATTGTTTCTCATCTATTTTCCATTACGTGATGGGACCAGATGCCATGATCTTAGCTTTCTGAATGTTGAGTTTTAAGCCAGCTTTTTCACTCTCCTCTTTCACTTTCATCAAGAGGCTGTTTAGTTCTTCTTCACTTACTGACATAAGGGTGTTGTCATCTGCGTATCTGAAGCTTTCTCCCTCTGAGGTCATTGATATTCCTGACCTGCATAATAATTTCTAAAGAGGCAGCTCAGGTGGTCTGGTATTCCCATCTCTTTAAGAATTTTTCAGAGTTTGTTGTGGTCTGCACAGTCAAAGGCTTTGGCATAGTTGCATATATAATATCCCTAAAATTGTAGTATTCTGTTTCTTTTTATTCATCATTAGAGCACTTTTTCCCTCATTAAAACTATTTGTAAACATATTTTTTCTTTGCCCTCAACCCCCAAACTCTGTTGTGATTGTTGTTTCTCTCTTGGTTTTAACCACAGGCACAGAGGATTGAGTTAATCATCTTGCTCAGTTCACGGGCTTTGAAAAGCCCTCCTCCCCTCCATTCTAATTCCAATCCTATATTATGTCACATGAAAACAGCCAGAAACAGACTTTCCTGGTGGTCCAGTGGTTAAGACTCTATCTTCCAATACAAGGGGTGTGCGTTTGGTCCCTGTCTCAGACCTAAGGTTCCACACGCTATGGGATGCAGTCAAAATTTTTAGAAAAAAGAAAACAGCTAGATGGATTTCAATAGATTTGGGGGGTTGGTCTGGGACAGCCTGCCCTAAAATGCAAGTTCCTAGAAAAACACAAAAAGGACTTTAAATCCAAAGGACTGAAAAAAAAAAATATATATATATATATATATACACACACACACACACACACATCATTTTCCACTGGTGGTGGTGAAATTGGACTGAGAGCTGTGAAATGGGCCCCTTGGGAATGCAGATGGGATACGAAGCCCAGATCTCAAGTCATCAGGTGGACAGACTGAATCAGGCACTCATTGTAGATCTGGCCTTGACCTTCCTCTAGCTTAACTAAACTACAGACAAGTTTCTTCCTGCCTCTGATCCCTGATCTCCCTTTCCTTAAAGAACTTACTTTAGGCAATTGGCCATCGTAAGTTTTTTTTCTGCTTCTTGGCAGTTAAACATTTTGAAAAGCCTCTTTCTTATTTTACAACCCCAGACACTCTTTCTTAAGCCCCTAGAAGCCAGCCCTTTAAAATATAATCATCAAGGAAGATGGTCTCCATGGGACAGGGCGAGAAAAATGTCAGCAGGCACCTTGCTCTCAGTTGTGATAAGTTTTTGCAACTTACTATTATAATTTTAGAAAAAAATTATGTGCATTTATTTCTATTAAAATATAAATGTGCATTTATTTATATTAAACCTTCTCAAAACCTGGACTCTTATTCAGTAAATTAATAAAACTCATCAACTCATTTCAGTTTCCCTGAGTCTCTTTGGTCTTACAGTTGAGAGCACTTTGAAAAATAAAAGGACAAATCATCACACATAATCCCATGATCCTATAAGCTCATCTTTTCTACTATGGGATCCTTTTTAAAAATGTATATGTATCTTTTTAACTCAAAACTTTTAAGGTGATGCAAGAACAATATGTTCCAGTTTGAAAAACTAGCAAATAAGCAAAATCCGAAGTACTGGAAGCTCTACCTAAAGATAAGGGTCATCACGTCTTTGTTCATTTTTATAAGCATCTTTTAGTCTCTTGGTGGACTGACCGGGCTTCCTGAAGCTGGCTTGAAAGTGAATCTCATTAAGCTTTGGAGGGGTCAGACAGAAGGGGAAAGTGAAGGGGGTGGGAGGAAGGGCAACATTTCAGCCAGAGCCTCCTCACTGTTGAATGGTTCCTTTGAAGCTTCTAAGAAATTTTTTCAAGAGAAGATGTCTTTGGCTTAAAAGAAACAAAAGCATGGTTGGGGAAAAAAACAAAAAAAGTGTGGCATTCACCTGCTAAGTATAAAACAGTCCCATCCAGTACAGATTCCTTAAAGTTTGGCGGGAAAAAAGTATTAAAACATCATCCAAGAAAATACAACAGTTCTCTACAGTTAATATACTTAATAGAGGGACAAAATGTTGTTTTTCTCTGCCCTCACTTCAGTAAGTCTCTCCAGACTCTTTAGCTGCTAAGTTCCAACACGAGGACTGCAGGAGTTGGAAGGCTGATGTACCTGCAGTGGGCAAGTCCCAACACAGAGCAGGACTCAGCCTGCCTCCTCGCCACTTCTGGTCAGAAAATAAAAACCTAGGAGGCAGGAAACTGTTATTCATTCAGTCATGTCAGACTCTTTGTGACCCCNCCTAACATTAAAAGTGAAAGGTCTTAAAAACGCTTTTCCCAGAATTCTCTACGTATTATAAATTCTGACATCTAATCTCCTCCTGTTGCTAAAGAGTAGTGTGAACAGGTTATACAAACGTGCAAATATTTCTGTTTTGAGTGCTCACACAAAATTACTCACAGCAAGCTACTAAACAAGTACACCTGCTGTAACACATGCTGGATGGGTTCTCTCTGAGACAGTCTCACGGGGGTGGGGTGGGGCAGGATGGGCGCTGCCTGTCTGCACACAAAGGAGAGGCAAGGCTCATGGGAGGAAGTCTGAGACCCCAGAATTCTCCTGTTTTCACAATGGCCGTTAGGGAGTTTCTCATAAATCATGACCCCTGCAGACACGACCGCCAGAAACATCACGATTGTACATGGTTACACAGCTCGGGCTTGAAGACCTGAGGTGGAGCAAATGCCAATCGACTTGTCTGACCACTGGTATCACTGTCACACATCCCTTCAAGGAGAGGGACCTCAGAAAACTACAGAATATGGCCAGGCAAGCTGCCTCAGCAGAGCTCACACAGCATGCTCCCATCTCTCCGAGAGAATGGGCTCCACAGACATTCAGACTCGCCTGAGTGAATCAGANCCTGGAGATGAAAGATAGGAATAAATTTGGATTGGCTTTTACAGGAGCATAGAAGCTTTGGACTGTGGATTGAAACAGAAAAATGCACAGCATGACATAAGTTGTGAGTCAAAGTTTTACTCAGGATCTCACTGAGGACTACAGTAAGGGGGATAGCCTCTCTGACATAGTTCCGAGGAGGCAGGCAGAAAAGCACGATTTGGGCTACAGAATGCCTGTGGTCAGCCATTCAGCTCGGTCAAAGTCACGAGGACCAGGGGGCACAGCTAGTGCTTTTAGTGCTTTGTGACGTAGGGGAAGATGCAAGAATCTCGGCTTATTAATTTTTTTTCCAGTGAAATCTCTAAGGAAGCTGTTTTCCCAAAGTACAGAGTGGCTTATCCTGTTTTTCATTCTGAATTTTGTTCAGGGTACACTGGCAGCCAGTGACTGCAGCAGCTAAACACCTGATCCTCGTAGAACTGGATGGTGAGCAACATTCTTTGTGTCATAGGAGCCAGGGTGAGGCTGGCATAATAAGCTTATGCTGGTGAGTGAGTCTGCACACGTGTCTGTGTGTGTCTGTGAGTGTGTAGTTGTCCAGTCTGCATAGGCAAAGGAATGAACTGGGATATCACATTAATTTCCTCTTTACATTTTAACTGCTCTTATTTGTAAATGTCTAATCTCGGGTTTCCTCCACATCTCCCCTTTCTTCCTCTCATCTCCTCACGTCCATTCCTTTTCAACATCAGGGTGCTAGTCAGTCAGCGGCTGAGTATTTTCTACCATCATGTCTCCCAAGCACTGAAACACCCTTGCACACACTCACACACAAGTGCACCTCTCAGATGTGTCCCAGCTCACACCAGCACAAAGATTTTACTTCCAGCCAATAAAATGGATTGACATTAAACCTGTTTTCCTTTTACAGGTGAACAATGTCAGAACAATTAAATACTGTCCTCAGGTCTGAAAAGAAACTAGCAGATTCAGCCACAAAAGCAAGCCTTCTGCTTCCAAGGAGATGTCTCTCAATATCCATGAAGGGCTGGTTCCACAAGCCTCATGGATACCAAAATCCAAAGACACTTAAGTCCCTTCTGTGAAATGGTGTAGTATTTGCATATGAACTACACACATTCTCTTGTCTACTTTAAATAATCTCTAGATTATTTATAATCCCTTACACAGTGTAAAATGCTATATAAATAGTTGCCAGACAGTGCAATTTCAAGTTTTGTTTTTGGGAACTTCCTGGAATTATTTTTTCAAATATTTATAGTCTCTTGTGGGTTCTGTGGAGGCAGAACTTCTGATAGTAGAGGATTGACTATGTTCAGCATCATTTCCTCCTGGGGCAGAATGCCTGTCACCTCTCTGCTCCACCTGCCACCTCCAATTCATGAAGTGAAGTGAAGTGAAAGTTGCTCAGTCGTGTCCGACTCCTTTGGAGCCCATGGACTATACAGTCCCTGGAATTCTCCAGGCCAGAATACTGGAGTGGGTAGCCTTTCCCTTCTCCAGGGGATCTTCCTCACCCAGGGATTGAACCTGGGTCTCTGGCATTGCAGACAGATTCCTTGCCATATGAGCCACCAGGGAACCCCAAAATTCTGGAGTCAGAGGCGCTACCATTTCGCCACAAGGTCACAAAAAACAGAGACGCCCAGACAGGGTCATGAACCCTGGCCCCTCAGATTAAAAATCTGATGCTCTACCGACTGAGCTATCCAGGCATACATACATCCAACCCATACATACATACAAAAGTGAATTTGTCCAAAGAGCGTTTATGTCGCACTTTCCTTATAAGATTTTGGAGGATTAAAAAAAAAAAAAAAAGGCCATAATTCCTGACTATGAAGAGGAAAAGTTAAAATTTTATGTAACTTCCTGCTCCTTTTGCCTCTGTAACTCTGCTTGCTCCTTGCAAAGTCTGGATCACACAGGTCACGTAGTCTCAGAAAGTGGGGACTTACAATACTAAGAACTGGAGCTTATCTCAGTCATCCTCCTCCTGCTCTTTTCAGCTGTCCGGCCTCTGCAAACTTGCTTAATCCTGTCNGCTCCTTTTGCCTCTGTAACTCTGCTTGCTCCTTGCAAAGTCTGGATCACACAGGTCACGTAGTCTCAGAAAGTGGGGACTTACAATACTAAGAACTGGAGCTTATCTCAGTCATCCTCCTCCTGCTCTTTTCAGCTGTCCGGCCTCTGCAAACTTGCTTAATCCTGTCTGTCCGTGTAAAGGTCAGGCATTCCCCTCCCTATCTTGACTGCTGTCCCCGCTCATACGTAACCCCTTAGTTAAAACCAGCCCATTAACAGCTAGTGTTGTCCACTATAGTCTGTCTATAAAAACTCTGTAATCCCTTGTTTGGGGCTCAGAGCTTGGAGTGTCCTCAGTCCTCTGGGTCCACCGGCATAATAAACCTGAGTTCTCCAACTCTCTGAGTGTGGTGCTTGGTTTCTCGAGTACTGGTTTCTGCAACAACTGGGAGCTCCCACCCTTGGGGAGATACACATGCATAAATGCCTGGTTTCAAGCTGGCTTTGTACTCTGTACCAGGATAAACAACAAAGTGCTAAGGAAGCCAACAGTAAAGCAGAAAGAAAGCTCTTCAGAAGCCCAGGAGAAGGGGAGCAGTAAGTTGGTTCTTAAAGACTGGCAGGAGCTCAGGAAGGCAGTGAGTGTCAGGGCTGGCCGGTTCACAGGAAGCGCGTGGTCCCAGTGGGGCCCAGGGAGCAGGTGATTGCAGCTTCCGACCAGAGGCAGAGTGCCTGAGACAGGAAGGGGGCGCCCCATACACCAGGTTGAGAGTTTGGGACTTGAGCTATGATCTAGGAAGCCGGCACTGTTTTCAAACAAAGGCTTTATATGAGTTTTAGAAAAAGATTGTGACTCATGGTTTGGTGTAGAAAAAAAACTGGGGACCCCTGCTACTGACTAGCGACTACCCAACACAGAGGAAACGTCTGCACTAGAGAGTGAGTTGAAGATAGAACTACCGGGCTGGGGGGCTGATCACCTGAGGATAAGGAGGACAGAGTCCCAAGCAGAGGCTCTTAGCTAATTCATCCAAAGGGTGGGGACACCATCCACAGGAAGTCACACACCTCTGCTGGGAATGGGGAAGGTGCTACATTCCATTTGAGAATTTGAGATGAGTGGAACATTCCATTTCAAGGACTCCGGTGACAGAGACGGCCCCGGGGTGTTTGTCGACAAAGGGAGGGGACTTAAGAGGAGGGAAGCTCTAGAGCAAGAGACTGACAGCCCTTAGTTTGCATCCACATTCCAGGAACCTCTAGGTAAATGGATGGAATTAGAAAGTACAGGTGGAGGCCTAAGAGGAAAAAAGAAAAAAAATCCACTTTGTTCTAGGGAATTTCCAATTTCCGCAGGTCGTGAGAGGAAAAGCCAAGAGACTGNCCCTCTCCCCCTCCTCCCCCACCTTGTTAGAAGTATTATAGACTTTAGAACAATTGATAATAATCATGGTCTGTTAACCGTTTTTGCCCCGGGAAAACAAAATTATTAATGGAAATTCAGTATAGTAATTAAAGAGCTTACAGGTTTCCCTCCCTCCTCTCACCCTTCACCCCCTCCTCCCCACGCCAGGGCTCCTGCCAGTCCTCCTCCAGGAACCGCAGCCGCGGCGGGGCTCCCGGCCGCACCCTCCCTGCCGGCAAATCGCAGCGCAGTGGAGTCAGCAGGCCCGGGTCGCCCCCACTGCGGGGACCACCCTGTGACCCAGGGCGGTCTGCCCTCCGGAGCTCGGGCCTCCTAGTCCGGTCCTTGGAGACTCACCCTTGAGGCCCGAACCAAGCGGGCCAGGATCCCGCGGGTGCGGCGGGGACCCGGGGGACCCCAGCCCCGCGGCTCTCCTGCCCGAATACCCCCGCGGGCCTTCCCCTGGTCCTCTCCACCTCCCTGCTCTGACCCGCGTTGCCTCCGGCCTCCCGCCGTCCCTACAACTCTCTGCTGGAGCTCCAGGCTAGAGGCAGCCGCCAGGGGATCCGGAGGGCTCGGGAGCCCCGGAGACCGGGTACCTGGGAGATTTCCTGCTGCGGCGGCGGCTCTTCCAGCTCGGTGGATGCTTCACGTCCGCTTTGAGTTCGGGCCAGGCTTCCGGCGGTGACTCAGAACTCCGGGAGCTGGCCCTGTCTGTGCAGCGGCTGGATCGTGGGCTGAGGCTGAGCCTATCGTGTATCTCCCTTCCCTGGGCCCGAGAGAGCAGAGCAGACGGATTGGTGGCTGAGGCTAGCGCCTAGTCCTCAGAGGGTGTCTGCAGAAGGCCTCGCCGGTTAGGGCCTGGGTTTGCTTTCCTGGGTTAATCTGCTGTAGTCTTAGGACTTACCTGGTGGCTCAGGTGGTAGTTGTCTGCCTACAATGCCGGAGACCCGGGTTCAGTCCNCTAGCGCCTAGTCCTCAGAGGGTGTCTGCAGAAGGCCTCGCCGGTTAGGGCCTGGGTTTGCTTTCCTGGGTTAATCTGCTGTAGTCTTAGGACTTACCTGGTGGCTCAGGTGGTAGTTGTCTGCCTACAATGCCGGAGACCCGGGTTCAGTCCCTGGGTTGGGAAGATCTGGAGAAGGAAATGGCAACCCACACCAGTATTCTTGTCTGGAAAATCCCATGGACGGTGGAGCTTGTAGGCTACAGTCCATGGGGTCGCAAAGAGTCGGACAGGACTGAGCACTTCACTTTCACTTTTCTTTAGCTTATTTAGAGGGCTTCGCAGGTGGAGCTAAGTGGTATAAAGAACTTCCCTGCCAATGCAGGAGACATGAGTTGTGGGGTTCGATCCCTTGGTTGGGAAGATCCCCTGGAGAAGGAAATGGCAACTCACTCCAGTATTCTTGCCTGGGAACTCCCATGGAGGAGCTTGGTGGACTACAGTCCATGGGGTCACAAAGAGACAGACACAACTGAAGTGACTTAGCACACGTGCCCAGCTTGTTTAATACGTCTTGTTTAGTAAGCCTATGGAAGAGCACTTTAAAAATCCAGATTCCAGTCTGTCTAGTTTCATTTTTAGCTGCTACACGAATGTCTATATTATTGAACATGTTGTTCAGTCGCTCAGTCCTGTCCGACTCTTTGTGACCCCATGGACTGTAGCCCCCCTCAGGTCCCTCTGTCCAAGGGATTTCCCAGGCAAGAATACTGGAGTGGGTTGCCATCTTCTCCAGGGGATTTTTCCAATCCAAGGATTGAATTTGTATCTCCTGCATTGGCTGGCAGGTTCTTTACCNCATGGACTGTAGCCCCCCTCAGGTCCCTCTGTCCAAGGGATTTCCCAGGCAAGAATACTGGAGTGGGTTGCCATCTTCTCCAGGGGATTTTTCCAATCCAAGGATTGAATTTGTATCTCCTGCATTGGCTGGCAGGTTCTTTACCACCAGAGCCACCAGGGAAGCCCATATGCTCTTTAGTTACTATACTGCTTTTCCGTTAGTAGTTTTGTTTTCCCTGGGGGAAAAAGGGAGATTAACAGACCATAATTATTATTTATTGTTCTAAAGTCTGTGATACTTCTAAAAAGACAGGCTATATACATTTGCACTAAAGGAGAAAAACAAATATCAGGGAATACTTTAAGCCTCATTATTCAAAAAGCCTGATGAGTGCACACACATACATGTGTGTCCAGCATTACTGCAGTTTATTTTGCAATCATTCTTTGTACTAGCATCCACTTTGAGTCTATGTTCCCCTTGAGTCTGTAAGCTCCATGACTCCAGGAGACAGGGAACCAGAGTCCATCTGTGTTCAGAGGCACAGTCTTCATGCCCCAAATATCAACTGATACAGCATAGATGTCTAGTAACCATCTTTTAAATGAACGACTGCCTGAATGCATCTTACTAACCTGCAGGTTCTAGTATCATCCTTTTCCTCTTGTTTGTTTGGAAAATATTGTGTTGAATATTCTTAGACTGTCAGCTTCTGACAGAGTCACTGTGGTCTTCCTTTATCTTGGCTTGGTTTCCAGGCTCCCTGTTCACTTGTTAACCTACTTTTCTTTTGAGTCCACATGATATTTAAAACCTAAGGACTTTTAGTGCGATAGAACACAGACACAGGGGGATTTCTTTTATTGTTACTTAATGTGAGGTGCTATGGTTAGAGGCAAAATGTTTCATGATGATATGATAAAATGTCATATATACTACAATTTCCCTTCTTTGGAGCTAAAGCAAAGGACCCAGGACTCCTGTATTGCAGGCAGATTCTTTATCATCTGAGCCACTAGGGAAGCCCAAAGTATAGGGTCTCTTTTTTTTTAATTCTATGATACCAAACCAAGATTTTATACATAAAACACGTTTTCTTGTACCATTTTATACACCGTTCATGTCAGATCCATAGTAGATTATATCTTTCATTCAGTAGATTAAAATGATAAAAAGCAACCTAGAATGATACACTCAGTCTCTAAAATTAGAATAAGAGCTGATGAAACTACCAATAAGCCATTGTGTAGGAACATTTTTAGTAGGAGTTAGAAAAACAAAGGCAATTTTGTGGAGATAAAATTTTGCTAAGAATATCTTATACCTGACAATACACATTTATATAAATTAGAAATTTACTCTTCTAGTTTATAAGATTTTTAAAAGCAAAGATGTTAATGTGACTTTTACCCTAATAATTCTTTCTAATAAATGTTTATTTTAGAATACTTTTAAAATCACATATTAATATCAATGATATCATTATATCACCTGTATAAAGATTTTTCTTCACTAAATGATGCATGTGAAATATAAATGACAATGGAAATGCAGTGACCAGGTAGGTCAAGCATTGTAAGGCATTTGATTGAATAACCGAATTTCTGAAATGTAAATAAAAGTCACATTAAAATAAAATATTTAAAAAATTAAATTTGCCATTCTCTCTAGCTATATAAGCCTCATAGGATCACTAGAATATATTATTTCAAAATAATTTTGCTAATATTTTTGGATAAGAAAGAGTCAGGCTACAAACTGGTTTTATTAGAATTGTGTTTTCGATCATATGTGTATTTTTCACACTAAGATGCTCGTGTTTGATGAGAGAGATGCAGGGCTTAGGGGGAGCAGAATCTCCCATAAAAGAGAATGCTGTTGGTTTTGTTGTGCCCGATGAAGAAGAGGAATGGGTGGTCTGCATTGAATTTGATGGAGGGGAGTTTAATTCTTACACTCACTTCATTCCCAGTACCAGCTGCAGCCTCTGTACCTTGTTCATTTATTTCCACAAAAGACTTATGGAAAACATTGGACAGAAATAGGTTTCTCTCTGAGGACATTCCTGAGAAATCAGAGTTAAAGGCATCACTCATCCCTATACTTCTCAAAGTTGACTTGACATCATAAGTCTCTTCCAGCTTGAACTTGGGAAGGTTTAACTGCACGTTGCCCAACTCCATCATGTTTGCACTAGTCTACTCACTCAGCTTCTTGTAGGTGATCGCCGTTTCCAGCTGCAATTTGCAGCTGATGAAGAATCAGTAATTTCCAATTAAGAAACAGAGGTTGAGTGAGACCTCTATATATTACATAGATGAATTATAATCACTCCTATTACCAAAGATAATAAAACATGCACATTTGGAAGTTTTTTGTTTATAATGAGATCCTTAACACTGTTGACATATCATTTTGCAGATTAATAGTTCTCAGGATATAGGCTTAGTAGATTAGACCTTGAAATGAAAGTGCTTCTGTGATAAGTTGCATGACAGCAACTATATACACAAATATATTAATATAAATATACATTTAGATGTCATCAACACAAAAGCATATACTCTAGGACATATGGTATGCCGGGGAACAAAAAAAAATATTTTTATTAGTTTTATTAACTAGTTTAAAACTAGTTTATTAATAGACTAATTTAATAGCTAATTTATTAAATTAGTTTTACTAACACAGCACACAATCCTTCGAAAACAAAATCTGAGATAAAATAAAATGTCTATAATCACACCAGTATGAAACTAGTAGCTATAAATCATGGAAAAAAAGAAAGAAAAGTAAAGAAAGGAAAATCCTTCTATCTTAAGAGTAATAACTTTTTAAATAGTGAGTTTGAAGCTGCTCTTTCTCTTGATATTTAAAATTTTGAAATAATAAATATATATGTATATACATGTAGTTTTGTACATATATAGGTTACAAAGCAATGTTTGACTTTTTAAATAACATGTTTAAAGCACATGCTTTTGCTACTTTGAAGTTTTCTAGATCCAAATATTGCTATCAGAGACATATATGTAAATGATGTGCATTAAGTGACAATGTTTTCAGGTCAGGAACTTGCATTTTCTAAAAAAAAGTCTTCTCATAATGATGTAGCTCAAATAGTTTAATATTCACACTTATTTTTACCATCCTCTCAAGTTTCACAAATTTTATGACATTATCTAGAAATCTTTCTAAACACTAGTAGGGCAGTGGAAGCAGAAATATAAACAATCTGGCACACATGAAAATTAGGCACAGGGCGAAGACAGACTTATTGCATGTGAATTGCTCAGAAATGTGGTCTGACCAAAATCAGCCTTAAGAGATATTTAACTGATGAATAACTTAAATAATAACTTGAAGGTACACTGATACAGACTATATCTTCTGAAGAGTGTTTACTTGATTAAAAAAAATGTTATTTAAACAATGTTTTAGACTCTGTTTAATGTTTTTAAATGTATGTCTAAAGCTCACTTAAACGTAAAGTTAATGAAATAGGTTCTACTAGAAGGAGGAATAAGACCTATACTACCTGAAAGATTGTTATGATCAATCTACACAGCTTTGTTACTCACGATAAATATCTTTACCTGTTGTTTGTGTGACTACCCAATGCTAAAGGTTTCTGTAGGCTACTTAACCTTCCTGAGGAACAGTAACATCAACCTTACAAAGTTTTGTAAAGCTTAAATGATAATTTGAAAATACAGTACCTAGGGCTCAAAGTACATTGTTTGCCTTCCTTTACAGCAATTAAAGAACTGGGAGATTGTGTCTCTATGTTTTTCCCAGGAGGGATAAACACTAGAACCACCTTCATGTCAGACCGATGTCTTTTTTTAAAAGTTATTTTTCCATGTAAATAAATGTTCCCAGGTGGTGCTAGTGGTAAAGAACCTGCCTGCGAATGCAGGAAACATAAGAGACATGGATTTGATCCCTGGGTCGGGAAGACCCCCAGGAGAAGGAAATGACTACCCACCCCAGTATTCTTGCCTGGAGAATCCCTTGGGTAGAGGAACTTGGTGGGTTCATGGCACAGAGTCACACATGACTAAAGCAACTTTGCTTGCATTTGCAAAATAGTGACTCACAGAGAAAAAACAAATGTTACCAAAGGGGAGAGGAAAGGAGAGAGGTATGAATAGACTGATCCCTTTACCTGATCCAGTCCACCAATGTTTTCTGGCTGTAGTATGAGCAGACTGAGGTCATGGCTCTCATAGTAGAGTTGAAGGCCTACGGCTTATGGGTTTTCTATGTAAAATACTTAAGTTTCTCTTTCATGGACATCATTTGCACTGGTTTGCTTGTAGTCTGTAGAATGTATGCCGCAAAATCACTGGGGAGATCTCTTAGCAAATTCTTAATTCTTTAACAACATTGAGTCAAAGATGGTGATCCTCTGACAAATGCTGAATAAAATTATCCAAACCCTGTTTTCTGGAAATATGTGTTCTACTGGATAACACCATCAATAAATGATGTGAGAGTTTCTTTCTCTGACAGTATTATGGCATCCTCTATGAATCACCGCAAGCTGGATTCTGCCAAACACTTAAAAGAGTATGTTAGTTTATGCAAACTCCAATGATTCAGAAACTAAGTTGCCTTTCAGATTCAAACATTTGAGACAGTCATTTAATATCATAAAACTGAAATTCACT
This sequence comes from Neotragus moschatus, assembly GCA_006410615.1. Taxonomy (NCBI): domain Eukaryota; kingdom Metazoa; phylum Chordata; class Mammalia; order Artiodactyla; family Bovidae; genus Neotragus; species Neotragus moschatus. The sequence goes on from SJYA01002840.1 coordinate 1,051,170, forward strand.
AAGAGAATGAAAACACAAGCAATAAACTAGGAGCTAAGAATTGCAAAACACGTTTGATAAAGTACCAGTGTCTGAAATTTGTGAAGAATTTTTAAAACTCACAAAGATAAAGTAATGAACCCTACTTAAAAAATAGGCAAAAGATATGAGCTGATACCTCACCAAAGGCAGACCTAGACCAAAAGAAAAGGGGTTCAATCCTATGTGCTTCTCCAATGCATGAAAGTGAAAAGTCAAAGTGAAGTTGCTCAGTCGTGTCCAACTCTTAGCGACCTCATGGACTGCAGCCTACCAGGCTCCTCCATCCATGGGATTTTCCAGGCAAGAGTACTGGAGTGGGGTGCCATTGCCTTCTCCCCCATGTGCTTAGGGAATTGCAAATTAAAAGAGAAGATACCACTCCACAGCTAATAGAATGGCTAAAAGTTCAAAACTGGGATGACACAAACCTCTAGTGAAGATGGAACTGACATTCTCCGCCAATGAGAATGCAAAGTGTTAGTCATACCCAGTGGCAGTGCAGTGGTTTCTTACAAAGCTAAACACATCCTTACCATGTGATCTAGTAACTGTGCTCCTGGGTGATCACCAAAATAAGTCAAAAACATGTTCACACAAAATTTTGCACACAAATGCTTAGAGCAGCTTTAGAGTAACTACCAAAAGCTGGAAAGAACCAAAATGCCCTTCAGAAAGGTGAATAGGTAAACAAACTCTTACATCCATACAATGGGAGATTATTCAGCGATAAAGTGAAATAACCTCTCAAGCCACAAAAAGGCATGGAGGATGTTTAAGTACATATTGCTAAGTGGAAGAAGGTGGTCCAAGAAGACTACATTCTGCGCAATTCCAAATATATGGCATTCTGAAAAAGGCAAAACTATAGAGACAGTAAAGAGATCAACAGTAGCTAGAGACTTAGAGGGAGGGATGAATGTGTTGAGTACAGGGCATTTTTAGGAAAATGAAATTATTCTATATGATACTGTAATGGTGGATACATGACATCATGAAATGTTAGTAAAGCTAATGGTAAACGAAAGTAAAACTCTGCAGTTCAGACATTGTAGATTTGTTATTTATCCACTCTATGTGGAGCTAAATGTCAGTCACAAAGTCCTACCTTTCTGCTAAGGTAGTAGCCATGTGACCAAGGCTGTTCGTTCAGGATGCTCTGTGATGAAATGATTGTCTCAAGGATAAACATATGAGTGGGACCAACCAGAGTCTTCTTTGGAAGCATTCTGTTAGAGCTAGCAGCCAAGACTCTCTATTAACAGTAGAGTTGTGAAGCTAGAATACAGGGCAGTCATATTCCCTTGTCATATGGATAAATTTCATCTTTAATGTTAGAGAATAAAAGCAATAATAATGGGTTAAGGGTAGGGGCAGAGAGAACAGATTATGTTTGAGAGTCTAGAGGTCCCACTCCTGGTTCCTCTTAGTTGCTTTGATGTTGTTTAGTCTCTTATTCACGTCCAAGTCTTTTGCGACACCATGGACTGTAGCCCGCCAGTGTCTTCTGCCTGTGGGATTTCCCAGGGAAAAATACTGAAGTGAGTTGCCATTTTCTTCTCCAGGGGATCTTCTCGACCAGGGGATTGAACCCACATCCCCCACTTTGGCAGACAGGTTCTTTACCACTGTGCCATCAGGGAAGCTCTTGAGCTAACACTAATGCAATTCTCATGTCACTGGAGCTAGTTTGGAATGCTTTCCTATCACCTGCAGCTGAAAATTCCTAGTGATTTTATTAAGCCAAGTAACTATAAGCTTATTTCTAGTTAGTCTGTTGGATTATAAATTCAGTCCCTTCTCCATCCTTATCCCATTGATTATCTAAAAACTGCCTATTGCACACATAACCATATGGTTAGAATAATATGTCCTCAGCAACACTGTTTAAGTGAGATCATCCACTCAGGACTAAAGCATTTGCACAAACTTTGGCCAATCAGTTCCTTACCTAGGAATTTGGACTGGTCTCTAGAATGGAGGTTAGACTTCAGATTGAGAGAAGAAGGATGGGAGAAACTGGGAGAAACAGAGTTAAAAAGATAGAGAATCACTTCAGTTCAGTTCAGCCGCTCAGTCATGCCTAACTCTATGCTACCCCATGGACTGCAGCATGCCAGGCCTCCCCGTCCATCACCAGTCTTGGAGTTTACTCGAATTCATGTCCACTGAGTCGGTGATACCATCCAACCATCTCATCCTCTGTCGTCCCCTTCTCTTCCTGCCCTCAATCTTTCCCAGCATCGGGGTCTTTTAAATGAGTCAGCTCTTCACATCAGGTAGCCAAGGTATTGATAGAGAATGAATCCGGACAATATTTGAATCCTTGTTTCCACTCAAGTCCCAAGAGCCAGCCCTTGGGTGTATCTGTGACCTTCCGTTAACCTCCCTTGCTACTGAAGTAAATTCCTACTAGAAAAACAAGTNAAATGAGTCAGCTCTTCACATCAGGTAGCCAAGGTATTGATAGAGAATGAATCCGGACAATATTTGAATCCTTGTTTCCACTCAAGTCCCAAGAGCCAGCCCTTGGGTGTATCTGTGACCTTCCGTTAACCTCCCTTGCTACTGAAGTAAATTCCTACTAGAAAAACAAGTGTTCTGTGTGCCAGCCCAGAGAGCAACCTTAAAGAAAGAGATGAGCTTTTACAATGTTTTCTTTTTATTTTTCTTCTGGAAAAGTAAGAGTTTGGCATAAGATATTGCTAGTTTAGTAGAACAAGAACAGAACTAGTAAGTGAAGAGTGTGGAATCTTGGTTCTGGCAGCCTTCAAACTGAAGCACAGCTCTAGTCACTTGGGGCTTCACCAATGGCTCAGCGGTAGAGCATCCGCCTGCCACTGCAGGAGACCCAGGTTCGATCCTTGGGTCAGGAAGATCCCCTGGAGGAGGAAATGGCTACCCATTCCAGTATTCTTGCTTGGAAAATCCCGTAGAAAGGGAAGCCTGGCGTGCTACAGTCACAAAGTCTTTGTGGGGTCACAAAGAGCGATTAACACATGCACGCACACAAACACTGGACATTCTCTATTGACTAGAGAAACTGTAATGCAACCAAAATAAATAAAATGGAAATGAATCTAGTCACTTAGCCACACTGTATTTCTAACCTGGGAAATAAATGCAGTAAAGGCCTCACCTACACTACCATAGTCGCAGCAAGGGGTGAGTGATAAAATATGTACATGGTCTATTTTCAGAGAGTAAAATAATGAAAGGGTAATGTCCAGATGGGATGAAACTGGGGCTTTTAGGTCAGTCGTCCCTGCCTGAGTAAAGAGCCATAGTTTACAGGAACATGTATTCAGATAGAATGAATTTAAAATAGAATTTCATTTGCAGTATCTCATAAAATGCATACTGGTTACTAACAGGCTCCTACCTTGTTTATTTTGAAAGACTTTCCAATGGCATTTTGGACTAAGAATTGATGTTCCCAGACTCCTTTAAAGTAAAGGGCATTCACCAGAACAATTCTGGTTGTAGGATCCACAGCATCATCAGGCAGGAGATTCAGGATTTTTCCTATAGGAGCAAAGGGACAGATTCCAAATAATATAGTTACATCCTGGTGAAATGCCACACTTATAAAACTGATGATTATGAAATACTATTAAATGGTAACATACAAGGATTCAAACCAGGAAGTCAGTATTGATAGAATACTTTTAATATCAACAGATCTATTTAGATTTCTTCTAAATTTTTTTTTATGTAGACTGTTTTAAAGTTCTTACTGAATTTGTTACAATATCATTTCTGTTTTATGTTTGTTTGTTTGTTTTTGGCCACAAGTCAAATGAGATCTTAGCTCCCCAACCAGGGATCAAACCCATACATCATGTTTTGGAAGGCAAGGTCCCAGCCCCACTGGACTGCCAGGGGCATCCCCTGTTTAAATTTCATCTGTTGTTTCAATAGTGTCCTTTTTTTCTAGACCAGAAATCAATCCAAGGGCTCAAGTTGCATTTAGCTGTCATTTCCTCTTAGTCCTCTTTAATCTGAGGCAGTTCCTCATTCATTATTTGTCTTTCATGACCTTGATACTTTTGGGGAAAAAAAAGAAATTGTAGAACCCTTAGTTCTCGGTTCAGATTTGTCTGATGCTTCCTCAAGATAATATTTAGGTTATGCATTTGGGGGAGAGTATTACTCTTGTGGGCTGAATTTTGTCCTCCCCCAAAGATACATTCATTCCTAACCCCCAGTCCCTGTAAATGTGATCTTATTTCAAAATAGGATTTTTGCAGATAGAATCAAGTTAAAATGAAGTCATACTGGATTAGATCGGGGCTATAATTCAATGACTGGTGTTCTTATAAAAGAAGGGAAGTTCAGAACAGACACACGGACTGCGAAAACACAGAGACAAAGGAGAACAAAAGAAGAAAACCACGTATCAACAGAAGTAGAGATCAGAGAGATGCTTCTATAAGCCGAGGTTTGCCAGTAACCATGAGCGCTAGGGGAGAGTCATGGAGTGGCTTCTTTCCTAAAACTTTGTAAAGGAGTAGAAGCCTGGTGTGCCACAGTTCATGGGGTTGTGAAGAGTCAGACACAACTTAGCAACTGAACAACAACAGAGCCCTGTTAACACCTTAATTTCAGATGTGCAGCCTCCAGAATTGTGTTGTTGCATTGTTTAACACTAAGTCGTGTCTGACTCTTTGTGACGCTATGGACTGTAGCCCGCCAGGCTCCTGTGTCCATGCGATTTCCCAGGCAAGAATACCGGAGTGGGTTGTCATTGCTTCTTCAGGGGATCATCCCAATCCAGGGATGGAACCTGTGTCTCCTGCATCTCCTGCATTGGTAGACAGATTCTTTACCACTGAGCCACTAGGAAAGCAACAGGACTATCAGAGACTATATTTCCATTGGTTTAAACCACACAGTTTGTGGTCATTTGCTATGGCATCCCTCGGATTTATGGCACATTTCTATCATCATAGGGAGATCTGGACAGCTCTGTGATCTGGTGAAATGGATTCTGTCATGCTCCTTGAGTGTGTCAGCTTATATGGGGAAGATGGCAAGACCCTTATGCAAACCAATCTGTGATCATGACAGTTACTCTCTACTTAGCTCTGAAAGGCTTTAGTTAGTTAGTTAGTTCAGTCACTCAGTCGTGTTCGACTCTTTGCCACCCCATGAATCGCAGCACGCCAGGCCTCCCTGTCCATCACCAACTCCCGGAGTTCACTCAGACTCATGCCCATCGAGTCAGTGATGCCATCCAGCCATCTCATCCTCTGTCGTCCCNAGTCCCTTGTAGTGCAGGGAGATCCAACCAGTCCATCCTAAAGGAGATCAGTCCTGGATGTTCATTGGAAGGACTGATGCTGAGGCTGAAACTCCAATACTTTGGCCATTTCATGCCAAATGAGTTGACTCATTGAAAAAGATCCTAATGGTGGGAGGGATTGGGAGCAGGAGGAAAAGGGTACAGCAGAGGATGAGATGGCTGGATGGCACCCACTGACTCGATACACATGAGTTTGGGTGAACTCTAAGAGTTGGTGATGGACAGGGATGCCTGGCACACTGCGATTCATAGGGTTGCAAAGAGTCGGACACAACTGAGCAACTGAACTGAACTGAACTGAGACAATTCATTAATTTCAAACTGAAGCTGCTAATATTTAAGTAGCGCTGAAATAAAACAAGGGTAGGCAACATCCAGCAATACATTTATATGAAATGGACCCAAATTGGAATTTATCTAAGATTAAATCTATCACATTCATAGTTAAACCTTTTCATAATTAGCCTATTATTAACTAGTTGTGAACTAGGATATTTCTGTGAACAAAAATTCTGTTATTACTCTTTTTAAGCCATTAAATATCTTGTAAATCACAAGACTAAGGAGATATTCTCAGTCCAAACTGACAGAATGTGTTCCTTGCCTCTCTCATTCAGGATTATTATCTGTCCCATTTCCACATTTGTCATGGAGGCCACTCTCTTGGGTGGGAATTCTGTCACTTGGCCTTCAATTGCTGTATGATATAGAGCTGAATTTATTTGCTTCTATTTTTATTTTAAACACACACATTTATGTTTACACATGCAGAGATACACATACATATGGATATTAGATTGTATGTTTTGCTATACAAGGTCTTACTTGGTGGTTCAGATGGTACAGAATACATCTATAATGCGGGAGACCTGGGTTTGATCCCTGGGTTGGGTAGATCCCCTGGAGGAGGCCATGGCAACCCACTCCAGTATTCTTGTCTGGAGAATTCCATGGACAAAGGAGCCTGGCAGGCTGCGGTCCCTGGGGGTCCCAAAGAGTCGGATACTAATAAGTGGCTTTCACGTTTGCTTTGATATGTAAGGCGACGCCCATACAAACACTGTGATTTGAGAATACTTACATCAAATTAATAACTGCTTATACAATAACACTGTTCTGCTATTTTAATGCTCTTCATGGATTTGTTAGATTTGTCCAGACAAGCAGGGACTGAACAAAGTAACAACCAAACAAAGCATGAGAAACAGAATTCACCTGATTTTTCTATTTGTGTCTTTTAAAATCAATTTATTATTTTATTTATTTATTGTTGGTTGTGCTGGGTCTTTGGTGCTTCGCATGGGCATGCAGGCTTTCTCTAGTTGAGGCAACTGGGGGCTACTCTCTAAATAGGGTTTCCCTTATTTTGGAGTCTAGGCTCTAGACTCACAGGCTACAGTCTGTGAGATCTTCCCTGAGAAACTGTGTCCCCTACCTGGGAAGGCAGATTCTTAACCACTGGACCACCAAAGAAGTCCTCTATTTGTGTTTTTAAGAAAATCCTTCTAAGATTAGAAGGATGATGACTAATGCTATTAAAATATGAGCCATGATTTTCTTGAAATATTTTAATAATCAAAACAATCTTTTTTAAACATTGAACCAAACTTGATAACCTTATCCCTTCAACTGATTTTGCCAGAGAACAGGGGTTCTTAAATGGTTTTCTTGGAAAAAGCTGTCAGTTGATTCTCTCTCTCAGACTTATCTTTTAAGGTCTGGAAAATTTGTGTGTCATTTATTTTAGAAGACATGATTGTAAAACGTGGATTATTCAGGTTTCAGGAAAGGAATGAAAGTGAAAGCCAAAAAAAAAAAAAAAAAAAAG